>JAUMHP010018430.1:0-14719 GCA_032361065.1 Enteromius trimaculatus
TCACATTAAAATTAATGAGATCAGATTGAGAAACTCAGTATAGTGTTGGTTACTTATTACTTTAACAAAGAATATTTCAACGTGCACTTACTGCATTTAAAAGCAGACAAGTCAAGCTTTCTGTAGATATATTTCTCATGTCTGTGAGTCATGTTTTTGCAGAGTTACAGTAATTTTAGTAACAACTTTTTAAAAACTGTTCGCGGAGAGAACAAAGAAAAATTGTGCACACTTTTTATTTTCCTTATTTTGCAAAAGCACACACTTTTGTTGTTACTGAAAGTGAATTTTAAAAAAAAGTTGACATTTAACAGATTCGAATGGTATATAACACTAACTTGTGTGACCAAAATCAACAGAGCTACAGTATATTAGTGTCTTTTACACTGATAAGAAAAAAAAGACCCAAATCACGGCCGACCTCAGAGGGTTAAGGGGAAAAAATTGCTTTTTTGGAAGTAAAAACAAATCATTGCAAAAAAAATGTTAAATGAGAAAAAATAAAGTTTACCCAAGTAAACCCTCAGCAGCATTGATTATTAATCGCTTTCTTCTTATTATTATTATTAGACTCCTATTGTACATGATTTATGAACAGCTTGTGGGTGAAATAGGTAAAATACTGTTGCACCCAAAAGCCAGAGGTCACTCTCGTGCGTAGAGGTGCAGTAGAGGAAGACACTAACACACATAACGTTAGTTAAGGGAAAAGCAAATGGACATAATTTTATCAATATTCCTAAAACCTCCTCATTTATTTTCATGATTATAAATTATATTAATAATAATAATGAAGATGTTCGACTGGCGTTGATTTTTCAAATGCATGTTATAAGTGACTAGAACTGCTTTTACATTGAGTATCATTTCCTACTGATCAGCATCGCGAAAACAAATAGAGAAACAATCATGCACAAAACACAGATGCTTGCACAGGACTCAACACGCACACACCAGCCAAACTCCATTGAAGGGAAAAAAAGTTTTCCTAAGGCTGGAAACGATGATCATGGAAAAACTGCTATCCAAACTGCCGGATGCAATGAGAAATACAGCTTTTATGAAATCATATTTTATTTGGAAAAAAATTACACATTTTTAAGCAAATTATAAAGTTCAGCATCATCTAGTGAGAGTTGATTCATCCAAGTCTCCAGATGAGAGATAATCAAAGCACCACCTGTCCTACCCTGAGCGAGACTAACAGAAAACACCTCTACAGCAGTCCTGAACGAAATAATACAAAGTAATATTTAGTTGTATGCAAAAATAACAACTGACACGTTACTTCAATGTAAAATATTGCTAACCTAAAAAAAAAACCTTCTTCTTCTCTTAGGGAGTAGATGGAGCTCTTCCCTCTCTGGTGTCCTCTATGCTCAAAGAGGTGTTTCTCAATCTCACCAATCAAATCTACAAACAAATATACAAATGTACATGTTAAAAATTAATGTTATTTACTACATTTTACAATTATGAGCACAAACATACCAAATGTCATGATGACATGTGGTAACTGTTAACCTTAAATTGTTACGATGAATATAAAAACCTGATAAAGCGATTGTGAACCTGACTTGCCTGAAAGAAATTCTTTACGAATGGCACCTGTATCAACACCCACTTCCCCCAAAAATGTTCGAGGCAAGTATTGCCCAGGGTTGTCTCTCTTTTGTCTTTGCATCTGTACCATACTGTAGCTATTTGATAGAAGTCAGTTCCAGAAAGACAGATCTTGAAATCCTTGCTGTCATCTACCCTACTAGCCAGCAAACGCGATACTGTACATCATCTGGACTATAAAAACAGGAAAAAAAGATTAGTAAAGAATTCTGATGTCTCAGGGTTGTTAAAACTTATAAATATAATAATAAATATATAATAAATAAATAAACCATTTGTACCATTTCATGTCTGGGCCTTGGTTTTGCTGTACAGGTGTACCACACAGAGGACTGCTCTCATAATCCAATGTCTGTAATATACTGAGTATACACCCAATTGAATAGATTGACTTTTTAATAACATTTACAACATGTTGTAACACTTCTAATACTTAAAACATGTTTTAATACATAGCCTTAACTTTTCAAATAATTAAAAATTACCCATCTACACAAACACTTGCATGCATGGGCAACTCTGTCTGTGAAAATGTGTCTAAACAAATGGGACACTGTCCCTCATCCTATGATGGCAAAAGGACAACTGATTTTAGTATTATACAATAACATCCCAATTAAAACACAATTGGTTATTTCCAAATTTTAATTAAGTATTTTTTTAATTGGTCACTTTAAATACTTTAGTCAGTGTTTTGCAAGATCTAAACACATTTTTTTAACATTCTGATTCAGTTCTAAATGTGTAGTTTATTGTATTGACTTCTAACATGTGTGTAGTGTTTTAAAACTATAAAAACGAAATGTTACTTCCATAACCTAGGTTCCCTGAGACATGGAACGAGTACTGCGTCTGCTAAGACGCTTATGGGGAACACAGTTTAATCCCGCCGTGCTATAGGCTGGAACGGGGGAAGCCTGACAGCGGACCTAGGGGAGACCCGAGGTCTCACACGTCATAAGCATGCCTTGTCCAATCACTTAAAGGGAAATATACCCCTACTTTCAGCTTGTTCGTGGAGAGTATGTAATATGTATAAGTGATTATAAGTATAATAATGTATAATGTCTCAGTGGAGCTGAGAAAAATGATTTTATTACGTTCGTAAGTCAGACCAGATTGGGCCAACTTAGAGCGCACAAACTGTGTTTGACGCGGGCTGTGACTGGCAAAAAGAACGGCAGTTCAGAGGCCCGCAGTAGGTTTAGGTATAACCCCCTAAGAGCTCTGTGCAGAGACAATCCGAGCATGTAATGCAGGGATGTCCAATTTCTGCAAGAGATATACCACTAGGCCAGGCCCATGTTGAGGCCGTGGACCTAGTAGAATGGCATCTAAACCCTAGGGGACATTCAAGACCTGTAGAGGAATAACCCATTTTGCGAGCCGTTGCTTCGAGACCGGTAGCTCTTTGGATTGGGCGCCAAAGCAGATAAACAGCTGGTCAGAGCATCTGAACACAGCTGAACGCTCAATATAAATTCTCAATGCCCTAACTGGGCAGAGAGAGTTGGAGTCCTGGCCCTCAGGAGGCGTCAAAGCCACAAGAGAAACCACTGGCGCCTTAAAGGGTGTGGTGGGCACCTTCGGCACATACCCATGCCTCGGCTTCAGGATGACTTTGGAGTCATTCCGCCTGAACTCCAGGCATGTAGGATTAATCGAGAGAGCTTGTAGATCACCTGCTCACTTGACAGATGCCAGTGCTAAAAGCAGGGCAGTCTTAAGCGTCAGCACTTTCATCGATGCTGTTTGAAGGGGCTCAAATGGTGGGCTCTGACGGGCTTTCAGCACTGTGGGCAGGTCCCACATGGGGACAGTGCAAGGGCGGGGGGGCTTCTCGCTTGAGAAATAGTGTTTAGTACACGCTCTGGGAGGGCGACAGGATCCCGTCGAGCAGCCACACATGGAGAGCCCAAAGCTCTGGCTGTTGGTGCCAAATCGTGCCCTGAGCCTGAGATAGCAGATGCCCTCAGGGGAATGGGCCACGTGGGGGGCTGTCAGCATCGCGTATAAGTCCGCAATCCACGGCTGATTCCTCCAAAAGAGAGCTATACGCAAAAGGCCAATCTTGGGCTAGAGCGTCCATCTCCTTGGTGAAATATGCTGGGCAGCGAGTATTCCTGTCTGAGGCAAAAAGGTCTATCTCCGCTTTGCCGAACATGAGCAAGATGGACTGGGCTGTTCGGGGGTGGAGTGTCCACTCTGATGGATCGATCTACTCTCTTGACAGCATATCTGCGCCCTGGTTGTATCGAGCGGAAATTCCGCAGGGCCCACCCAAGGAGGCGCTCCGGGGAGTGCGCCGCGTTCATTCGCAGTGAGTCTATTACCGTGCCCAGGAAAACTATCTGTTGGCTGGGTACCAGTTTGCTCTTTGCGAAGTTCACTCTGAGCCCTAGGTGATGTAAATGGCTGAGTAGGATCTCCCTTTGCCTCTCTGCTTCTGTCCGCGATCTGGCAAGTATAAGCCAATTGTCCAGATAAGTCAAAACGCGGATTCCCATCATTTTCAGAGGGAATGTGAATGTGCGAAGGGCAGGACCGTATATTGATATGCAATCCCCTCGAAGGCAAATATCAAATAAGGCCTGTGATGGGGAGCTATCTGAATGTGAAAGTATGCGTCTTTTAGGTCCAGCGAAAACAGCCAATCTCCTGGCTGTATTTGCGAGAGGATTCTCTTTAGGGTTAGCATTCTGAAGGGCCGTTTGTGAAGGGCGCGATTCAGAAACCTCAAATCTAGTATGAGTCTTAACCCGTCGTCTCGCTAGGAGACTAGAAAATACCAGCTGTAAAACCCTTTTTCTCTGTCTAAGGGGGGAACAGCTTGAATCACCCCTTTTTGTAACAGCGAAGAGACTTCGGCTCGCAGCACCTAAGCTTTGGGGCTCGCGACAACCGTGTGAAGGATGCCGCGAAACGGCGGCGCTCTTCATGAACTGAAGGGTGTAACCATGTTCTATTATCCCTGTTACCCAATTTGAAACCCCTGGAATGGCTCGCCAGGCATTCAAGCGGAGTGATAATGGTTTTATGTCGCTGTGCAGGGACTGATAACTTATGACATTTTGTGGTTGTGTGAAACTGCTCTTTGCTTGATTTTGTATGGTCGCCTTTAAAAAGGCGTGCTGCAAGGGCGCTTTTACAGACTTTGTTAATGCAGCATTTAGTTTCTTTACCATGCCCGGAGCTCCGCGAGGCAGAGGGTGCCTTGGTAGGGAGGAAGTGAGAGCGTCGGCGAAAATGCGCGTCTAGAATGCAAGTAGCCTTATAAAGATAGTGCAGCTGCAACCAGGTGCACTAATCTTAAAAAAATACATGCTGAGGAGGCTGATTGTGTCTGAGAAATTCACTTAAACATACTCCATCTCAATCGTGAATTCATTTCTCGCATTGAAAGGGAAGGAAATGAGAGCTTGAGAGAGTCAGTGAGAACGCGCTGCTAGACTGTGAGGCAGACTGACGGCTCGCACACCTTTTTTCCCGAGCATTTATAAGGAAACGCGCAGCCCGACAAGGAGAATAATCTGAAGAAAAGGCTCGGACGCCCTCCCTCTTATAGACCAAGTTTGCGCCCTTCATGCAAATAGCATGACCGGCAGCCATTGGCTCGCTGTAGGCGGCGCTTCACCTATTGGTTAAACAAGTACACCTGCAGCAGCCAATGGCCACGCAGTTTCACTGCGTGATTAAATAAGGCTTCAGTTAGGGTGAAAAATGGAGTTTCCCCATAAGCGTCTTAGCAGATGCAGTACAAGTGAAATGTCGAAAGGGAACAGGGCATTCTTCTCAACCAGTGTTATTTACCTATTGCAAAATGGTCTTTATGTACCACTGAGAGACAGTACAATTACAATCAATTAATCAAAAGTGCTTGACAATAAGGCACTACAAAGAAAATACCATTACTGTTAGTAATAAACTCTTAACACGGCATCTAATTAATTTTACTAATGCACCGGTCCTTATGCACTTATATTAAAATTTAAAAACCCAATTAACAAATCCAGCAATAAAAGGTCTTTACTATATAATTGGGCTTTATACTGTAGCAAAAAACAATGTTAAAAAAAAAACAGTACTTCCCATATTCTATTAACACTTTCGTGTTATTAATTATTATTAAAAAAGGCTGTAGCCTGGGCTATAAGGGTAGAATGCCAGGGGAAATGTTGAATTAATAACTACCTATGTTAATTACTTACACTACAGTATACTCTAATCAGATATTGATGTTTGTGTCTGTTCTGGTTGACATTACAGCATACCTGGTGCCTTATAAAGTAACCACCCTCCAGTAAGTGACCTCATCTTTGGAAATCTGGCTTCAAGAAGCTTGCATAACTGAAATAAACATGAAACAGAACAAGGGTTCTCAAACAACTGTACAAAGTAAAGACTAAATCTTTATCACATTGAAAATTTTACGTGCATTTGTTTGTCATTTTTATACATATTAATTAGCATTTTACGATGTTTAAGCTAATTATGTTCATTCATCTCAGCTTGTTTTGAAAGTGGAATATTACTTTGCAGTTAATTATGTAACTGTTTTTATTTGTGTATTACAATATACCTTTGTAAATGGAATTAAGAGAATCAGCTCTATATGCATAATAAATAAGCATTTGAAATATCAAATGTCATACATTAATAAAAGAGCATAGAAGAGAAATAAAATGGAGAGTGTTAGAGGGTTGGACTTTTTTTTATAGTACTGTGGCGAGGCAGCCGCCTGCCCTAGTCATCATCACCACACCGTCCCTTCTTCGCCGCCCTTCTCCAGGCTCCCGACAGGAGTGGTTGTGTGAGAGAGGAAGGCCGCCAGAGATGCAAGCCACCGTAGACACGAGCGGCGGTCAACTGCCGCACCCATGAAACTGAAGATGGACTAAGTCGCTATAGAAGCCGCCGCCTCTTGTGCCCCAGACCTTGAAGGGGAGTGCGTGCGAGCCGGACCCCGCCCCTTACCTGGACCCTTCCCCCTCGAACACTGCCTAAAAATTTTGGACACTTTTTCCTCTGGACACAGAATTTTTGTATTATTTTGTAAATAAAAAGCCTCTCCAAGGCCTGACGCCCCTCCCACTGTGTCTGTCATTGGCTCCTCCCATGGGAATACGTAAAAAGTAAACAACTCACACCATGGGCCATACACTTGGTGCAAGATGCAGTACAAATGTTTCTGCTAGTTTCAGCCCAACACAGTTCTCTCTGGAGACACTTTCAGTTTGTGCTCCTTAAAATTTTACTTTGTAAATAGTGAATCCACAATGTTATGAGTGCAACTTGCTATCAAATGGGAGATGAGACTCTGATTGGTTTATTGCATGTTATGCCCCAAAACACACCCATTACTAAAATAGGGACAACAGTACTTTTTTTCAATACTTTTTTGTATTTTTTCCTGTCACTCTACTAGCAAGTGGATTCAGAAACGCTTAGATCATTAAAATAGGGCCCTATATCTAAACTGGACATGAGTGGTGACATCTGAAAAAGACAATATTATAACAGATTTGGGCCCCTATTTTCAGAACAATGTTAAACATAATTTTTTCATCTCAGAAATATTGCACAAATTCACCCCAAGTGTGGATTTTACAGTGGCAGGGCCAACTTTAGAATACTCTGCCTTTAGAGATCAGAATAGCCCCTTCTTTGTCTTTTTCTGGTCTGTTTTATGTATATGTGCTATAGCCTGGTGGCCGTTGTAAACATGTTTAAAATAAAATTAAACATGAACTTGAACTGACATACATTTTTTGTAATATTTGCTATATTGTAAATGACTTGCCACATAAATAAAACAAATACAAATAAATGTATATACAACATTTTTAAAGCATGAATTCAATATGTGGGGTGTTTTACAATAAATTAACAGAAACAGTTACTGAAACTCTTATGGAGACAATTTTCAGTTTCTGCTGTAAAGAAAGCAGTTGTAACTCTGTGCCCTAACAACACATGATGTGAAACATACAACATGTTACGTTTTTATTCTTTTTATGCTGCTGCTCCTCTTGTTGCAGCTAATATCATTACTGCCCCAGTTGTTCAAATTGTTTCTTCTGTGGGACTTCATTTGGATGATTCTCCTCCTCCTATGGTACCTCCCTTTTCAGCTGATGCTCCTTACTTTTCTTCTGTAAAGGCTATATTTTTCTCCTTTTCGTCTATCTGTAAAGAGCTTTTTCTCTTCCTTTTGTTTGAGCCTTGTTTGCAGCAGCTCCTTTTCTCCTTTTGGCTCCTTCTGTCTCTTGGTGATTGTCCTGCATTTTGAGATGGCTTTTCTGGTTTTTGCAGCTACTCCTCCTGTTACAGCTCCTTCTCCAGTTGCTGTGTCTCTTCCTCCCATTTCTGCAGCTGCTCCTCCTCCTGTTTGAGCTCATTTCCCACTTGTTTTTTCTCTTCCTCCCGTTTTTCCAGCTGCTCCTCCTTCTGTTTGAGCACGTTTTCCAGTTGTTTTTTCTCTTCCACCCGTTTTTCCAGCTGCTGCTCCTTCTGTATGAGCACATTTTCCAATTGTTTTTTCTCTTCTCCCCTTTTTTCCAGCTGCTGTTCCTTCTGTTTGAGCACATTTTCCAGTTGTTTTTTCTCTTCCTCCCGTTTTTCCAGCTGCTCCCCCTTCTGTTTGAGCACGTTTTCCAGTTGTTTTTTCTCTTCCTCCCATTTTTCCAGCTGCTCCCCCTTCTGTTTGAGCACGTTTTCCAGTTGTTTTTTCTCTTCCTCCCGTTTTTCCAGCTGCCCCCCCTTCTGTTTGAGCACGTTTTCCAGTTGTTTTTTCTCTTCCTCCCGTTTTTCCAGCTGCTGCTCCTTCTGTTTGAGCACGTTTTCCAGTTGTTTTTTCTCTTCCTCCCGTTTTTCCAGCTGCTCCCCCTTCTGTTTGAGCACGTTTTCCAGTTGTTTTTTCTCTTCCTCCCATTTTTCCAGCTGCTCCCCCTTCTGTTTGAGCACGTTTTCCAGTTGTTTTTTCTCTTCCTCCCGTTTTTCCAGCTGCCCCCCCTTCTGTTTGAGCACGTTTTCCAGTTGTTTTTTCTCTTCCTCCCGTTTTTCCAGCTGCTGCTCCTTCTGTTTGAGCACGTTTTCCAGTTGTTTTTTCTCCTCCTCTCGTTTTTCCAGCTGCTGATCCTTCTGTTTGAGCTCGTTTTCCAGTAGTTTTTTCTCTTCCTCCCGTTTTTCCAGCTGCTGCTCCTTCTGTTTGAGCACATTTTCCAGTTGTTTTTTCTCTTCCTCCCGTTTTTCCAGCTGCTGGTCCTTCTGTTTGAGCACAATTTCCAGTTGTTTTTTCTCTTCCTCCCGTTTTTCCAGCTGCTCCTCCTTCTGTTTGAGCTCATTTTTCAGTTGCTGATTCTGCTCCTTTTGCTTGTGTAGCTCCTGTTTCACATTCCATGTTTCTGTTAATATACCTCCAATCAGTAAAATAGCACACAAAATATATAAAAACTTTGTCAGTTTAATTTTATCCTTCCTGGTTATATTTGTTTGAGTTGTTTTAAACATATCAAGTGTGTAATGCTTCATTCCATGTTCCTTCATTATTCCACTGATCTTCTGAAGCAGTTCTGTAACTTGTTGTTGATTGTTTTTATCTTCATTGTTGAATGTGTGATATCTCCCACCACAACTATTGACTAATTCTGGCAAATAGCGGCTTTTCCTGATGTACGCCTCTAAAGATTTTCCCTTAAGCAGATCAGTGTGAGTGAACAGAATGATGGTACGAAGCAAAGCCTCTTCTCCAAAGTTCTCCTGTATCCATTGTACTGAGTTCCTCTCTTCTTCTGTGAATCTCACTCCCAGTTTGATCACCAGCAGGAACACATGAGGACCAGGAGCAGACATCTCTACACATCTTTTTATTTCAGACTCGACTTGCTCTTTTGTGATAGATGTATTAAATAGTCCTGGAGTGTCAAACACAACAATATTCTTTCCATCCACCTCTCCTTCCTGTTTCTCACATATTCCACTGGTCTCTTTAAATGCATTTCTGCCCAGGATGGTGTTTCCTGTTGCACTTTTTCCTGCTCCAGTTTTACCCAGGAGAATAATCCTTTGAACACCTTATAAAAACACCATTAAAATCACACACAAACACAAACAAATATTCATTAATTTGAGAATATATTAAATTTTTGAATAGAATACTTAAATGTATTATTAGTACTTATATTATTTATTAAAATAACTCATATTTTTGAACAAATATTACATAACTTTGTATAACCTCACTTATCAACACTGAGTTAACTTTTCTACTGTAATATTGGTTTGATCTTACAAAGTTGGTTTGCAGTATATGCAGTTATTTCAATCTGCTGTATGTGTACAGTATGTGAATTGTGTTGATTTACTCAACAACTTGTCTGCTTGCTAAAATATAACTGCTCAGCATATTGTTTATTTTCATTCTGCATGTATCTAAAGCTTTTTGGAAACGTTGCCAACATTGAATTGAGAGTATAAACAAAAATGTTTTTTTGTTTTTTTTTAAAGTTAAGTTTGACAAAAATGTTATATTAGAAGAGAAATGTATTTTATCTGATTAAAATACTGACATTTTCCTGAAGTCATTACTATTGTGTGGAATTTCCTGCGTTGTTTCACTCAGGTGTTCTCTCTCTTAGCGTCTTTCACACAGAATGAAACTTGAATGAGAGCTTTTTGTTGTGATAGTGAAAGTCCTTTATTTGAAACACTATGGTCATGTGATGGTCATGTGACTGCCTCTCTCAGGTCTTTGTAAACTCACAACTCCCACTTGAGGACAGTATATACCAGCACTGAGAATAAGAGATCTGATGTTTGAGTGATGTATGTAGTTTGTGCTCCTGATTTAAAACCATTATTAAAGTATTCATGTGTTCAATTTACTGACCTTAACTTTGTTACTAATGTTAGTAATTTTTCATATTAGCAAGTAATTTTAATATATACAGTAGTAATAACACATATACTGCAAAATGTATTTCACGAGTTCAAGCTTTGATGCATAAACTTAAGCGAAGCTTGTTTGGCATGCTGCTCAGGGAGAAAACTCAGGGCTAGAGGGGCTGCCAAGCCCTAGGGAGAATAGCCCTAAGGGCTCGGGCAGAGAAGGAGGTGGACAGCCGATTTCTAGCCCCGAGAGCTCCCCCCCTGAAGACAGGCGGAGTAGGGGAGGTGGAGGGATGTTTAGATCGGGTATGGGACGAGAAAGGGATTCTGGTTATTTATAGGACTGCACGGAGGATTTGATAGGAAGATAGGATAATAGGATGATTGGAGGCGGAGATAGGTATTAACTGCCTTTGAGCTCTCCTCCCGAAACGAGTTTGAAAACTACGCTTAAAATGGGCATTTTGTGCATTGCTAGGCAACACATGTCCTGATTTTGCTGAGTTAGACGTGTTCCTGGGTCAAAATATTTAGTTGACCCTGGAACATTTAATTCCAAAAATGTAGTTTTGACCATATCTCTACACCTAAACCTAACCCTACCCATGAGTACTGCCTAAAACCAGAGGAAATGACAGATGACTGACACTGATGTACAAGCACCAAACACTGATTGTAAGCCTAAACTTCACAAAAACTGTAAACTTGTTCTTCAAATCTGATTGGCTAATCACAATGTTGTCAGTGTCAGTCATCTATCATTTCTTCTGATTTTAGGCATTACTCATGGATAGGGTTAGGTTTAGGTGTAGAGATATGGTCAAAAATAACATTTTGGAATAAAATGTTGTTCCAGGGTCAACGAAATATGTTGACCCAGGAACACGCCTAACTCAGGATGTGCTTAGGGCCACTCCTTTCACTCAGTGAACTAGCGATTATCAGTTTAATAAATAAAGACAAAATGAGTAAATGAAGGTGATTTATGGATGCTGAAGAGGTTTAAGAAGCACTAAATACCATAAGTGATAGAGAGTCTGATGGTGGAGAGATAAGTAATGTGTTCTGGGTCAGGTCAGTGACTGACGGCATCTGGCAGCAATCATGTATCATGTTTAACATTACTCATAATTGTTCAACATTTGTTTTAATTATTTTTGTTTTACCATCTCTGTCATTTATTGTTTGTTATTACTGTATGTTTTTCTGAAGAAAAACAAATCAGAAACTATGATGTAGGCTAATGAACAAAACCATTTTTTAAACCATAGATATAAGGAAAGAAAAGCAACAGGAAGTTTTTTTTTTATTATTATCTATTTCAAATGATTCATCAGACAGTTCAGAATGTCACATTACCACTTAAAATTTGGGGATAATAAATAGTTGTAGGCTATAAACTTGTTAACACTGAGTAACCTACAAAAATGATTCTGAAGCCATTCATATTTTTATAATGCATTCAACAGATCATTCCAATCCTCCTGTAGCACTGTAGACAGCTCTAAAAATGTGACAGCGTTGCCTCCTCAAAGGACAAGGAAACTGGATTTTCAGCCTGTGTTTCTGGAGAAAGAAATGAAGAGAGTGGAGATGGAGACAAAGAAGGTGAGGGTAGAAGAGGAAAAGCTTGAGCTAAAGAATCAGGGAACTTGCCCTGGAAATCCAGCTAATTTAATAAATGCATGCCAGCAATCATTTTGAAAAGCTTAAGGTTATTCACATTCACTGATAATCTGCACTTTCACTCTTTAATAATAATTGCCAGTTAAAGGTAGCTGAAATAAATAATGGCTGTCAGCTTCATGAGCCACACACCTGCACTTGAGCTTTCCTATGTAATGCCTTTCCTGCTCCATTTGGGTAAAAAATAGATTCTCCAATGCATCACAATTCTCTCTTCTGAGTTTCTAAATAAATTCTGAGCTTGTTTTTTCCCCTATAAAGATTTTATTACACCTGCCTGAGCGAGCGGTGTAAAACACACCTTCCAGCAAATGGTCCCGAGGGGATTTAACCTCTTTTGTGGAGTGGGTGCTGGTGAATTGTGGATCACCATTAACGATCGACACTGTGGAAGAGGAATTGAGCATCCCCACACCAAATCCAGAGCCCAGCAAATCACCACACCACTGCTCTGAGAACTCGCCAGAGCCCACCACAAATTTGCAGCGCTGGAAAGAACGACAGAGCTATACTTTACCCCGTAGCCCGAGCTCGACGATGTCCCTGTGAAGATTGAGAGCATATAATTATATACACAGATAATAATAAGAAAAATATATAGATCTT
The DNA here is from genome assembly GCA_032361065.1 of Enteromius trimaculatus. NCBI lineage: Eukaryota > Metazoa > Chordata > Actinopteri > Cypriniformes > Cyprinidae > Enteromius > Enteromius trimaculatus. Next base: position 12,802 of record JAUMHP010018430.1, read on the forward strand.
TGTTCAGGATACAAAACTTAATCAGCTACTAGCGCAGTCAAGTCATTTCTCTTTTCTTTTGTTGTGATTTACATCAGATTTTAAAAGGAGCATTGTCACTTTAAAAGCTGATATTTTACTCATTTATGTTTTCAAGGTCACTCACCAAAACCCAGCATTTCGACATAATTGTTTGTGTTTTTGTCCATTGAAGTGCTACTGGAGCACAGTCTGAAGCAGCTCAGTATACAGCAGAATGTGCTACACTCAGACTACTCTCCATTTCATAATCATCTGTGTCCAGCCTCTGCACTATTTCTTGACAGAAATTATGACAACACTGCCTTCATACACTTTTACAATAAAGTTGAGGATATGTCATAACCCCTAACACAAGATCTGGTCAGCGCTGCCATTTATTGATGTTGCAAACTCTGTGAGATTATTGTTATCGCTTTTTTGTGGCTGTGAAACAACAGTCAGCAATGCCACTTTGTGGACAAACTAATTAGTGCAAATTAATGTGCAACGTGCATAATCTTTACGGACACATTCTGGGGACACTTAAGACTTATATTTCATCTTGTAAAAACAATCAGTACCACAGAAATAGCTCTGAGAAACAAAGAAACAGAACAAGTACTCGTTAATTAACTCGGGAAAACAACTAGATTAAGGGAAAAAAGGAAATACAGACAACAAAAAAAAAAGTATAATCCTGACACCACCTCTTCCCATTTTCCCACATTTATCATGTTGCCTCTTCCACTATTTTGACTTTGAATGAAAATCCTCAAGTCTAGTTGATCTAACGTAGAAAATACTTTCAGTTCAGAGAACAATAATAAAATCTCAGTAATGTTAATCCTCCACCCTCTGCACGCCCTAATGTTTTTATAGTTACAGGGAGTGTGCAATAAACAAACCTTCTCTTCTATGAGACTCTTTGTTCAGTTTACAACTGCTAGCTCATTGTGGTCAGCTGCCATGATAGAATGTAATAACAACTAAATTATCCCTCTCAAAATAAAGAAAGCTATTTAAGTTTCAAGGTGTGAAAGAAGCATATCATCAGCTTAAATGTTTCCTCCAGCCTAAAATGAAGATTTTGTCATTAATCACTTACCCATCTTCAGAATACAATTTAAGACGTGTCACTGTAGCGCCATTTTGAAAAAATCTCTGCTGAACGCAAACTGCATACAATATTCTGTGTAAACTGTGCTATGGATACACTATTCATTTAGATCAAATCATAAATAAATTTTGAAGATGTATTCATATTTTTGTCCAGCGGATATTTTACAAAATTGCACAGAGCAGAGAAATTAAATTGTTGAATTAAATTATTATTTTGGTTTTCTTTTATTAAAAAAGTATTCTCTTCACTTCATGCAATTCTGATTTAACCACTAATTTTGACATTGTCTTGCATACTGTTCTGGGCCTGCAGAGACACAGATAGCATGGAGCAGATTATTATGTGGAATTATTTGAATCCTACACAGAGTGCTATATTTTTAAGTGAGATTAGGTCGAGAAATGGATAGACAAACAGCACTGATAACACATAGACCACACGCTTTTAAACTCAGCATTATTATAATCACTCTTTTGCTTTAATAACTGTTTCATATTGAATCTACAGGGGTACGCTGGCCCAAGCTGTGTGCATTTACGTTAGTTTTATTGAAAGTTTACTTTAAGGAGAATTTATTATAGGCAATATTATTTCAATCATTCTCAGCTAATTTATACTTACAATTATAAACACTATGTTTGTATATAGGAAGGAATTAGTGTTGTGTTTCTTTCTAAATTAAAACAGAGCAAAACCTTTCACCCTCTGAAGTCTGAGGTCTTTTTGGGGTCCCTGAGATGTTTGGACATGCTCTGATATTTGTGGTTATTTCAGCTACTTATAACATACTATTGACCA
>JAUMHP010018491.1:0-14715 GCA_032361065.1 Enteromius trimaculatus
AAAATCCTTTAATTTTATTAAAAAAAAAAAAAAAAAAGTTTGTATGTGGCATTTAAGAGCTGTACATTTAGTCTAAACGAGCGAACTGGGAAAATACCAAAGTACAGTTCTGACAAGACAAATCTTTTTAAATGGCCTGTCAACCACACAATTACAATGACAGGATTTGGAGCAAACAAAGCTATAATTACCCTCGGGCCTGGGCTTGGGCCTCTCCAAGCCACCGTCCTGCATCAGCTCAAAGGAGAAAGACACATTATGAACCTGCAGGTAAAAAAAAGAAACCACCATATTGTGACAACCTGATGTACAAAGAAAGGCAAAAAAAGTCATTTCCCCAAACTGGACTGTAGATGGACCTAAAGCAGTTATCTCTGAAATCCACACACAAGCACGGATATTAGAAGGAAGCTACACATCACCCCACTTATCCGTTTCCTGTGCAGAGGCAGATTACAGATGCATCCTGGTGCGACATGCCCATTTGGCAGAGGCTGGGCCTGCTGGATGTGACCCAGGTGAGCAGCCTGTACTCTGGGCAGACTGTCAACACCACCCCCTCTCAATGACACTCAGCACAGCACACCAGGGTGGCTTTCATTCTGAAGCACGCTAACCACAGACGCACTGCTAATTTATACCTTTTGGTCAAAATTCTCAGGCGTCAAGAAGAAGTTGTAGAGAGGAACGAAGTATCCTTCCAGAAGTCCCATCAACAGGACCAGATACACACCGTCTGCAAACTATAAAATACACTTCAGACAGAACACCTAACACAGTCCGAACCGAGACATGCAAATTTACATAACACACAATTCTGACACACTAGCACTACTTTTGTTCAGCAAAGAGGCATTAAACTGATCATTACGTGACAAGGTTTCTATTTCAAATTCATCATCAAGTTTTCAGAAAAATATTAGGCAAAACAATTATCTTTTTGAACACTTAAGAAGCAAATCAGCATATTATAAAGATTTCTTAAAAGTCACATGACATTAAAGACTGTCTTACCAGCTGCTGAAAATTCTGCTTTGCATCACAGGAATAAATTAAAGATAAATATATTTATTTTAATTGTAATTATTTAACAAAATTAGTATTATAACTGTATTTGGGATCAAATAAAAACATATTTATACTTTCATATTATAATTTATATTATATTGTGTTTATTAAGATTATAATTTTAGATTTATTTTAGATGATCAGGAAATCATTTTTAATTGATTAAAATACATTAATGCATGTAATATTTGACATTTGACCAATAACAGCTTTAAACGTGACCTTGGACCACAAACCCAGTCACAAGGTTATTTTTTTTACATCATCTGAAAGCAGAATTAATAAGCTTTCCATTTACGCATGGCTCGTTAGGACAATATTTTGCTGAGATACAACTACTGGAATATTAAGAAAATAGCCTTTAAAGTTGTCCAAATGAAGTCCTGATATATTTTGATATATTTACAGTAGGAAACTCATAGAACATGATCTTTACTTAATATCCTAATCATTGTTTGCCATAAAATAAAAATCAATCATTTTGACCCATGCAATATTTTATTGGCTATTGCAACAAAAATAACCATGCTACTTATAACGTATGTTTTGTGGTCCAGGGTCACATATTTGCAAACAAAGCTATAGTACGTGTCCAGAAAATGTTAAATATTGAGTACACACTGAAGTAGCTACTTTAAAATTTAAATGATGGTGCTTTTGTGTTCATTTTGAAAGCTTCTGTTCCCATTGCATTTCCATGTAAAAGTCTGCACAGTCAGAGTCAAACAGGTTTATATCATAATTAAAAAATGACAGAATGATAATTTCACATAATTTATTGGTCTTCTATCATATTGCTGCTGACACCGTTACATTAAATCACTGTAACGTGATTTCTCCTGGCTTAGCACTTTTTGTTTACCACAATCACTATATATTTATTGTGCTGATCCATGAGGTACCTGCGTGTCCAGTTCAGCTACTTCCAAGTTCAGTTTATTCAGGTGTTTGTTGACGAAGGTGATTAGAGTCTACAGAAAACAGATGCATATGTGGTCAGTCTTTTTTAAGAATGCCGATTTGGCTAATATTTTGTCTCTTTCATACCTTCTTCACCACATTCAGCTTGTCAGGAGCATGATCAAACAAGGTGTCAAACGCATCACGCTCTGAATATAAGAATACATCCATTATTATCCAAGGATAAATCAATGGCTTTCAAAAGTTTGGGGTTGGCAAGCTTTTTAAATTGTGTTAAGTTTTGGACAAAAAAAATAAATAAATAAATAAATAAATGCCCTCATTAACTTTATCCAAGTCAATAAAAACTCGTTATCTAAAATAACTGTTTTCGAACTTTAATATAAAGTGTATATTTTTCCCCTTATTTAATTTTAAGTAGACATCACGATTCTTCAGAAATCATTTTAATATGGTCGAGTAATATTTATTATTATTAAAGTAAAAACTGCGGTTTAAAAAATACTTGGTTTAATATTTCTGAGGAAAAGTTATGAATTTTTTTTTGATAAATAGAAATTTCAAAATAAAAGTATTAATTGGAAACAGAAATCTTATGTTAAATTATAAATGTCTTATATTTTATTCAACAAGGTTGCAATAAATTAAGTTTTTTTCTTTTCAAAAACCAGCTAACCCCAAATAGTAGCGCGTAATTTTAGAAAGAAAATGGAAATAATAATTTAATAACACTTACCATGTCTGCCAGATAACGCCCTGCAAAAAAACCCCAAAAAAACAACATCATCAAATAATGACTGAAAACCTAAAATATGACCTAGTACTAACACACATATATAAGAATGTGGTCAGAAAATCATACAGTAACATCAATATAACAATAATTACTGTCTCTTTTTTTTTTACTCTATAAAAACACCAGTAACTGAATATTTTTCAGCAACTCTCAAAATTAATATCTGGTTTCCTGAATAGCAATATACTGTACATTATAATGTTGTAAATTTAGATTTATTTATTTGCTTTATTATTGTGTAGAATTGTAATCATCAGAATTGTATTAATGCAAGCTAGGCATTTCATTTATCTCCTGTACACAACATGGGGGGTAATTCATCTTTCTTAATTCACTGAAAGCCAGGCAGAAAAGGCGGCTGCCATTTGGGTGTGTGGAAGGGTGATCAAATTGATCGGGCATGTCTGGGACAGCCCTGGACAGGGCTTCCTTCCCATGAGGCCCCCTTCTCTTCACTTTCTAATCACTCCTGCCAGCCATCAGCCTGGGCAGCAGCAGCTACTGTGTGTGTGATAACAGCCTCAGGAAGTATTCCACAAACACACACATAACCGTGCAAAAACACACACTTATCTCCCCAGCTGCCAGGTGGCTGCTGGACTGCTATACAGTCAGCTGTGCACATATGTGTGTGTGTGTGTCCACACAAAGAGTGACAAAACAGTGCCAAAGCTAATCCAAACGCCATCTTGTAATCAGTGATCTACCGCATGATTCAAACATATGAAAGGAATCGTTACAAAAGGTGCAATAGATTATAAAACCCTGAAATTGACTCCTTTATTAACATATGGAGGTGATGTTTAGAAATTAGGGTTGCGGTGTTGACGTACTCGGTGTTGCCAGTGATCTTCTCCATCACTTGCCGGGACTGAAGAATGCCCTCTCGTTTCTAAAGGAAAAAGACAAAAAAGGAACAGATTAAACATGAACAGAAGCCAAAAATCTCCAGAAGACATAAACTGCTGTCGTATCAAAATATCTGTAATGGAAAAACTAAGAGTTCCTCCAGTCAGACACAACAGGAGAAATACCAGATGAGTTTTTTTGGCTGGTTTTAGCTGGTCAACTAGCCTGGTCTTAGCTGGTTTAAGCTGGTCAGCAGGTAGGTTTTAGAGGGGTTTTGGCCACTTCCCAGTTAGCCAGGCTGGGAAACCATCTAAAACCAGCTAAGACCAGTCAACCAACCTAGGCTGGTTTTAGCAGTTTTTTTTCACCAGGGACTACAGCTTATTAGCAGGGTTGCCAGGTTTTCACAACAGACCCACCCGAAATCTAGACCAATCGATTTTTGATGTTGGTCTCCTTGTAAAAATCGTGTTCTGTGGGGTAAAAAAGTTGGTCTAACCAACTAAGGATCAGCACATGAACAGCTAAGGACCAGTTTAAACCAGCAATTGACCAGCATAAACCAGTATCCTGACTTCAAAACATAGCTAACCACCATATGCAGTTTTCTCAACCGGGATTGGTGGGTCAAAAACAACAATTGAACTTTTCTGTGTGACTTATGAGAGAATTTGCCTCACGAGTTTACCAGAATGTTTTAATTGCAAACTTTACTCACCTGATATTATCTACTTCTAGCATCATAACAACAAAGATTACATGTTAGGTTAGAGATCATTATAGTCTAAATCAGAGGAACGTACCTGGACCACAACCACCTGAATAGACACATGGTCAGGCAGGCGAATGGGGGCTCTGAAGTGCTGTGAGAGCTCCACCAGCAGGTGAAGGATGGCCACAATGCTCTTAGCATGAACCGCTAGTAATTGGTTTTATATAAAAAAAAAAAAAAAAAGAGAGAGAGAAAATACATTGAATTACATGAATTAAAACCAGTATTGGCACGGAACAAGCTGAGATGTAGCTTCAGCTCTGTGAATTGTAACTTAAGGACACAGGATTAATGCTCGCCTCCATTAAATACAAGAATCAATAGCGCATAAATCTGTCTACCTCATAAATCTCTTCCACAGAAGTGGAGCAATTGAAATCAACTAAAAAAAACAGTGTTACATCACCTTAAGTGTTTTCCAAGTCTTTGAAGCTCTAAGCTACGAGGAACATCCATCAATAGGGTTTAAAACAGACGTTACTTTGCCATTTTGTGCACCACAGCATGTCAAAGCAGACACTTTAAGACTCATTGTCCAATACAGGGCCATGTTTAACAGTGCATAAGGCTTGTCTGATTTAGGAGCTTTTGAATGACTCATTTTGAAGCTCTAGGGACCTACAGTCAACATTCCACTTGATGCTCCTGGTGGAGACCTTAAGAGCGTCATTGATCCTCTCCAGAACCGTCTGCAGCTTTTGTTTCTGGGCAATCTCGGATTGAGTCACCTCTGCAACATTTAGCTTCTCACCTTCAAGCTTTTCTACGGGATGGAAACACAAGGTCAATTTAAAATAGGGAAGATGGAGATCTTGAGGAGTTCAGGTAGAGCTCTCTTGGATATTTAGATATTAAATAAAACCAATACAAAGTAAACATGTTGTGAAATAAACAGAGATGCTTTACCAAAGAGCTTCTGGAGAACCTGTCCGTCATAGAGATCTTCAGCCAGGTCCTTCACGATGATTCTTTCCCCAACCAGAACATCGTTGATCCAGTCGATGAGCACCTAATATGGGCATAATCATGGGAGTTATATTGGAACGATATGAGGGTGAATAAATAAATGACAAAATTTAAATTTTTGGATTTAAACACAAACCTTCATGAGTTCCTGGAGTTTTCGGTCATTTTTTGAGTTGGGGTCCACCATGGTGCGGACTTCATTTTCCTCTGTGAGGACAAGAAAGTGACAGGAAGGAGGAAGGTGTAAGGGCATATTATTAACCTGAGCGAGCATCAATTGAATAATGAGGCTACGGGTTCACCTACCTAGCATGATGTCCTCAGGATGAAGCTCAAAAGGTGTGGGACTCAGGGGGAGATTAATGGCGTTCATGCCCTCCTCCTGCAGCTCAGATACTATAGGATACAGGACACATTGGGTGAGAGATGACAAATTATTTCTGAATAATAATAAAAAAAAGAAACAAAAAAGATTGGGTTTTTTTGCCATCATTATTGCGGTTATACAAGTGGTTGACAATATGATCATTTACCTTGTTAGATTATAACGAGAGCTGTATATGAAAACCATTTACAAGCCATTTTACTTCTGTCACCTGATATAAGGTAGTTGTTTTAGGTATGGGGTAGAATTAAGGGATCTAAAATATGGCCATGCTCGTGCATTAATATATGGTTTATAAATATTAATTAACAGCCAATATGCACTGGTATTATGCACACTAAAATAACTAGTTAATAGCTAGAATAGGTAATTAAAATAAAGTGCTATCTATTAAATTAACCAAAAGTAACAGTCAAGACATCTATAATATTAAAATGGTTTCTATTTCGGATGAATGTCGAATTATGAACTACTCAAAGAATCCTTAAAAAGTGCCAAAGTTGCCACAAACTATCAAAATATATTAAAAATGATAAACCTTTTATGAAAAAAATGATAAAAATGATTGATAAATCTTTTTCCTGCATGCTCAATTAAATAAATTTGTTTTAAATAAAGTCTTGGTGAGAATAAGAAACGTTAGTATACTATCAATTCTCACTATTAACTTGTTGCTTATTAGTATCCCTATTAATAACATATTTGGCTGTTTATTAGTACTTAATCACAGATTCTGCACGACTATATTCTACATCCCTAAACCAACCAAATACCTAAACTTAACTACCTGACTAACTATTAATAAGCAGCAAAATTAGGAGTTTGAAATGAGGTGAAACAAGAGTTAACACACTTTTAAACGATAGTGTACATTTCGTATACATAACAAAGTGGTCAACAATTGATTAAAAATATAAATAAATAAATAAAAAATAAATGTAGACATATTGAATATTAAATTAAACATCAAGTACATGAGGATGACCGAATATGCATACATGCATAAATTTATTAGCCTTTTTTATTTTTGAGAAATTGAAAGCATCAACATTCTCAACATCCTCAGAGAACAAACCCAGCTCGGCGCTCCCACAGCAGCCCAGCATGCATCACTGTCTACAGCGCTGATTATGGGGATGCGAACATCCTGTGCTGGATTCCTGAGGCCTCCTATGGAGGACGATATCCTATTAATCAACACCCTCTCGACCTCACGCACAGCTGCTCTCCTGCTGCTGCTTCTCACTGACGTGGCGCATACAATCCAACGGCACGACAAAGACCTCATGTATCTTGTACTAGGGTGAGCGTTAAAGTTAACTTGGGTGACTGGAAGGATGTTAAACAATTTAAACACCAGAGTTTCTTCAGAAATTGTCCGGTTACCTAAAACTCCTGCATTTTTTTTGTCCTTTTGAGGCTTTACTTGGCATTACTGTATATGGAAAAAGCTTTAAAAAATACATTTGAAATGACAAAGATAAATGCACTGCCTCCAAGGTACAAGCCACAAAATATTCCTCATCAAATCATACATCAATTACCAATCCAGATCCCAGTTTTCATGCTGCGTGGGCGAATAGGAGACAGTCAGGAGTATCAATAAGGCTCAGCTGCCTATTCCTCTAATTCAGCTTAGCGAGTACTGATGGATGCCATGCAATCATTGCAGAAGTGCACCCTGGGAATCGTGCAAAGCCAGAAGAAACACTCCAATGTAATGGGCAGAGGCACACTGCCTAATTTACTTACCCTGGATAAGACTACAAGAACAAGACTAATATATTTTTATTTGTTAAGTATGCGGCTCACTATAAATTGTCAGGATTATTGCATATTGTAGCCTAGAGCCGCAGCTGTTTTTGTTTTAAGGCTCTCATTCCTGCACAATCTCAAATCTCATCCAGAACGAATACCTTACATGGTTAAAAGACCACTGCTAAAGCTGAAGACAGAGCTTAAGAACACTTTATAATGTGTCAATGTGTGATTTCAGGTCTGTAAACGGCTGATTAGAGTTTCTCAAGACTGTAGTTTTTTGTCAGAATGATTTGATGACTCAGATATTTTTAGGTGTGGTTGAATACTTTGAAAGATTTGTATAATCATGTCTCCGGGGTGCATACTTTAAAGTGCTGCTTGCCAAAATGAAGCACACACAAACAAAATTCTCTTAAAAACTAAGGGTAAAATCTTAACTTAACTGATTTGTGGTTGTGACACGTTTTTGACGTCAGTGTGAGTCGACTTCAACAGGGCTAGTCAATGAAGTAACTCGGGTTTGGAACAACTTGAGGTTATTATGATGTAAACGATGACATAATTTTTATTTAGGGAAACTATCCGTTTAATGAAAAAAATCCCATATATTTTATTGAACAGTTATTTCTACTACTTGCCTTTCTAGTTTTATTTTCGTCTCAAATAAGCACTACAAGCTGGACATGTTCAAAAGAGATGGCTCTCGATTCAATGAGTCGAATTGTCTGAATTAGGGAACCGATTCGTTTTGATTCATGAACGAATCGCTCGGACCGCTTAAGTAAAGGGATTTATTTAAAAGATCCGACTCAAAAGAACGATTCGTCCGCGAATCGAACATCGCTAGAAAACGGCACAAACTTTGCAATGTAAACATTGCATTTTTCGCTACTTTAAAAAACACCTTTATCGGGTTTTAAAGTATATACGTGGGATAGAGATGATGTCCCTGTTAATTAACGTATTCCTGCGCCCATAGAAATGAAGGAGGAAATTATTCAGACTTCTGAAAATGTTTTAACTTGAGGACTTCAGATCAAAACTGTCATGACTGGTTCATTTAATATCTAAAACGTGCATAATAAATCGTTTTAAACTCTTTCGCTACCTTCTTTCGCCTTTTTTCTCCTGACCAGAGTCCCACCAAGTTTCCCCAGAAATGAGTCATCTTTCTTTCTGGAGGACGGAGACTTTGGAGTTGGCGACTTTGGAGAGGACGGAGATTTCTGCGGGGAAGACGCCATCGGTACAAACAAACGATCAGAAGGTCAGAAAAGTGTGAATAATATGCTATTTCCCCCGCTGAGGGAGTGAGTAAAATCCCAGGAACAGGAACGGAAACGGAATTCCAGCTATTTGCCCAGCCTTCTAAAACGAGCTTCCCTTCTCCTTTGATCCCACCCTCTTTTCCAAAGGGACACTGTTTAGAAAGTTTTTGTAGTAAGCTGGCAATATCAGACAATAAAGACAATTTTATTAGTACTGCCGTGAGATATGAAATGCCGACTGTAAAACAGTGCAAACAAATTAAATAAAAATGACAGATTTGATTAAACAAGCTTTTTACTATATTTACTTTTTAGTTTTTTACATAAAAATGAAAATTTTAATTCTTATACTTTTCAAATTTTAATATTTTATATCTTGATGCATATCAAATCTTAAAAAAAAATATTGTATTAATCATATTTAAATAAAATAAAATATATTTGTTAGTATATGTACATTTAGAGACTAAACATTTTAAAATTCACTAATAAAAAAGCGGTTTTATAATATACTGTAATTTTTAATTTATATTATAATATACAGAACCTTTTCAAATATTATAAAACAAATGTTTATTTTTTTTTGTTTAGTGTTGTGTACATTTATAGAAATTAAACATTCAAATTCATATTTAAGACTTTTTTTCTGGAGATAATTAGAGTCCACTCATTGTTTTTACATTTATTAAATAAATTACACAAGGCAACAAACAAACAAAAATAAAACCAGAGCCCTTTGTACATCATAAGCACATCTTGATTCTTGAAACAATGATATTTGGTTTTACTTTAGCAATAGCATCAATTTAAAATGACTTATTCAGATAAGTCTTATGACTTATTAAGATATCATGTTCATTGCAAGACTAAGAGACAAGTATACACACTTTATCACCGCCAGTAAACTTTGGCCTCTATTGGAATATTTACTGATGAACAGAACTAACATTCATTAAGGGTTTCAACGAAACAAGAAGATAAATCAAACAAGTCCAAGCTAAAACTTTTAACTATAGAAATATCATTACACCAGTGTGAATAACATTTGCAGTAAGTCCTCTCCCCTCTGTGGCTGTGAAACATTTGTGTTGAAATCTAACATTCATCATTCTCAGTTAATAAAGAGGCACGTGTTTGGATTTTGGTTTATTTCTTTTCAAGAACACACAAGGCAGCATTCAGTTGGGTTTGATTAAACAAGCATTTGTTTGAGATGCAGAAGCTGATCTTCAAATAAGGCTCTCTCAGTCTAAAGTAGCTCTTCTCGCTGGTCACTACAGCAGCTGTGAGGAGTTCAGGTCCAGTGGAACTGATAGCCTCTGGAGAGGATCATGCTCTCCAGATCTCTGTCCTCGGCTTTCTCCTTCAGCCGTTGCTCCTCCAGCAGACTCACCAGTTTGTCTCTTTTCTCCACCACCTTCATGATCTCCACCAGCAGGCTCTGCTCCTCCACCAGCTCACTTGCACTCTTCTCGCAGTCTGCATACGGAGGGAATACAAAGAGACACTAATAAGCTAAAATATTACCCACATCACATTTTCACTAGGTTTAATCATGTTAAATAACATGTTGTATAATAAGCATAACGCTATAATCAGGTATGGCACAATGACACCTCTGTGTCGCAGGCTTAACGCCGCATGCGTCTCTCTGGTAAACAGTGAGCTTCACCACCATGGAGAACTAAAATAAACTTGTGTTTGCCTGAGGCTGAGGGACCAACCATTGACTTGCAAATGAAGACACTATCACCTTCCTCAGCCATTATCAATTCCTGTTCACAAGTAATTACGCCACCACTTACAATATTTTATAACTCTAACAACCAATAATTCAATCCAGCATCAGATGTCTGCATGTTTTTACATTTAATGTTGAATACATCAAAGATGGCGACTTAGATTAGGTAACCACGCTGTCTTAAGTTTGAAATATATTCTCAATTTTTTACGTTTTTGAAAAATGTCTATTCTGTTTACCAAGACTGTGTTTATTTGATACAAAAATTTATTGTGAGAATACAATGTAAAATTAAAGCTGCAAGCAGCGATGAAAGGAAGAAGAAAATATAGAAATAATATGTAAAAGCTATTTATATGTGTCAAACTGGTGGCGCTAAGTCTATAATTGAAAAATGACATGAAGATGTCTTCAGACCAGTACTCAAGATCTTTGCGATTTTCCTTCGAAAGGCCTTTAGATTAAACTAATTAAATGTTATGTTGATGTCATCAAATATCTAGGAGTAGTTCATTACAGAGTAAAACGTCACTTCCTGTTGCCATAACTATAACTGAATATGGGCATGCAGATCTGTTAAGGTGAGGAGTATGTGAAGTCGGTATGTCAGACTTTGTATGGCTGTGTTATAACAACTTCATGGCGAATTTTGGCAGGCCGCCACGGACACACCCTTCAATGAAAACTACATGTCTTTGCAATTTAACATCGCGAAGGGCTTTAGATTACACTGACCAAATTTGGTTTTGATCTGAATAAATTTCTGGGAGGAGTTTGTTCAAGTATGAAGCCTGAGAATGACAAAAATTACACAAAATTTGCTGAGAATATAAAAAATTACAGACTTCCTGTTTGGTTGTGGATTTTGCTCCAAGAGACTTTTTGTAGATATTAGTGTTAAATGTGTGTACATATTTTCAGACACGTACGTGAAACATGGCTCGAGGCGCACACTTTGTGTATAGGTGGCGTGTCGAGCCATTTTGTCACACCAATAACTGAAACCCTTATCAGATGTAAATTTTCGCCAGTTTTGGTGCGTGTGCAAAGTTTCATGACTTTTCGAATATGTTTAGGCCCTCAAAACCGCGATTCGTTTCAGAGAAAAATAATAATAAGAAATGGATAACAATAATAATTTTCTATTTGAATTAGTGCTGTCAAACGATTAATAAGTGGTGTCCAAAATAAAAGTTTTATTTTTATTAGCAATGTTGAAAACATAGCAATGTTTTTGCTACTTATGTTTTTTATGGAAACCGTGCACATTTTTTTCTTCAATTTAGTCTTTCTTGCTGCTTTCAACTAAACTAATATTAATAGCTGATCATCAATAATAATTAATTTAAATAAGAAATATATTCAATTAGAAAACAGTTGTGTGTTCTTATCATAACAAACCCACCTTCAGTGGCCATTCGTCGTCTCAGGTCTTGCTGTAGCCGACTTTGAGTGTCCTCCAACTCCAGCTCTTGAGCACTAGAGACAGGAGCATGGGTAAGACGTGGATAAGAACCATGATTAAAAACTGTAAGAGTCACGGTACTTACAAGACCATGAGTTCAGACTCGTATCGTGACAGCTTGTTCTTCTCCAGAACCAGTTTGAACCAGGTTTGCAGTAGTGTGGTCTCATCTGTGGAGTCGTCGCCTGTGAACACGACATGACAGACTGAATTAACTGAACACTGAAATATATAACATGACTAATATGACTCAGTCATGTGTTGGTGTCAGAAATTAATTAAATTAATTACTTCCCAAGTCTCTGAAACTGCTACAAAAAACATCCCTTATTAGTTACTGACTTTTTCAGTTAATAATAAAAATAAATTGAAGAAGTAAACTTTTAAGCTGGTTATTTCTATCTTTTGCAGTAGTGTGTCAGTTAGAAATAATATTCCAGGTAGTTTTTGAAGCATCTTGGAGATGTTGCCTCAGTTCTTCTGGATTGAGTCTGTCTCAATTTGTTCTGTAACTTCATGTGACTCCAGACGGGATGATGATCAGATCAGATCTCTGTGTGGAGCACTGGCTGTTGTCAGACAATAATCTCACTGCATTATTACAATTAATGACAAAAATAATGTTTGGAAATGTAAACTGATATTTCCAACTGACGCTACTGCAAAAGATAGAAATAACCCACTTAAAACCATTTTTTGTTGGTGAAAATACTAGTGGCCTACACACATATATGTGTGTTCTGTGTATACTTCTTATGTACATTTTGTAATATACATGTAAAATTACACATGCGCATGTATATACAGAAAAATATGTTGTGTTTATATATTAAATAGAGTTATATATAATTTAAATTATATTATTATAAATACATGTAAAATTGTAAATATTTTACATAATACATGTAAATATTTTCAAAATATATACTCTATTTGTGAATTTATACATACATACGTAATATACACAGTACACGCACATATTATGTAAACAAAAACTTTTATTTTGGAAGAAGATTGTCCCTGCAGGAAGCAAGTTCTATAGATTCTAAATATTTAAAAGCTTGGAATGTATATCCATTTTAGAACTTCCCATTACTTACTTAGTTTTAAAACAGGCCTAAAAAATGTATGAATTAAATTATTATTTTTTTGCAAACCTCATGCATGCTCATGAATTGTTCAAATTTATAAACTAACCATTTTAGGACTATAATAATTAAACACTTCTGAGACAAACAAAAGCCAAATACTACTATAATTTAGCTAATAGTCTCTGATAGTGCCACAGGGTTCGAGTCTCCCACATTGACAGTTTCAGAGCATTGTCTACAGCATGCTCCAACTCTCTATCCATTTGGAGGCCGCAAATGTCAGTTAACAAAGAAGCTATTCAACAAAAAAGCACCCCACAGCCCCTCATCTTAATACAATTATCCACACAAAGACACGTAAACATGTCAAACAATGGATTCTGGCAGGTCAAAGTGCACCGTCACAAAAGATTCGCCCCTATGTATTTATTAATAGCATTCTGCTGCCCTCAATGAAGTCTGTTGATAGAAGACACACTGTATCCTTGCGGTCCACTTTACAACAGGGACGTCTTCTATGCTGCCTGCATCCTTGCAGCATTGTGAAAGAGAGAGAGGTACTTTGACGAAACAAGGCCAGGAATAAGATGTCACATGACACACTTAAAGCAATGAATTTTCTTGCTTTATAGCCTTCAACTATAAATCTAGGAGCAAAGTTCCACCTTTGCAGTTCCTTGTAGTTTCACTCAGTTTCTTAATGCCTTAACAATGCCCGCCTTGGTTGTAGGATGTCAAAAGAGGAATTTCTGAGGAAGCAGGAGAAGTGAATTTCTAGGAGATGTTAAAATTCAATTTACAGTCCTTATAATTAGAGCTCAGAGCTTTTAAAATATGATTACAAACTCATTATGCAGTATGCTAAAAGGCTGCTGCGGTTTGGCGTTTTTCATTCGGAAAGACTTGTTGCCTTTAATAATCCCCACGTAGATCAACATTCACCAAAATAATGAAACATCACATTTTCAGCTCATTTCGGAGGCACTTTTCCCTTTCTCTGTCTATTTACAGAACCCATTACCTCTGCAGTCATTTCAACATAATTTTGACTCTAAATGGCCATTTAGTTCGAATGCAAATCACTATTATTTGAATCTCTAATTTCCCCCTTTAAAAAAAAAAAAAAAAAGTCAAACAATAAGACAGCAGCTTATTTGCAGGTTGTCTTTGTGTACATGTCATATGGATCCAGGGGTTAGTCCTGATGTAGTATTCAAGTGGCTCAAAATCTTTCTATGGACAATCACAATACATTGACAACACATATTCCATAAAACAGACAAAATAAATAATATTAAATAAATAAATAAATAACTACTGCAATGCTCTTATAGCCGGTCTTCCCTCATGCACTATCAAACCTCTACAAATGATCCAGAACGCAGCAGCACGACTGGTCTTCAACGAGCCCCGTAGGGCCCATGTCACACCTCTCTTCATCTCCCTGCACTTGCTCCCAATTGAAGCTTGCATTAAATTCAAGGCACTGACGCTTGCATGTGGAACAATCACTGGCTTGGCGCCCGCTTACCTCAACTCACTGCTTCCACTCTAAACTCCCTCCAGAACTCTGAGATCTGCCAGTGAGCGACGCCTCACTGTACCATCACAAAGAGGCACAAAATCTCTTTC
>JAUMHP010018611.1:0-39893 GCA_032361065.1 Enteromius trimaculatus
TTACTTCCGCCCTCCACTCAAAAATCGCGCCGCCTCCGCACGTCATCAGAACCACGTGACTGAAACCCAGCTATTAACGTTCATTTTATATATGAATATTTTATTACTACTACTAATGATAATAATAATAATTGTTGTTGTTGTTGTTGTTTTTATTATTATTATTAGTAGTAGTGCTAGTGGTAGTGGTGGTAGTAACAGTAGTAATACTCGTGGTAGTAGTGGTACTGGTAGTGGTACGTGTAGTAGTAGTAGTGGTGATAGTAGTGGTAGTAGTACTAGTGGTGGTGATGCTAGTGATAGTGGTGGCATTAACAGTTGTATTACTCATGGTAGTAGTGGTAGTAGTAGTGGTACTGGTAGTAGTACTAGTGGTGGTTGTGCTAGTGGTAGTGGTGGCAGTAACAGTAGTAATACTCGTGGTGGTAGTGGTATGTGTAGTAGAGGTAGTAGCAGTAGTACTAGTAGTGGTGATAGTAGCAGTAGTGGTATTGGTAGTAGTACTAGTGGTGGTGATGGTAGTGATAGTGGTAGTAACAGTAGTAATACTCGTGGTAGTAGTGGTATGTGTAGTAGTAGTGGTGGTAGTAGCAGTAGTACTAGTAGTGGTGATAGTAGCAGTAGTGGTATTGGTAGTAGTACTAGTGGTGGTGATGGTAGTGATAGTGGTAGTAACAGTAGTAATACTCGTGGTAGTATTGGTACTGGTAGTGGTACGTGTAGTAGTAGTGGTGATGGTAGTGGTAGTAGTACTAGTGGTGGTGATGCTAGTGGTAGTGGTGGTAGTAACAGTAGTTATACTCGTGGTGGTAGTGGTATGTGTAGTAGTAGTGGTAAGTAGTACTAGTGGTGGTTGTGCTAGTGGTAGTGGTGGTAGTAACAGTAGTAATACTCGTGGTGGTAGTGGTATGTGTAGTAGAGGTAGTAGCAGTAGTACTAGTAGTGGTGATAGTAGCAGTAGTGGTATTGGTAGTAGTACTAGTGGTGGTGATGGTAGTGATAGTGGTAGTACTCGTGGTGGTAGTGGTATGTGTAGTAGTAGTGGTACTGGTAGTGGTAAGTAGTACTAGTGGTGCTAGTGGTAGTGGTGGCAGTAACAGTAGTAATACTCGTGGTGGTAGTGGTAGTGTAGTAGCAGTAGTACTAGTAGTGGTGATAGTAGCAGTAGTGATACTGGTAGTAGTACTATAATAACAATAATAGCAATAGTAAAATAATCAGTAATAAACTATTTTTTAAATGATTAATTCTAGATATTATAACAGTTCATTTCAACTTCTGTCAGCCAATGTTTTGCTACGTATACATATAATGCCATGTTATTAACAAAGATTATCTTGACCAAACACAAATAGCTGGTGTAATGGAGTAAATATGTTGTGTATTTGAGTTCTCTCTGAATTTCTTTGAACCCCTAGGTTTCTCTCAGCCCAGCGTCATGTCGACGGTGATCACAGGTGCTGCTCCTTTCCAGACAGAGAGAGCGTCTGGTTTGGCCGAAGTGCAGGAGCCTCCAGCTGCTCAAGCCACCGAAGCCCCCAAAATACCAGCTGAACCCCTGGCAGCCGCGGCACCCAAGAGCCCACAGGACACATCTGCAGGTAGAGAACCAGGATGTTGACATATCGTGTGCATTATGAATTTATCTTTCTATAAAGCTGTGAAGTTTGCATGCAGTTGTTTTCTAATGCTGTTCATTCCTTTAATGCATTTCCTCATGCTCTTCCCATGTGTTCTGTATCAGGGATTATGGGATTCCTACAGATGCCCCTGAGGAACAAATAACTAATCCATCAGTAATTAAAGCTAAGACTGTCCACTGGGGGGCACTGTAACGAGTGCTAGACTGAGTTACATTATCAGTTGTCCAAACTCATCAGATCCATCCATTCTGGTATCCCAGGGGTCTTTAGGGCTTCACAGCTGTATGGGGTTAATATAGTGCAGCTGAGACCCAGAGTCACTTTATATCAGCCTCCAGAACCATATTCTGTCTGCTTTGATGCTCAGGGCTGGTTGTGAGTGTGAAAACATTGTGTTACACACCTAACAGATGGAGATCAGACCTGTAGAGTCATGCATGAGTCAGTTATCAAGTGGCTGTTCATTAAATCACCCAGATGGAAATGAGGTGTTGACATCATTAGCGATCTTATAATAAATTTATAAGTATGAGTTTCTTTATTTTTGAAGAATGTGGGGAATCAAATAGTTGACGGTGGCCATTGTCTTCCATTATATTTTATTCCATACTTTAGAATTCAATGGCTGCTGTCAAAAAATTTTTCAACATAACAAAACATAACTTGTACAGGTTTGGAACAACATGAAGGTGAGTAAATGATGGCAGCACTTTATTTTTTGGGTGAACTACCCCTTTAACAGACACAGATGGAGTGTGTCCCATAATGCATTGCACTCTCACAGGTTCACCCCTGTCAGTCTGAAGAGCACAGATCCGTCTGTGTGATTTATCTGAGCATGCAATGTCAGGAACAACATTTTACTGACCATCCCACCAAACAAACATAGTATAAGAACGTTTTGCTAATATTTAAGTTATCAAAATGTTACTTCTATATCTCTGCATGTTTATTTATGCATGCTTTTATCTATATAAAACTATTTTGGTAATGCAAACTTTATTAAGTAGTGCTGTCAAATGATTAATCACATACAAAATAAATGTTTTTGTTTACGTAATGTATGTGTGTGTTTGGTATATTTGTTATTTAAATACACATGTATATATTTAATAATGTTATGTTTATTTATTAAATATATTTGCATATTATATAAAGTATTAACAGAAATGTATACATATTTTCATATATAATTAAAAAAAACACCGTACACATATTTATAGGTGTTTATGTATATTATGAGAAGAAAAAACTTATTTTGGATGCGATTTAATCATTTTCACTAGTTTTAAGATTTTTCCAACATTATAAAAATGTTACTTTTAAATAAGTAAATATACAAATAAGTATATAAATAAGTAGCAACATTTAAAAAACGTTACAAATCCAACAAAAATGTCTCAAAGTTCAATAAACAATTTAATAATAACATTTTGTGCTAGTTTCTAGAACATTATTATATATCAGATAACTCAGAATGAATGTTCTATTAATGTTACTTGAACGTTTAATAATAACTTTAAGAGAACCAGGCTACTGCGTTAGTTCTGGAAACATTCCTTGTTCGAGGACTAAGAGATATGTGGGTCAGTCAGGCTTCCCATTTACTATACGAAAAATAGTCCTGTTTTACTGTGTTTCTGTGCAAATTCAGACCCAATAAATCATCTGCTCGTTACTTCTGATAAAGCAGACCTTGTAAACAAATCAATTACGCTTGACCTCAGTTGCCCAGTCTGCTTCATGCAAATCTTCTGCAGAAATCTTTCTTTCATTGTCTTTTACAATGAACTTCTTGTCCAGTGGGGGGGTACTGTATATTACTTAAGAAGCAACACTTTAATAATAAGATTAATAAGACTTGTTTTTATAGACTGTATCTATTTTGTCATTTTGACTTAAAACAACTGAAACAATCTACCTGTGCATTAAGCCGAAATACATTCATATTCAAGATGCATTCTATTAAAGTCTGATAATTAAGAAGATAATTATCTCATGTAATAGTTTTTACTATATTGTGTATTGCAGTGAAATATCGCCCAATGAGCATCCATTGTTGCAACTATCCATTCCTAACAAACAAACAAAAAAGTAATGCATGCTCTTACTGTCCTGCATCTGGTGCTACATGCACATACTGGTTAGCATTTTAAAGTATGTTCAAAAACTGATTTTGTTGAGTGTAAGATTTATCAAATGAGTTAGTGGATGTGTGAAAGAGCTTAAAAGGGAGTTAGTGCTGCTCTAATTTCAGTTCTTCTTTGCATACGAGGTGTCTTTGGTGACCGCTGGTCCGATGAGGCTGACCTGCCCTTCACGCCCAGCGTTTCCACCGTTATCAGTCGCCATGCCGGTCCTCTCGCAGAGAGCAGCCCACATGAAACAGCCGACCCTCAGTGGTCCCCGAGAGATAGCGGGGCGGGAGAGGCGGAGGAAAGAGAAGGTGAAGGATCTGACCGTAAGAAGGACAAGAAGAAGAAAAAGCGGAGACCCAGGGACGAGGTCTACGACTTCCCCACGGAAATGCAGAGCGAAAGTGCTTTACCCGACAGCCCCCTTCAGCCGCCCCCCCGCAAGGAACGGGACCGAGACGGAGGTTGGGAAGACGGAGGCCGCTTTGGTGGAAGAGTCAAGAAGCCAAAAAGCCGCAAGAAGATTCCCGAGGAATGGGCAGTCCATGCAGAGCCCTTCGTTCCTGCTTCAGCTTGCATGCCGCAGGATTTCGTTGGTTTCTCCCAAGCACCAATGGAAGTTGAGGTTGGGAGACTTTTGGCGGCTTCTGAGGAAACCGATGAGTGTCTCATTCCTATGTCTCTTACCCAAGATCTTCTATCCCTTACAGCCACTTCCCCACCGTCCTCAATACCTCTTGAACCTGCACTACCCTCTCCAAAGTCTCCCGGCCGAGCCCCCGATTTATCCCCCTTGTCCAAGTCGTCCGGATTCGAAGATATGCTCATGGAAAAAGATGATTCTCTCACTTGCAACCTCAGCGACACTCAGCCTTTCGTCTCTCCTGGTGCAACCTTTGAGGAAGCAATCTTTACCTCCCAAGATTCGCCATTAAAAGAAGCCCAGGCATCCACCCCAGGAAGCACTTGCTTTGTACCACCAATGGAAGCATTGATCTCGGCACCGCCATTTTCTCCATCCGGACCGGCGTGGTCTCTTAACAACCACAGTCAACCCTTTGATCTTGAAGGTGTTGCCTTCGAGACCCCGGCTCCTGCCCCTCTGCCTTCACCAAAGAGCAAATCCCCAAAGGAGCCCAAATCCAAACAAGGCAAGAAGCCCGGCTCATCCGCATCAAAGAGTCCGAGCTCCCCTGAAGCGAAGTTGGCATCTCCCCAGAATTCGGGTCTGAATCCCTCCGCTCCGCCGTTCTTCCCCAGTTTTGCAGAACCCCGCGAGCTCAAAGCAGGAGCGCTCTTCGCATTGGAAGGTTTGTCGTTTGGGAAGTGGATCCACGTAATGCATGGCTGAGTGGATTCCAAGCCTGGGCTTGAGTGATTTAAACCATGCACCGCAATAACTAACAAATCACCCGTCCGCTAGAAGCAAGGGTCAGGGTTCGCTCCGGCTTGGTTTGCTTGGGTGTTTCTTCCACAATGAATGACCAACTGTGTCAACAAACAAGACTCCTCCTTCCTCCCCATTAACCTTGTGATCCAGGGTGTACTCTACTAATCCAAGCTTTGGTTTGCAGTTTTGTCGAGGAGGCGTTGTTGTTCCCTCACAATTTTGCATCTCTGCTGTTGTGATTTGTTTCTTACACTAGCACTGGTGGCACCTGACAGTGACACTCTTCTCTCTTGGTTTCCCACCACCTCTTCATATTTCTCTTCTAACACTTTTACAGTCCATATGATCCACTCTTGTCACTTTATGAGTGTATACATAGTACAATACAGTGATATCCTTTTCTTTCTTTTCTCTTTTATGTTCCCCGACATCATCTGTTGCAACACACCAATTAGGTAAGTCAACATTTCTTTAGTCATTGCTTTCTCTTTATGATGTCTATTGTGAGTGCATTGTGTAACATCTTTCACTCGTAGCTTCCTATACTTACCATTTATTGCTGGAACAGTCTCATGACTTTATATGCTGTGTGTGATGTCATTACCAGACCATCAATAGTGATGTGTGGCTTCAGAGCAACTAAAGGTTTAATTGTGAAAATTGGCGATCTTTGTAAAGATGCTGTTAGCAATAAGAGAGCAGATTGTGAAATGCTAGTGATGCAATTGGCGACATGCAGTGATATAATAATAATAATAATAATAATCATTGTCAGTCTGAATGCCTCTTTAAATTAGCTTGTAATGAACTACAGTTGGCCACATTGAAAGTGGATCAAAATAGACAAGAACTCATGTTGGTTTTATATATTAGGGCAACTTTGATGAAATGATGGCTAGTTATATCTCAAGCTGGAGTTGGAGTGTGGTAGAGAACGTCCTTGTAGCTCGATAATTGTTTACTAGCTTGTTTATAAAGTGTTTACAAGTTGAATCTCACGAGTGCCATCTGTAAACATGGCAAGATGTTTAGTTTCAAGCTATTGACGTTAACATGAATTTAAAAATGGACTACTTTGAGTATATTGGTGCCTGTTGGCACTTCACCATTGTTTTAAATCAAAATAGTGTGATTCACTTTGAAATGCATGACATTGTGGAAATAAATTGGACTGCAAATGCTTTGTCATGTAGTGGCTTTAGCGAAACGTAAGCTACGCAGCTGCAGAAACACAGTGTAGTATCTGAGAATGGCGCGTGTTGTGCCTTTTATCAGTGTGTGTGTGTGTGTGTGTGTTTGAGCATGTCTGACACAGCTGTCTCTTTAGTTCTCTGTAATTGTCGGCTCTTTCTCCAGCGGGGAGGGACTCTGTCACAGAGGGAGCTACTTATACTCTCCGGGAGACAGGAATTCAGCGTTCGGTGTCAGACTTCCCAACATGCAAGTTAATGACAGTGTACCGTAAAGAGTGTGTGTGTGTGTGTGTGTGTGGTACTATTAGCTCATGAGAGGAGAATAAGGAAACAGAAACGAAAGCTCCGTGTCAAATATCACATTAGAGTGAATTCTATTAATCCATGCTGTGTTGCCTGAGGTAATGCTCTATTTGGTGTTTACCGTGGTAATTTTTTATTAAACGAGTAACTGAATAAAAGTCTTCAGCAGATCTAGAAGTCACGTTTAGGATTTACACCATACGGATCATATTTGGGGTGCATGATTAATTTTAGCTAAAATTTTTGTCATTTTTGTTAGTCATTAGTTTTGAGCAGATGCTTACGAATGAACAATAATGAATTAATTATCAATAATAATTTGCTTGTGAAACACAGCAGGAATTGATGCATGCAGACTAATTCTTTGTTTTGTTTATTATATATGGGAGAATAAACCATTCATATGCAGAGAAATATGTTAACAAAGCTAACTTTGGCAGTAATTTCTAACAGTCCTGACTGTAATAGAGGACGATGCAGCATATATTCTTTCACCGCACCACCACAATATTTGTTGTATAATTTATTATACATTCTTAATTAGCTTTAATTTCATTACTTGAAGGTGATTTTAGTTAGATATTTCATACATTTTTTAACAGATATTCATGTTTTATTTGATTTCAAATAATATGAAATATTAATAATTAAATGCGTGTACTGTGTTAAACCCTGAATATGCATCAATAGCGCGTTTGAAGGACGGGCATCTTTAATGTTTTCACAGTAAGAGCGTCTCTGAATGCCGCTGATTGTTTGGGGTCGTGATGTATTTTGTGCGGCTGTGCTCTTGTGAGTCTGCGAGCCGCGTGTGACGGAGACAGAGGTGTTGATTGTGACTTTGAGTAGCTTTTGTTGTTATGAATGGAGGAGTGTTAACACACACACACTCTCTCAGAGTGACTCAGCTCTGCTTTTGTTCAGACAGACGCTTCTGATGAAGAAAAACAGACACTTGAGTTTAGTTATTTCTCTGTGAATCTGGTGATGTTTTAGTTTACCTTATTAGTTATCTTATAGGTTAATTTGGGTCTATTATGGATCAGTTATATTGTATCCTATCATATTCAGTTGTGACATTCCTTCATTGCTATGCTATGAAAAAGCACCAAAACATTTGCATTGTTACATTTACTCGTACTCCATCTACCTGTTTGGTATGTCATGCAAAGTTGTTTCATATATAGTGCAAGCACAGAAACAGTCCAGTAGATCTGAGGGCTAGTGTCTGGAAGCAGATGTGAGGAGTATTTTTAGAAGCAGAGGTTTGGTGAGGTTGTGAGATTGAGTGCAGGATTCGACGGAGAGGATCTTACACAAGTAAACCCTGCTGAGAAAGACGGGAGGACAGGGCCACCGGCCTCTGAGTGGAGGTTTGAAAGCTCCCGGGTCTCCAGCACATGCCTTTTTTTAATGTGTTGGTGTTGAGATGCAGTGGGATTGAGGTGAAGGACAGAATCATTTTCACTGCACTATTTTTGTGACTCAGGACAAATAAATGTGGCACTAAATGATCTGTAGATATTGACCTGTTCTGGTTGATCATTGCAGACCTCTATCAATTTGATGTACATATACATATTCACTATCGTTTAAAAGTCTCTTCTGCATTTATTTGATCAAAAAATATTGAACGTTTTATCAAACATTTTTTAATGATACCGATCATCGCGATACATATCGTTATCGTTTTATCGCCCGGCCCTAACATTTATTGGGTTAAAGTAAGGTAGAATACAGGCTTATAAATCTTCAATCTAGTGCATTTTTAGCATCTATATTGTAAACATTTTTTGTTGTTGTTGTTTATTAGATTTTTTTTTTTTGGTATTGAATGCATTTGAAATTTTCAGTATTTTCAATAATCAACATTTTCTCTCTGAGATCTTCGAGTGGTTGTTGCAGTGCATTCTGTCATTATATATTTCTAAATTTAATTGTATTTATTATATATATATATATATATATATATATATGTGTGTGTGTGTGTGTGTGTGTATGTATGTATATTACTATTATTATTATTTTTTTTTAATAAATGAATACTTATCAACAGTACAGCATTAAACTGAAGAAAAGTGACAGTAAATGCATTTGTAACTTTGCTTAAGATTTCATTTTCAAATAAATGCTGCTCTTTTGAACATTGTATTCATTAAAACATTAAAAAATGTAGAAAGTATTAGTGAGGATGTGCACTATTCCTGCACGGTGAAACAAACGTTTAGTCGCTGTGGCTCTGCGTTAGTGCTTCGCTGGATTCAGAGTCACACGGTCAAAGGTCCTGATAATCAGAGCGTTTGAGAGCAGCGGAACGATGCAGCTGTAAAGGTCAACGCATCAACTGTTGTAAACACAGACTGCCTCCAGGGAGGGCGTGGAGTCTGTCTCGTTTCCACGGCGACTGAAAAAGATGCTGATGTTTCCATGGTAACAAGGATGCGGAGAAAGTGGCCACGAGTACGGCTGCTTTGTGACTTTTTTTAAAGATGTTATAGTGTGCTCGGCATCACTGATAATGTTCTGCTTTATTTATTTTTTTACGAATGTATCTTAATTATGCAGATATGCAAATGAGGCAGCCCAGGGCCGGTTTCTGCAACAGTTGCTGTAGCTGCGGTAGGAGAAAAGCCAACGACTGCGATCAGCAGAATAATTAGCGTCTGCTCATCGATGCAGGAGAAGCTCGCTGTGTGCTGCCTGCAGTCTCAACCAATATTTCATATTCCTTCATACTACCTGTTAGTTTATAGAGATTTATTTTGTGCTGTTTCTGCTGTCGTTACATTCAGAAACATGTATAATGCATAAAGCTTTCATCTAGTGCTTAAGCTTAAGTTTTTATAATCAATATTTCACTGAGATCTTTGAGTGGTTTTTGCAGTGCATTCTGGGATTATATATTTCTGATTGTATTCAGATTTTTAAAGAAATAATGCTTTTATTCAGCAATGGCACATAAAATTGATGAAAAGTAACACTGAACATATTTTTAATGTAACTTTGCATTCATTACAACATCCTGATTTCTGTCTAATCGTGTGACACGAAAGACTCAAGTAATGCTGCTGAAATTCACACACATTCACAGTAAATGCTTTTTTAAAATTTGAATAATATTTCACATTTGTACTGTATTGTTGATCTAATTATTAAGACCTTGAAGCAGAAGAATAGGTAACACTTCAGAATAGGGGTCCAAAATAATGCATTAGTTAAGCATGAATTAATGGTTAATTTGTTCACAATTAAGCATTAGTTGAGCAAAAACACACTAGTAATTAATGATTAACCTAACATTTTATAATATTTTTAAGACATTTTATTTCAAAAACATTTAAAAACCCAAGCTATCTAACACTAGTGTGCCTCATATTTGGTGGATGAAGTGTTGGTTTGAATGTAGGCAGCACACTACGTTTTGGTGAAAGATCATAGCAGTAATGTTTCTCTCAGTAGTAAGGATGATTGTTTCTTGTCAGAATATAAATAGCAGCATTGAAGGATCCGACGGCTCAGGTTAGTGCTGCAGCTGAACTGATCTGTCTCTCGTTCAGACAAACTATTGAAGATCTGAGCATTCAGAGCGTGGTGTGACGTTAACTTCATCATCACGGCTGGCAGGGACAGAGAAAGTCTCCTGATGTGTGTTTGCTGCACTGGATGACTGATGATTGTCTCAGAGAGAGTCTGAGAGTCTCAGAGCTGCTGAAACAGATTGTTAAATGTTATAAACTAATACATAAAATGTAATTCAAAATATTTACATGAAATATGATAGTATATCAGTCATTTTAAAAGCAAAATGAATAATAAATATATAATAGTACATCAGTAATTATAAAAGCAGCTTTTTTCAATTACATTAAGCTAAAGTTGATGTAATCAAATAACCAATATTAAAAACTAGAACTATATAAACAAAATGACAAACACACAAAAAATGCAGAAATTGAAATGAAAACTAGAGATTAAAAATGAAATCAGATTCAAAATATATAATAGCATATCAGTAATTGTTAAAAAAAAAAAAATTTTTTTACTTTAATTTGAAGTTATGAAATCCGAATAGTAATAAAATATAAGTAAAAAGTAATAAAAGTGTAAACTTAATTAATATATAGACGTTCACAAAACTAAAATGACAAAAACCAATGAAAATAGTTAACTCACTACTGAAATTAATTCAAAATATTAATATCATCAGCAGTGGTTAAAAAAAAAATCGTCTGGCTTTTCCCATAATTCCCATGATCCCACTTAACATTACTCGACCTTACTCACTTACGCTGTATTTTTGGACACCGGCGTTCTTCAGAGATGCTCGTGGTGACAAGGCTCTTGTTGCCATAGCGACGGGAGGCAGTTGCTCGGGAGACCTAAGGAAAGCAGGGCTACCAAGGAAACAATGTTGGCTCTTAGGAGGAGGGGTGAACAGCTAAAAATAGCATCTGGGTAGATGGTTGTTGGCTTTATGTTCTTGCAGCTTCCCAACTTCATCTCGTTTTGACCACCTGTGTGTTTCTGCTGTGACGTTGATTAATGTCTTCTTTTTATATCCCTGCGTCTGCTGCTGCTGTAGGACCTCGTTCCTAACATCAGTTACTAGAAGAAAGTCCTGTAGAGTGATTAAAGTCTGCATGCTTCAGCAAACTCTACTGCTGGGTTTATTTGTGGTTGAGCTGTCCGTTTGAATCTGTGTTTGGCGTTTTTCATCAGTATGTAAGTGGCTTCAGGCCTTATGCTACACAAACCATCATGTAGGTCAGCCAAGAGACGGTACATACATGTGGGTCAGCTGACGCTGCTGGCCCTCCTTTCTGTTCGATGCATTTGTTCAAGCAGGCATCGAATATTTATTTATTCATTTATTTTTAACATCCATCTCAAATCTGTTCTGACTGATTTATCGCTTCTCGAATCTGTTTAGGTTTTCAGAACAAAAACTCTAAATATATTTGGTTTGTTCAAACAGGCAGCAGATTATTTTCAAATCTTTATTTACTATTTATTAATTTACATGAGTTTAATTTAATTCATGAATTTAAGTTATTTGGTTTGTGTCAATTTGGCAATGTACAAAGAAACTAGTATTTATTTATTTCCTTTCTTTCTTTAATTTATTATTATTATTTTACATTCGTTTAATTTAATTTAATTGATTATTTGTTTTTATATTTATTTATTTACTTTAATTTCTTTACTTATTATTATTATTATTATAAATTTATTTTTCCTCTTTATTTTTTATGTATTTATTTATTTTCTAGTTATTTTTACAACTGGTTTTAGCCACAGTTATATATGGTTAAATGCCTTTAAGAAAGGCCTGCTTTATTTATCTATTTATTTATTTTTTCATATTTTATATATTTATTATTTTTATTTATATAAAATATATTTTTTCATATTTTATTTTAGATATTTTATTTCTTTAATATTTTATTTCTTTGAATTAATATGTAATGTAGCATGGATGATATCAGATCAAAAGTAACTACTTGTAATATTTTGCCTAATTTTTACTTCTTTAATTATTTTGTATTGCAAATGCAATCCAAATACTGAAAATTTCCAAGCAGAATATTTTTTCAGCTCGTGTCACTTTTTATTTATTTATTTTAAACACATTTTTTTTTTTAATGATTCTAAAGGGTAATGTAAACGGCTTGTGTCTATATATTATTGCTGGCAGATGTAGCACACAGAGCCGTGTCGTCCTGGTTCTGGTTCAGTGGGAGTTCAATACCAGACAGGCGTCTTTCAGCTGTGTTTATGTAACGGGGCCGGTGGGTCTCAGTCCGGGGTCACATGAGCTCATCCCTACATTGTCTCTGTCCCTGACGGCCTGGACACACTCTCGCGGGGACGCAGGATTGATGTGACACGTTCAGTGACGGGTGCTCGGTGAGCACTTCTGAACTGTGCTAGTGCCGATTCACTCCCAGAGTCACTGAGATAAATACATGAGCAAAATACTTTCTGTTTGAGTGAATCCAGGGATTCTTCCAGCATGCTCAGCAGGGCTTAATAAAGCAAGCGTAACATTGCAGCAGCTTTTGAGGATGGGAAGTTGAGGAAGCGAGCTGATTCTCTTGATTATTTCCCGTCCGTTGAATGTGTTTGAAGACTCCTTCAACCTAAATCATCATCTGATAATGGTCATCTTGAGTTCATCCGGCGGTCACGATCTGGAGGCTGATGGGATGCATGTTCTACTGAATCAACAGTTGCTGATTGAGGAAATTAGGCTCAGAAGTCATGGTGATTATGTAACCCGATGGACACGGTGTCTGCTTGCATTAACAACTCATCGAATGTGTGCTGACAGAGCGTCTCTGTTTATGACCAGGTTGCATCACTTCATCACTTTGGTGGAATGTTCTGGATTGTATCTCGTTTCACTTCTAGCAGCAACATCTGTGAATGTACTATACTTTTATTATGATTACATTTTTTTTTTTATTTTCTTGTTTCTTAGTTTAAAATTATTATTATTTTTTAGTATTAGTATTAAATACTGATTACATATATATTTTTCATTAGAATATATCGTAGTTATTTGTATCGGTAGTATTAATAATTTTAGCACTATTCATTTATAAATGTATTACTTAACTACTACTTATTAGATTTTTTCTTATTAGATTTTGTATTATTATAGTGTATTATTAAAATAATAGTAATAATAATTAATGCTGTCAAACAGGAACATGTAAAAGTTTACCAAAATAATAATAATAACAATAATAATAATTTATTTATATATAATTTAACTTGTATAAATATATACATATACAAATATAATATATTTTTCCATAAATATATACATGCGTGTGTGTGTGTGTGTGTGTGTGTTTATATACATAATAAATACACACAGTACACATACATATGTTGTTTTTTGGACGTGATTAATTGTGATGAATTGGTTGACAACACTAATAATAATATTCATTATAATAATATAAATATAATTGAAATTATTAAAATGATTTGTTAATAGTTGTAATATTATGAATGATAACAACAGCCATTATTGTTATTGTTGTTATTAATAATAACAACATTTTTCTCTGAGCTAAGTAAAGGGTTTGTTTTCTGGGAACCTGCCGTTGTTCTATTTTAATTTATTAATAATTTTTTCCTCTGTCACTTTACGTTGTCTGATTGGAGCACTCTTTAAATCATGTAAATAGGTCTTAATGGTTCATTTTATTTCATTTATTAGTTTTTTGTAATAATTTTTTGCAGTTATTTACCTGTTTTGCTTTTACATTTTACATGGGATTGCCTAATTTTTTTAGGCAATCCCATGTAAAATGTAAAAGCAAAACAGGTAAATAACTGCAAAAAATTATTAGAAAATTTCTTAGAAAAAATGTATGTCCGTAAAATGTCCCGGTAACAAGCTGCCAGGAGTTTTTCTGTTATATTACGTATTTATTAATGAATTTCTTCTGATGAGTCATGCACAGGCACATGTTGCTGTGGCAGGAAATGCAACAACAAAGACAATTATTCATTCAGATTCAGATGTTTAGAGACGCCCATCTAACGCTATAAATTCAACACGGATAAAAACTGCATGTAACAGTACAAATAAACATCATCAAGCCTCCGATGATCTAATATTAAAAGTTTGTTTGTCTGTAAATTTCCAGACTGATTGTTACCCAGAAAGACTTTTTCTGAAATTGTGTGTGTGCAAATGAATGCTCGTTAAGCCCTTCCTCATTTAGCATGCATGTAGCCTCAGGGATGATAGTAGTGTGTCACTATCAGAGAGAGGAGGGAAGAAAAGATGGATGCAGAGGACAACGTGGAGAAAACGAGAGAGGCAGAGAGGAAGGAGGGAGCTGGTTTGGGAGCAGCGAATGAACAGATGCGGTACGAGGCATGTGATTCCTGCCATGCAAAAGGCTGATAGAGCGAGAGAGAGGGAAAGAGAGAGACGCTTCCAGCCAGATCTCAGTGCTGCTTAGTCCGCTGTTGCATGCAGAAGCAGCAGAGAAAGCTAGGACTCCAACACACAAGCACGAGAAGCAGAGACAGGGGAGCGGAAGCATGTCCTCTCTCTCGAACCAACCACCGTCGTCTCCGTACTCAGAATATAGTGAGCTGTGTAAAGTGCCATCCATGTCCACGTCCGCCGCCCCTCCGGGATGGGACTGGCAGCACGGTGACCTCGGGGCACCGAGGGGTATGACAGACAAGGACAAGCTATGCTTCTACGAGTCTCCTCCGGAGCTCAGCGTCCCCGGGAGAGGAGCAGTCCCAACGAGCGTGTCGTTCGGCAGCACCGGGGACAGTCCGGAGAGCCTCTTGTCCTCGTCTCCATCGGCGGCGTCTCCTGGAAGATTCTCAGACAACAATGGCGTGATGCTTCTGGAATCGCCCGCGGGACTCGATGAAGTTCTCAAACCAGCTCCGCTCTTGAGTCCCAGCGCGCCCCGGACGCCTCCGAACTACTGCGTCATCGGCGTGGTCAACGACAGCTACCTGGAGAGCAAAGACGAGCGTCCGAAGGCTGGAGGGTCATCGCACGAGAGCGAGGAAGAGGAAGACCTCGAGCCCTGCTACATGGGACGAGCCGAGCAGCAGAGGAAGGCCATGAGGCGAGCCATGTCTGAGTGCTCGCATCTGTCCGTACCGGCCAGTCTCGAGCTCCCGGATAAGTATCCCGGCGGAGACGTCCTCGACAAGTTGCCTTCGCCCATCGGAGGACCTCGCCGCCCGCATGCAGGGGCTATGAAGCGCTCTCTGACTGTAGCCGACGATCAACCTCCGACCCCGCCGCCGACTCTATCAACCACTCGCAACGACCTCCGGAGCGATATCGAACTACATTTCTCTCCGTTCCCCGCACGCAGAGACCAAAGCAGCTTTCCCCTCTCGCCCGTGGAGGACCTGTTGGAGGGACCGTTCCTTGACAAGGACCAAGGAGTCGTTCTAACCGTGCCGGTGACAACACGTGCCCTTAACGGGACTTGCAGCAGCGCTGGAGATAAAATCGACACGATTGCTGAGGGTAGGTGATGAGTCCGTTTTCAGCTGGCAGTGATTGAGAGAAGCATCGTTCTTGGCAACAAAGAAATTAAGGTTTGGAAGGCATGTTGCAGGACCATTTGGTTTCCCCAAGAACCTTTAGTAAAAATAACCATTATTAAAATAATTGGCATCCGTGGTTCCATGAAGAAATACTAACATGCATGAAAAAAGGTGCTTTTGGAATAGATTGAAGGGTTAGGGTTCGGAAAAAAGCAATGCATATAGAAGCTTTTATGCATTTAATATTAAAGATTCTTCATGGAACCATTATGTATAAAATCAGATTTGTCAAGTCAATATGATGAGACATCGAAAGCAGCATGGCTTAACTGTTCAAAGAAACAAAGAAATTAGGATTTGGAAAGTGTGCTGGTGTATTTCATTCTTAAAGGCTCTAAAAGGGTTTTTTGTTGCTGCTGTCGTGCCATATAGGAATTATTTTTCTCAAAGAACCGTCAAGTGAACAGTTATAGCCTTAAAAATAAAGCTTCTTTATTGCCTTTATTGCGGTTTGTTTGGCAAAAAATGCAACCTTTTTCTGGGATGAAGAATCTGTTGTGCATTGATGCAAAGACATGGATGCCAATAAGAAGTGTTGAGACGTGTCGTTATGATGAGATGTGATGTCTGTCTGATGGCTGTCAGAAGTAGGTGATTCATGTAGTGTGTGTGTGTGTGTATGGCACTATCACGCCACTGCCAACGCATGCTCATTACCCGCTCCAGATGAGCAGCGGACAGCGTAAGTCATTTCTGTCCCGGTTTCCTCGAGTAAAACCTGCCCCTCAGCAAAACCAGGTCAGAAACTCTCATCAGTGGTTTTAATGATGGGTAGAGCTCCAGAAATGTCCTGCTGCACCCTACAACGATTAACCCTTAGTAATCCACCGGAGGGGTGTGTTAAATGCTCTGGTTTAATCCCCAGTTGTCTTCTGGTGGGTGACAGATAAGGAAAATGAACGTTTCTGTCTCAAACAAAAGATAAAATGGCTTTGATAAATGGAAAGCAGGTGCAGATCGGATGAAGTGTGGAGTCACGGAGGGACGCTCGGTGTATTAATGCACGATGTTAGTGATTTCTTGTAATAATTGGGGTTTATTTGTAGTCTTGATGGTTGTTTCTGGAGCTGGGCGTTACCGGAGATCATGTGATCTGTGTGCATGACAATCACATTGAATTCTCAAGACTCGCTTTTACAGAACATTGCATGAATTACAGACTTATATGTCGGCAGAGAAAGTCTAAATCCATAATGACATCAGTTATTCTGTTCAGACACATGAGTAGCATTGTGAAAAAGCATCTCAGGATTTGTTAAATCGGAGGACACATGGAAAGCGAAGGTAGTAGTTTTGTTGCTTCACAAAGTATATCTATGAGAACTGTTGGTGTCAGGCTGGTATCTGTCTGCTTTCACATTCACAGACTGATGGTCTTCATTCTGAGCAGGTGTTTTTCTGCTTTACTCAGCGCTTCTCATCTGCTTTGATGTGTCGCTGTGAAACTCCTCTCTTTGTTAGGATTATAAATGCTGCTGAGCCATGTGGAAATCAATAAGCTTAATGCAAGAGTTCTCAGTCGACTCGATGCATAGATATTTCTTCAATAGCTGCACTTTGCACCGCTCTGTGGCGACAGATGCATTTGAAGACCGTATTTCTGCATGCTGGGAAGCAGCTTACATGTGCTGCTGGAATATCAATGATTATTATATTTATTTATTTCATGCTTACTAGATTTAATATTCATGAAAAAAAATAAATAAATATGCAAATAGGCTCCAGTTTCTTGACAAATGAAATACGTTTATGATGAACCAGACTTCTATGCAGGGTTTATGGGAGCAGATTTACCAGTATAAAATATTTGTTGGCATTATTGACATTGTTTTCCTGTTTAATTCAGTAAAGCTGCTTTGGCACAGCCTGTGTTGTTAAAAGCACTGTTTAAAACTATACATTAACTAACAATGAGCAATAAATATATCACATTATTTATTAGACTGTTCTTCGTTAATCGTTTTAATAATGTAGTAGTAAATATTAAAATTGGCTGCTTTCAAGCTATTTTTCATGGGTTATGTTAACTAATGTAGTTCTAATGGAACTTTATTGTGAAGTGTTACTTATTTACCTTCTGCTGTTAAATTTAGAATAATTTTGATTGAAAGCGGACGCCTGCATGAACGTCACACCGATGTTCTCTAGCAGTTCATAGCATCTAATGGCTAATGTGAGTGGTTTTGCTGAGTTGTGTCTGTGCAGTTGTTAGTCTGCAGCTTTAGCTTTTGTCCTTCAGCTCAAGGACACGAGGCTTCTCAAAGAGACCAGCAGCCTCTATAATGGATCTGCCATTGAACGTAAAGTGACCAGAGAGCCGCCTGTAGGATATATAACCTGTGAACGCCGGCCAAACTCAAGACAGCATCTCTTTAGCCGCTTTAGTCTTCCTTCAGTCAGCTCTCGTTTATCACACGGCTCTCTAGAATACTTCAGCTCTTATTGATCAAATTGTCTGCATGTTTCCATTTACACCCCACACACTTTCTTTCTCACATTATAAAATAAAGTACACTCAAATCAATTGGCCTATCCATTTATTTAGTGATTTAGTCGTCGTACAAAAAGCACCATAATGTACTATTACCCAGAAGCTAAAATGAAGTTTGTGTTCAGATTATTCATGAACTGAAGTGGACTCCTTTACTCTTAAGCATGTAGCATCTACAGATACGTATATGTATTGTTAAATTTCAGCCTTGTGCTTGAATTATCATGAAGTCCATCAATTTAAATACAAAAATGCCTCTGTATATATGAAACTAGCTTTCATTTTTAAGGTATGTTAAGTTTAATGAAACTTTTTGTCTACACTACTATTTTATTTTATTTTATTTTATTTTATTTTATTTTATTTTATTTTATTTTATTTTATTTTGTTTTGTTATTTTATTTTATTTTACTCTTGTCATTGGTTTGGAGTGGACACCCTAGTAAAAACTTAATATTTTTTCAAATGTATTTATTTCATACTAAGTAGTTTACATTTGTTAGCATATTTACTGACAGATAACCTGAGACCTACTGATATAGAATTTTTTTTATATTTAACTTTATTTGGAGTATTATGTATACTATATACATGTTTTTTATTAATAAGCCTAAAATGCATTTTTGTCACTAATGAGGATTGTGTAATATTGCCTTTTAAATGCAAAAGATTTAAATTGTACCTAAAGTATACGTGCAGTAGTTCTGCTTCAGCACAATCAGATATACCAAGCATGTCTTTAATTGGACTTCAGCACAATTAAACCGCATTAAGTATGAAATGAGGTGTATTTAGCCAGACTGTAAGCACACCGGTTAGTATACTAACAGTGCGATTGCATTGCATTTTATTAAGTACATAAATATGAAAATGTATTTGTAGTATACTAAGCATGAAATAAATGTAATGTTTATTTTTCACTAGGGCAAGTGAAACTTGCACAGCTTTTCTGTCCATGCTCATTTTCAACTGTTCAATCCGTTTCTTCACACCAGAAAACTCTGAGAAGAACAAGCCGGAGGTGAACAAAATGGACACGGTCCAGAAGTTTGACGACTTTAATGTCTTCAGCAAGACGGACAAAAATCAGAAGATGGAAACGGTGGAGGAGAAAGATAAAACTGTCCACACAGACAAACAGATAACCAAAGCAGAAAACACAGAAGCTCCGGAGAAAATCAAAGACGTGGATGTGGGTAAATCAGAGAAGAAGGACAAGGATGAAGTAGTTGACAAAGTAGAAACACCAGTGAAAGTTGAGAAGATTGAAGCTCCAGAGAAAACTACTAAAGATGAGACTGAGAAGGCTGGGAAGGTTGAGAAGACCACCGACAAAAACGAGAGGACAGAAAAGATTGATTTCTCTCCAAAGGTGGAGAAAGAGACAGTGGAGCTGGTGGAGAAGGTGGAGCTGAAGACGGAAGAAGTGAAAGTCGTGGAGAACAAGGAAGTGAAAGTTGAGGAGAAGAAATCAGATCAGAAATTAGAGAAAGATAAGGAAGAACAGGTGAAGAAAGTGGAAAAGGAGAAAGCGGAACAGAAGACTGAACAAGAAAAGACAGAGAAGGACAAAGTAGAACAGAAAACAGAAAAGACTGAACCAGCTGACAAGAAACCTGCCAAAGCTGAGAAGGACGAGAAAGCCAAAAAACCAGCTGCTAAAGCCTCCGCGGCCAAGCCTGCGTTAACCAACGGTGCACCTGGAAAAGACTTGACTAGTCCTGAGAAGAAGACCAAGGTTTGTGAAAACATTCTGCTCTCTCTTCATCCTCCATTGAGCTTCCTGCTTTTGCTTCTGCTAATGAGTTTGATTCTGTTCTTAAAGCATATTGATCCCAAAACCAGAATTCATTTATCACTTATGTAGGGGCTGGGAATCCAGAGTCTATTAATGTACTATTATAGGACTTTTTACACATGTCATGTGACCTGTAAATGCTACAAACCCATTTCCATTGCAGTTTTGCGAGCCAAGCAAATAGCAGCCAATTTCCTTTTTTTTTTTTTTTTTTATAACTTACTTTTTTGCGATATATGGGTTTTTTGGGATATTTTACTTTAGTTTTTAGTTTAGTTTAGTTTAGTTTAAGTTTAGTTTATAATGCACATTTCCCCCATATTTACTTATTTCCAGTTACTAATTTATGTAGTTGAATATTGTGAATCAAGAGCAAAACATTACTATTTTAATATAATTTTTTTACTATTTGTATACTATTACTGTGTTTACTATATTTTTTATTCTATATTTATTTATTTCTATATTTATTCTATATATATAGAGAGAGAGAGAGAATAAATATATATTTATTTATTTATTTATTTAACTTTTTTCATGTTTTTTATGACTATTTTTTATTTTATTTATTCAGTTTAGTTTTTTTTTTTTTAATCATTTTATTTCTTATATGTAAACAATAAATAAATAATTGTTTTTTTTCTCTTGGTTGCCAGGGTTATCTAACATTTGTGTATTATTATTATTATTATTGTTAGTTTATTTATTTTTTAAATGACCAAAAACTGTTTTAATTGTTTTAAAATTATTAGCATGAATTAAAATTAAGATTAAAATGTTAGAAAATAAACCAGGTTCTTAAAGTTGTTCAGAAATAAGTTCTTTTACATTTAAGGACCTTAAATCAGAAAACGACTCAAGATTCCCATCCCTACATGGTCATCTGATCAGCTTAACTCATCTGAACTAGATCTGATCTTGTGCTTTTATCGGCCTGCTCTGCTCATGTCGCTGCCGTTATCATTTGTCCTTATTCTGTTTTTTGTTCATCGTTTGCCATCCATCCGTTGGGTTTGCCGTCCATCCATGCAGCCTGTCGCCGGGGCAACCAAACCTAGCTCAGCCAAGCCCCGGCCGAGCTCCGCCTCCAGCGCTGCAGCCCCGCCCAAGCGCTCCGCCCCTACCTCAGCCGCCAGTGCACCCACCCCTCTCAGCAAAAAAGCCCCTGTGCCCAAAGCTCCCGCCCCGGCCGCTGGCACCAAACGGCCAGCCACAGCATCCACCCGACCCTCCACCGCCTCCACAGTCACCAGAGAGGTCAAGCCCAAGGTGAGTCTCCACCCGTCTGCTGAAGACGAGGCCAGAGCTCAGTCCAGCGGTCATCTCTTCATGGAGGCTCTGTCTGTGTGTGCTGCCCATGCTTGACCACATCAGCGTGTGCTTTCTAGCTTTACTGTTGTTTAAACTCCAGTGCAAGAGGGTTGATTTATCAAGAGTACACAAGACTGCATTTATTTGATTAAAAATACAGTAAAATTGTGAAATATTATTACAGTTTAAAATATTCAGTTTTCTCTGTGAACATCTGTTCAATTATAATGTATTTCTATGAAATCATAATAACATACTGATATACTGCTCAAGTGTTGAAAACAGTTGTGCTGCTTCATAGTTTTTATGGAAACCATGATCCATTTTACTTTTCTGGATTCACAGATGAAAAGAAAGTTTTATTAGAAAAAGAAATCTTTGTAACAAATGTATTTACCGACACTGCATCAGTTTAATGCATCCTTGCTGAAAAAAGTAATGATTTATGAATCTTGATGTATATTTACAAAGAAGCTTGCTAAAATTAGAGTCATAAACGTTATTTTTCCAGGAAGCTAGAGCTGGAAATAGCTCACTGCAGCATCTATAAAATAAAACTCTTGGAAAGGGCCATAAAAGACCTGCTATAATTTATGATATCTCTAGATTATTGTTCTTTTTTGTTTTTTCAAAAACAAATGTTGAATATCTTTAAATATGAGCAATGTTCAGTTGAAGTCCTCCCTCTAGTGGCAATCTGTTTAACTACACTACTGACTAATATACTGAATGTAATGTTAATCTGTACAATCAGCGATTAGATTAATAACAACAACTCATGACAAAGATATATAATCAGATACACGGTAAGAACAGAGAGATTTGTCACAAAAAACATGATTGGATTAATTTGTATCTGGAAGGTGATTTTTAGAGAGAAACTGAAACGTCTCTGTTTGGTTATGGTGGGTTTTTGACTACACAGAGGATAACCCTATGTTTTCTCATCTGACAGACGGTCACAGAGAAACGCCCGCTTGTGCCAAAGGCTGCTGTGGCTCCGGCTCGACCCGCGTCAGACAAACCTGCGCCCGCGGCACGCTCCACTACCGCCCCGCGCCCCGCCGCCAGCGCTCCTGCGGCACGCCGCCCCGGTCAGACACCAGCCACTGCAGTTTGACACGACTCGTCAGATGCTAGGAATACTCACATTATGCGTTTGTGTTTGTGTGTTTAGTCACAAAGACGGAGAGCAAACCAGGAGAGGAAAAGAAACCAAGCACACCGAAAACTACAGGTACAGCAAACACAAAACCACATTACAACTAGACAGAGCTTAGCCTAAACCACAGTTCAATTATAAACATGCCTTAGAAAAAAGCATTACTGGTGTGCGTCTTCATGTGTTAAGATCAGTCAAGGCAAGTTTGAGTTAAAACAGCTCAGATTTAAATTAAATTAATTTTTTTTTTTTTTTTTAAATTAATAAAACAATTTTTTTGTATTTTATTTTTTTTATTAAGAATAAATATTTTTTATTTAGTTCATATATATATATATGGCTGCTGAAAATTCATCTTTGGATCACAGGAATAAAGAACATTTTAAAATGTATTAAAATGTTTTAGTTATTTTAAATTATAATAGGATTTCACATTATTATTGTTGTCTATATTTTTAATCAAATTTCACACTTCTGAAGACACTTCTAAAATGATCCTCTTTATGTCGGTAGTAAATAATACAAATATATTCAGTGACTTAATAGCAACAATTAAAAGTTATTTTTAGAGATGCCGCGCTGACAAACACACATTTTAATCTGAAGTGAATTGCGCAGCAGGAAGGAGTTGGGGATAATCTGGCACACGGAGCGCCGCTGCTTCCAGAGATTTGAACCGAACGCAGCGGTGCAGAGATTATTTTAATCTGACACATAAAGAGGGTTTTGTGCTGCCAACTGAACATTCAGATATCGCTCAAACACACACCATTTCTAAAGGTTTTGGCATTGCACGGATTTCCCTTAAAGGGATAGTTCACCCAAAAATGAAAATTCTGTCATTAATTACTCACCCTCGTGTCGTTCCTAACCCATAAGACCTTCGTTCATCTTCAGAACACAAATAAAGATATTTCTGATGCATTCTGAGAGCTCTTTGACCCTAAACAGACAGCAAGGATCCCTGAAATAATCCCTGTGACATTAGTGGCTACATTTTACGATGCTACAAGAAAACTACGGCCCAAACAAGTGTTTCTCTCAGTCATAGTTAAGCTGACCTGACATCTGTGGTTTCAGATGCCGCCCGCTCTAAACCAGCTCCTCTCAAAGCCTCCACCACTACAAGCAGCACCGCCTCCGCTCGCCCTCGCTCCACCAAACCACCCGCCTCCAGCAGCACTGCAGCGTCTGCTCCGGCCGAGAAGAAGCCGGCGGTTCCCCGAGCACCTCGACCCAGCTCCACCTCCACCTCCACCGCCCCGACCCGCAGCACAGCGAAGCCCAGCTCCACACCGGCACCAGACATCAAGAACATCCGCTCCAAGATCGGCTCCACGGACAACATCAAACACCAGCCGGGAGGAGGAAAGGTAACCGCACACAGAGGAGCGCAGCTAACCTGTTAGTAGTCTGTGTTTTTATATTTAGTAGTATATATCTATATATGTTGCACACCTAGGACGGAAAGTACACTGGTGATGCTTTGCAGTTTTATTTATTTATTATATTTATCATTTACACACTGTTTTCATAAATAGTTTTTTACTATTTAGTAGTAATAGTTCATTTATTTTAGTTTCTCCTTTTAGTAATTTTAATAACTTTTATTATGACGGTCAGACAAGTTTGAGCAGCTTCTCTTCCGCTCTCATCTTTAGTGTATTGATCTGAAACAACATTATTAGTCTTTCTTGCATGACTGGAACTGTGTCCGAAACCTATTATTATTAATATTAATATTATTATTATTAAATCAAATATTAATGTATCCTTGAATGACTATAGATTTTATTATTTAATAATATATTATTACATAATTATAAAAAAGTTAAATATAATATAATATATATAAAAGGTCCATGTTTGTTTTTAATACATTTTGTATGAATGTGGAAATATATAATTTATTGTAATTATAAAATGGTGTGTGTGTGTGTATATATCAGCTTTATTTCTAGAGAAAAATAAGATCAATCATTAAAAATTCTCTAAATGCTAAAACGCTGCCTGTGAAGTCTTTGGTTTTGGACACAGCTCTTCTGTCTTTATTTTTCTGTCTGTCTGCAAACGCAGCATGAGTCACATATCTTTAGGGCACCTGTTCTGATCATGTTGATGTCTATATGATATCTATAGATGTGTAAACTAGCTCCAGTCTTCATATTTATCACTCACGTCCTGAAGCTGTCGAACCCCTCCTGCCATTTTTGTGCTTCATCCTGGTCTTTTTCCTGGCTGAGCTCTTTCGCTATGACTCTCTAACACTCTCCTGTTCCTGAGAAACGTCTCCTGTCACCACAAAGAGTTCAAGAGTGTCGTCTAGTATAAGTAAGGTCTTAAAGCGAGGTCACAGTTCTGTGTTTGGAGCATGAGGATGAATCGTGCATGACACGTGAGACTCTGCTCTGAAGAGCGTTACTAACCGCCCCAGTTCTGCCTCTTCCTGCCTCCTCCTCTGATCCTGAACTTCTCCCGCTTCTCATATGAGGTTACAGTAGGTCTTAGCTCGTCCCGTCTCCACTCGTACAGTATCTGGGCTTGTTTGCAGGTGTCAGTGTCTCAGAGCAGGACAGACGCTCAGAGCTCGCCCTCCAAAGAGACCAGCCAGGGCAAAGTGAGTTCATCTGCTCATCACACTCACTTCTGCACATCTCTTCTCTTCTCAATCTAGCCCACACAGATCTGACATCATAGCATGATAGATTGAGAACTGTGAAATAAAATATTTTGAAAAACAAAAAAAACAAAAAAAAAACAGTTTTGTGTTAGTTGCATTTTTTGTTGTTTTGACTTTATCCAAATAAACCCAACTGCAGTTTAATTGAGATTAATTACACTGTAAAAAAGCCTAAAAAACCTAAGCTTAAGTCAACCAGCTTCAGCAGATTTGAGTTTTCTCAACTTATTGTTTTCAGTTTATACAACAAAACGTTGAGAAAACTGCTGAAGCTGGTTGACTTAAGCTTTTAAGTTTTTATTTAATTTTATTTTTTAACAGGATAAAATGAAAAAACATGATTTTATTCATCTTTCTTTTGCAAATTACCTCTTCATATATAGTTAAAGAAATATAATATTAGTGACATATTTTCACATGAAAATGTTTTCATATATTTTAAACATTAAAATGTTATTTTTATATTTTTTTTATATTTTATTTTAATGTAATATTTAAAATAATTTATATTAATTAGTTGAATAAATCTAATTTTATGTATTTTCTGTAGAATATATATTTGTTTTTTATGATATTATACATGTAATAGTCAAATATGCATATGTTTAATATATTCTAATGTTAATATATTATATTTTTAAATTATATTAATTTAAAAAATTAACTTAAATGCATTATTATTATTAACATTTTATTACTTTTATTAATCTCAAATTTTAGTACTATAACAGAAAATAAATGCTATAAAATATACTTAATACAATTAAGTATATATTATTGAGTTGCTTATATAAATTATAATATTCATATTTTATACAAATGTATATATTTGTTTTTTAATTAATTAATAATAATAGCAACATTTTAAGAATATACGTATGTGCAGATTTGGAAAAAAACACATTGTTCAGCTTGTAATCTTTCCATCTGTCCTCTGGTCATCTTTGGGTGCTTACATTGGGTTTTTAGTCACCTAGTCCTCATTTATCATATAGTGTTTGGCTCTTGCGCCTCATTATTATTACCCACGTCTCATTACACACCACAGCCGGGATGCTCAAACTCCATGCTGTAGAAAATGCTAGCTATAAATAATTGTA
This sequence comes from Enteromius trimaculatus, assembly GCA_032361065.1. Lineage (NCBI taxonomy): Eukaryota > Metazoa > Chordata > Actinopteri > Cypriniformes > Cyprinidae > Enteromius > Enteromius trimaculatus. Next base: position 26,318 of record JAUMHP010018611.1, read on the forward strand.
ATATTGCTGGTTTTAAAACGTGCTGCAGTGAACAAACACAAAAGTACTGGCAGCGCATTACTCGGAGAAATTAATTTTCAAAGCAATGTCCAGATTTTGGTGACAACTGATAGGAGTTGATTTGAGCATCCCTGCATCACGATGTCCATTTGTAGCTTCATTAATCACTGAATCTAAATTACTCTGATTTCCAATTTCCATCGGTTTCATTGACTTTAATGGTGGTGTTTATTAGCTTTAGTTTACAAACGAGGCGCCTAATGGCGTTGGCACTAACAACCAGCGGGGCATCTTCATTGTCAATGATGCTAGTTGCTTTTAGATGCTTCTGCTTGTGTCCTCTGTTGTCTTCCCTCTCTAACCTGAACCTCCCTGGTGTCCCGTCCCTCCCGGCCCGCCGTGCTGTGTTGTAGGTTCAGATAGTCTCCAAAAAACTGGACTACAGTCACGTGACTTCTCGCTTGGGCTCCAAGGACAATATCAAACATGTTCCTGGTGGAGGGAACGTAAGTAACATTACTGCATGCGGTGTAGCCGTCGCTCAGACAAACATCATCATTGTGAGCTCAGACCCAACAATGAGGGGCTTTCTTCGCTTGTAAACGAGAGAAACACAAATGCTTTTTCCAAAACAAGTCATGGTGACAGCAGAGGTTCTTCTCTCGCACTAACTCCAAACTAAATCCCTCTGAGCTGTTTTTCATGACTGCATGCTACTTTTATAATAGCGTTATATTTGAGCAGCTTCATCAGATGTGTGTGTTTGCAGGTCCAGATTCTCAGCAAGAAGGTTGACTTGAGTAAAGTGACCTCAAAATGTGGCTCTAAGGCCAACATCAAACATAAACCAGGTACGATGAGACCAGAAACCGTCATTAAAATGGCTTTAAGCTTTCTCTGACGTGGGATCAGTGTGTTTGTGTGTGGGGGGTTTTTTGTAGGCGGAGGCGAAGTCAAGATCGAGAGCCATAAGGTGAACTTTAAGGATAAAGCTCAGTCCAAAGTGGGCTCGATGGATAATGTCAGTCATGAGCCTGGAGGCGGGAATGTTAAGGTGAGTTTGGCAGGGAAATCACTTATTAAGATAAGTTATACGTAATTCTGTATTTAATCAATTCAGACTTGTATTTATGTGATGTTTGGTGTTTAAAGGAATATTTCACCCGTCTGCCCTGCATCATATCTGCTGACTGAAAGCCAGTATTTGTTTCAGAAATAGTTTGAGCACGTCACACTTTCACAAAAGACGGTGCCTTTCATAGCCTTTTCACTTCAGACAAGCATGTGTGCAGAATTACATCTCAATCAGCAGAAAACACCACAAACACATGATTCCTGTCTGAATCTGAGCCACATTACTGCACACACGAGTAATCCTAGTCTGTCTGCTCTCCTTTGCTGATTTTATGATCAAAATATTGATTAAAAACACTAAATGTAACATTGTAATTGAAGCAAAATCATTTTTAAGAAAAATAGTAGATATAAATAAATGTAACCATTGAATGTAACATTTTTACATATCTTTTGTTTTTAAAGTAACATTGTCAGAAGATTAAAAGCTTTTAAATAAACATTTTAAACATTCTAGTTTACACTTTTTCTTCTCCTTTGCAGATTCCAATTTAAACTATTTATTTATTATTATTATTATTATTATTATTATTTTCTTTTTTTGTTCTTTCCGATCAGCAGTATAGAGGGCTGTGTTATTAATCTGATTGTTTGAAAATGTATGATTTCTGTACCGTATAAAAAGAACTTAACTATCTTTAATGAAGTTAAAGTTGTGTATTTTGGGTCAAATCTTCCTTTAAAAGCTGTTTTATGTTAAAGGTAGGGTAAGTAATATTACTCCTGCATGGAAAGTTTAAAACATGCTGATATGATATCAGTGTCTTTTTTATTTTTATTTTATTTTATTTTATTTTTATTTTTATTTTAAGTCCATGTCTTTTTACAGTTTTCATTCCAGCCCCTCCAAAAATCACTTACTATGTGGAAAAATAATACATATATATATAAAATAAGGTTTCTGTAGTATGTTAAAGACTAGGGTGAGGACTTTAATTAAAGAGCGAATTAAAGAGCGCTTTCCGGACTGGTTCTGCTGGGTTCAGGCCGCTGTGTGATAATGATGTCACCTGCCCCTCAGCCTATAGCCATCCATTTCAGTCACATGACCACTTGCTCCGCCCATTATTATTTTGCACCCATCTTCTCCCAACACGCATTTGTGATTATGATCACGCTGATTCTGTTTTTAAACTTTTGGAAACGGCATGAGTTTTTAAATATGGAAGTTCAAGCATGTTTAACAGAATAACGCTAGCTTACATTGCATTAGGAACTCTTAAGATTTATTTTGGATGAAGACCTTTGTTTTATGTGAGCATCTGTTCATCATAGTTTAAAGTCTTAGCTGAGATAAGTTTAGAATTAATGAAAAGTTTTATTTTCAAATATGATATATTTCTGTTCTTCTGTGCATAAATGTTTATGTATATGTATGCATATGATCGGCATGCGTCTCTGTTTGCATGGATTTCTATTCATTGCCATTCATTTCCTTAATTAAGTTGAGATGGAAGGTAAATTGTGTTCCACATGATAGTGAATTTTTTTTTCTATATATGTATGAAATTTAGCCTTTACATTTCTTGATTTTTGACTGTAAAGTTTTGCTTTGTTCGCTGTACAGATATACGGTACCAGTGTAGGGTTTCATTTTATAATTAGAAAAATAAAAAAATTAATATCCACAAAAATAGAAGAATAAAACATTTTAATTAAATATTTTTATTTAAATATGTGTGTGTATATATATATATATTTGTGAAATATTTTTATATATAAAATATAATAATATACATATAAAAATGTTTAATCGTTTGAACTGGTACCGTATATCAGTCATATTCCATCAGCACACAAGGACTGCTTCATGTTATGTTAAAGCACACGCTGGTGTCCATCTCCATCTCACCCCCATCTCTGGTATTGACGGCTGCTGTGTGTTTCTAGGCTGAGGGGGCCCAGGAGACTGCTGAGGGTAGCGGGGCTCCCTCTAGTGGTGTCTCGGGCACCCAGCCGTCAGCCGGCGCTGCCCAGGAGAATGGGCTGAAGGAGGGCGGCCCCTGCAGGAGTGAGGAGCTCCGGGACCCACAGGGCCTGGACTCGCTCATCCCTGAAACAAGTAAGTTTGTGTGTGACCTGGCCTGAGAAACCTGAAAAGACTAGTAACCCCGACAGACTAGAGGTCATTTAGAGCTGAAGACACTGATTCATCACATTCACATCCCATTCCTCACAGCTCAATATGATTTGTTTCTCCATCATTTCATACTTTGTGTTTTCATGTTTTCTTTAGCTCTTAATTTTATGCCGCATGTGAATAGTTTGTTATGCCGTTGTCTGGTTTACCACTGTACAAGAGGTCGACCGACTAATAGTGTAAAACTGATTCATTTGTCTGATTTCATGATCACAATATTGAATAAAAACGCTGGATGTAACATTTTATGTTTTAAGTGAAATCAAAATATTGAACAAAACATTGAGTAAATTAAAAGTATTAAATAAAACAAAAATCATAAATAACAACATTGTAACATTTTCCTTTTTAAGCAAAATAACTAAATAAAATTAAGTACAAATAATTTAAACATTGAATATAAAATTTGAATAATAAAATTTGAATACTAAATTTGAAACATTTTGTTTTTAAAGCAATATTTTAAAATGTATATTTTTAAATACAAAAAATATTGAATAAAACATTAATTGTAACATTTTTATAATTAAGAGCAAAATATTAAGTAGAATCATTATAGATTCATACTGTATCATTTTATTTTTGAAGTGAAATCAAAATATTAAAATACTGACATTGAATTAATTAGACAGTTTTAAATTAATGTTAAAAAAACAATGAACGTAACATTTCAGGTAAAATCAAATTATGGAATAAAAACATTTTTGTTTAAATTTAAATCAAAATACGGAACAAAAACTAAAAAGATTTCTATGTAAAAAAGACACTGAATATATAATTGTATAAAGTAAAATCAAATTATTAAATAAAAAATGACATTAAATTAAATGTGACATTTCTTTTTAAATGATGGACTTGGAGTAATTTAAAATGAAAAATGTTGATTATTTTTGGTAATTATAAGGTTTATTTGAAATGTTTTACTTCATCAGAACAGATGAATCAGTCGGTCGACCTCTGCGCTGAACAGATTAAAGCACAGTTTTCTGATCTCCAAACTGTCTTGACCTCTTCTTATTTTTCAGGCATCTAACTCGACTTTTTGCTATCGCTCTGCCCTTTTCATTTCACCCCCGACCGCTTCCTCTCCTCCCCTTGTTTATGTCCTGTCCCTCCTCTGTCCTGTCTTTCTCCACACTCTGATGCAGATTGAGTCTTTCAAGCTAAATTTCCGCGAGAACGCCCGCTCTCGCACGGACCATGGCGCCGACATCATCACCTGGCCCGTCTTGGGTGACAGCCCTGTCCACCCTCACCTGCTCCGCAGCAGCGTCTCGCTCAACGACTCCCTCGCGACCGCCGGCCTCCCTCGCTCTCACACCACCCCGGCCCTCCTCTCCTGCCAGGAACAAGGGGCCGGACTCCGGACGTGATTCCTGTCTGCTCTCTCAACCCCGCCTCCTGCCATTGCTCGGACTCGTATGATTGGTGTGCTCTCTGTTGACGTGAGGGTGTCTTCGGGATGCTCAGCTGAAAGCGGCTGGGAGTGAAATCTGCTACTAAACTCACGCTACTCATACCTAACTTCACTCGTTGTAGAGCATGAATCTAGTTTACTTTCTTTTTATCTGTGTTCCGACTCGTCCTGGACCGGTAATCATGATCAAACCTGCACATGCCCATCTGACCAGCACACACAAACACATCTGGATCCATCTGGACATCATCTCTCGCTGCCTTCAAGTCCTCGTGGGAAGTTCGTGCTTACGAGTTATTCATAAAAAACACTTTCGGACAAAAAGTGTGCCAAAGCACCAAAATGAGGAGCAAAGGATGTGCATTAAGAGGATAGCTCATCCAAACAAGCAAATTCTATCATTAACTACTTGCCCTTAAGACTTTCGTTCATCTTCAAAACACAAATCATAATCTCTCTGACCTTCCATAGACAGCAAGCGTACTACCACAATTTCTATATTTTTATATACACACACACATATATATAAAATATATATATATATATAGTGTTTCCACTCAGAAATTGGTAGTAATTTTCACAATTGCATTCAATGCAGTAATTAAACATGCAAATTGAAATTGAAAAAAAACCCAAAAAAAACTATAGTTTTATTTACTATACTAAAAATAATTTTTGGACGTGTTTTTTTTTTTTTAACATAATTCAACATTTAATATTTTAGCATGTAAAAAATATGCAATAATTACCTTTACTGCGTTTCTTTTTTTGTTTGTTTGTTTTTTCTCAAATCTATTAACCCGGTATTGGTTGGTTAACAGACATTAGCAAACTTTACGAATGCTGTGAAACAGCTGTCTGCACATTTGCATGCACATAAATGGAAGCCAATAAAACAGTGTAGTGTGAACGTGGCTTTACGCCTCACGAGCTGACTAATAGCTACTAACAGCTCGAACTTGGGAAGTCTCCAAACATGAGCTGCTCGTCTCAGAAGCACGATCATTCCCGCTCGATTTGAAGGCAGCCTCATTCAGCATACAGGGCTGTCATGTGACCCTCTCTCACCTCACCCTTGACCTCCAGTAGAGCTGACATTGAAGCACATAGGCTTTCTGAAACTATTCGTGATGGTGTGTTTGACTGAATACCGTAGCAATGAACTGTGTTGTTAACCGACTCTTGGTTTTATTTCCTTTTCCTTGTTATTGTAAAGCAATATAACGTCTCCTACAATGCCTATAAACATGAAACTCCACGTAAACGCACAGCAAACAGCGCTCATAGTGTCAAACGCAGCTCCAGACGGCTTCGTGAAGGTGAAGAGGGTCTGAGGAGGACGTGTAGAGGGACATGCTTCTGTGCAAAAAGAAGTGCACTTAAATCTTAAAAGTACATTCATAATTTGACTATAACATGATATGACTAAAACTAAAGTGTGTTTAAAGTATACTTTCATAATTACATACTTCAAGTCACCTTATATACGTAGCACTTTTAACAATACAGATTGTGTCAAAGCACTGAACAGGATCAGATCGGAGAGAAGAGTCAGTAATGTTTAATAATAAGATTAAAGACATTTCAGTACTGAATGCAGAGAAATCATTGTCCAGCTCAGTTTAGTTTAAATAGACCGTAATCATGAGAAATGACGTGATAAGCTGTAATGTCAAGTCATGTTTTACGTTACAGTCTTTATTTTAAAGAAGTACTTATTTGATGTGTTGACTAACATACTGAAGCACGTGTAAAATACCTGATTTATTTTACAAATGCAACTTCATTATTACTAATTTGTAGTTACAGTATAAATATATCTAAATACACGTTTCAAGAGAAATGTATTTTAGTTTGCCGTACACTATAGTATTTAAGTGAGTCAAAAAAGCATTTTTCAGCTTCAGCTTGTTGCATTTAACACACATTTTAACCATTGTGCACTGATTTCAATTCCCATGCAATTATGTGTCTGAAAACGTAATATTCGACACTCACAAGGATGCTCAAGTGTGCTTCTTTTTCACAGAGCTAAGTAAGTAGACGAGGGGTTTCTGTGAGCAGTGAACGGCTGGTGTTTTGGCACCGTGTACAGTAGGTACAGTATGTATTTGTATGGAAGCGGGGGTCGAGTTTGTGCCTGCCTTCGGAGGGACGCAGACAGAATGTCACAGCCTGAAACCTTTCACGTACTTTTAATAGTTGCTTGTGAGAAACCAGTGAAGTTGTGAGCGAGTGCTTTGAGTTCTTCTCTTATGTCTTTTTTAAGAGTAAAAGCTTGCGTGATGGGAAAGGTTCCTGTGGGGTTTTAAGGGTGGAGCCTGTAGCTTATTTCTCTCGTAGCGTTTTCTGTTCTACGCTAGTTTATCTTCAGCCTTTTTGAAGTCGCACAGAATCACACGCTTGACATGTAGCTGCTTGGTTTAGTGTCCTTTTGGTGTGTTAATGGGGTTATTTTCTTCATCAGCTGTGGGCGGTACTAAGGTCAGACAGACTCTTTTATTTTTATGAGTATGACACATTATTGTTGCATCTATTGCTCTTTAATCCCAAAACATGCAAAGCAATAAGACAGTCCATGTGACAGACCCAGATTATGACTTCATGCATGACAGTGTTAAGCATTCAGATCATATGAAATATTATGCGATTGATGGAAAAATTGACGAATGCATGGCCTTGTTAGAAAATCCAGTTTTTAAGAGGTAAGAGGCTTCTTTGAAATAAGTTTTAGATTACATATACGAGTAGGAACTTCATTGTGTATTCTCGGTTATTTCAATAATTCACCAATACGAGTTGGTGGAAAATGGCAAAAAAAATGGTTGCATTCATTTAAAAACGGATGATGTTGGGGGCAGTAACGGTTATTATTTATAGTGTTTTCTTCTTTTCAGGAAATGAGAAGTGTGTAAATATTAGGCTAAAAGGCTATTAAGGATCTGCAGTCTTTCAGGACAGAAATAATGTTTAGTGGCTGTTATTTGAATCGGTTCCCTGTGCCTGAATGAACCCCGAGAACAATCGTACTATCATTTCTAGCCTCTTTACATGTATTTACAGTGGATTTCCCTGTGGTTTTACTGCTGTCTTTGTGAATGCATTTAATATTGCCATAAAAAAGGACATCTGCAATGATCAAAGAAGCTGAAATGATTAACCTTTAATGGCTCTTATTCATATTATTATTGTCAGTTTTGCCCTGCATTGTTTTTTTTCTCAATGGAAAAGGCAGAGAACAAATGTATTTGCGCTATATTAAAGCACATGTGTTTGGCCGCCGTGTCTTTAATGTTGTGGCGAGCTTTGTAGCACTTATGCCCAGATGATGCCAGGTGGGTCATGTCCAGGTGGGCATTGATATTTAGCCCTTAACGTCTTCTAATAACTTCTAATAATCCTTTATGTTTCTATGAATCTTAGTCTTACAAGAAAAAGATACTCAGAATAACACTGTCCAACTAAAATGGGGGGATTGCATTGAATGTGTTTCAATTGCACAGATTTTATTGTGCCATGAAGGACCAGGGCATCCTGTTGAAGCAGGGAGAGGAGCGGTCCAATATTTGTTATTATTAATATTATTATTATGGTTCTGATTTGTTTTGTTTTTCTTATTTGGGAGTAATCTGGGAGAGATGGTGCCCTGGAACATAATTACACTCATAAAGATGTACAACCCTAAAGTAACACGGAAACTAAAGAAACATGACATTAATGTGCAGTAGATTGGATTTCTCAAGATGCAGTAAGAAGCCCTAGAAGCTGATACGAGTAGAACATTCAGAAACCAGGTTTGCCAGACTCATCATTTGCAAGGTTTTTGTTTTCCTTTATTTTGAGTTTTTCCATGAAAATTGAATTTCATTGTTTGTTTGTTTGTTTGTTTTTTTTTGGTTTGAATGAGGTGTTTATTGTGGTTAATTGTTAACTATGATGTGATTATTAAACATTAAATAAAATAAAGTGTTTAAAACATTCTGTGGGTGTTGGGTTTGGTCTTTGCCTATTAAATCAATTGTTTCTCATAAGTAAATGCTTTAATAATAATAATAAAAAATAACCTTTTGTTTACATTGGTTTTATATTGCAGTATATCTTATAAACTCATAATTGTAGATTTCTGAGCATTAATTTTGCTGTACTTTTATTCTCAGAACTGCAAGGGTTGACTTGGAGAAAATCTGTTTTAAAGACAGGATATTTATTTGTTTATTACTCAAGGCATTATTTTGTTGTGAGGAAAAAAACTTGAACTTTGTTTTCACATAAAAAGAAGGGGTAAACTATTAATTAAGATTTATAGATTTAGATTAAAGATTTATGCACTGGTTAGTTTCATATTTTGTAATGTACCCTTTAAATTACTATATAAAATTTAGTGCTGTTTTTTTATTTCTTAATTGCAGAAACATTACATAAAATGCCTGATCGAACTGTTAAGTTCTACATATCTTTATATATAGATATAGATATACCATGTATTTTATTACAGTACTTCGGTAATTGTCTTTTTGCTATGTAATATTAGCTAGTAATTTTCCAACACGACATAACGTGACGTCAGGCATAGAATGTCCCGCCGTCTGCGCGAGACTTCAGTCTTCGGCGGGAACTTTCTCAACGTCGAAGAATTTTCTACTCAAGATTGTGACTAATTTCGATGATATAACGTTCAAGAGTACAAGGTTTGTGTTGATATACAGTTCAACCAGTTATATACATAATTGTTTGTAAAGTTTTAAAGATCTTTTTTATTATTATTATTATTCAGAAAAATACAGCAAACAAGACGTCAAATGTGGCAACCGGTATGTATAACGACATTTTTACACGTCAAGTTTGTTTTAAATTCATTTGATTAAGTGATCATTAAAGTGCTTAATTACATTTTATTGTTTCTAACCGTACTTTTAACTTATTTGAAAGGGGTGGAGACAAAATTGTACAAAATAGGAATTGTGTGCTTCTAATTTTAGAGCAACATCTTGGACAGGACCCTTTTCTGTTCTAGCCTCTGTATATAAGGTAAGGTTCAAGAAATTATTGATTCAGTCTAGCGCTGCAACTAACGATTATTTTGATAATCGATTAGTTGGGCGATTTTTTTTTCTTTTCTTGATTCGGATAAAAACTAAACGCTTCTTTAATTTGATGTTTTGCTATATATATAAATATATATTTATTTATTGTTTAAAAATACACTGGCATATTCAGTTGTTAAGATATAAACAGCTAAAATAATATAATTTTAAAACCACAGTAAATTACGTTACGTTTGAAAACAAGTTAACTGGTAACACTTTATAATAACTACACATTATGAAACATTAGGTAAGCATTAGTAATAGTCAGTTCATCTTTTATAAAGTATTGTTCCAATATTATTAGTCATTAGTAAGCAGTTTATAAAAACAGCTATAAATGCCTTGTTCTTGATTTATAAGCATATCTAAATGTACAAAGGAGATTTAAAGGGTCAGTTATCTTCCTAACAGAAAAAATAAACAGAACTATTCATTTTATGAAAAAATAAATAAATAAAACTTTTCAACTGTACACTTGGGTTTGTTTTTCATTTATCAAGTGTACAGTTGTAAGATTTGTTTACATCTTATGTGTGTGTTCTGTATCCCCTCTGTGTTGTGTTTGTTTAACTCTTCTGTTTAGAATATAGATGAGCCTTTACATCTGCTTTATAAATGCTTTACAAGGTATAAATAGTCCTCACTTTAGATGAGCTCACAAAAACAGATCTGGCAGCTACTAAATGCTTTATAACTACCTGACTTAATCATGAATTACAGCTGGAACATGTGTTCATAAAGCATTTGTTAACACACTAAACAACTATTGTCATGTGTCTAAATAATAAGATTTATTAATGTAAATTTAAGTGATTTATTAATCATTTACTTAGACTTTCTAAATGGTCTTATAAAACACTGACTACTCCTAAGTAACTGGTTTGAAAATAACGTACTCATTTAAAAAATGATAAACTGATCATTAATAAAGTCTGAAAATACGATTATTAAACATCACATATCTGCTCAAGAACAAGGCATTTATAGCTGCACTTGTAAACTGTTTACTAATGCATAATAATGTTGGAACAATGGTTTATAAAGGATTAAATAAATGCTTACTAATGCTTAAATAATCATTAACAGTGTGTAGTTATTATAAAGTGTTACCAGGTAACTTTTAGTGGATTATTATTGGCATTCGCTGAAAACCACAACAATCACTAAATGGAATATTCTACTGTTATGTGCACCGTGTAATTTACGCTAATCTAAAGTAGCGCCATTGAACTCATCATTATTGCTCATGGGGTGATTGCGCAATGTGATGCTAGCGAGTAGCGAGTGAACAGATTTAGCGCGACTGTCTCGAAGTTAGCAAACAGCTTAAACAAAAGCACTTAAACTATACAACTTTTACATGTATTTACTTAACGTTACCCTGCTGATGTTTGGCCATCCGTGGCACAAACATGTTTTCTTGTGCATGACTGTGGTACTGCCGTGCCATGAAAGCTCGGTCTTGCATAGCGTGCAAGTTACCGTCGTCTTAGAGGCGTTTAATGTAAATTGCTCCCATACCTTGGAGGACTTGGGGCGCGCGCTTTTTCCTGCAGACGCTTCTGTAACCATTGCGCGAGCGGCTGTGTATCTGTGTGTATTTGTGCATCTTGTGGTTGCGCTACTCGGTAACATGAGTACAACGAATTTCATTATTGATAATTATCGATTAGTTGTTGCAGCCCTAGCAAGATCCCTTCCTTTTCCTGTTTATCTATGTTTCTTGGCTCAGCTCCTGTTCAGAGTTCTTTTATACATGCAGCAGAAACAAACCAAAATTTCAGAAGGCTTTTGGGCAAGCGTCTTGCTTGTTTGACAGTGAGCTGTAGGAAATGGACACACACTGATTTCAGTTTGCAAGCTCAGTGGGAGATTTGGAGCTGTGCTTCTCTGATAAGCCGCACAACAGAGTTTGAAGGCAAACAAGCAACGTTTCGTTTGAGAACAATGTTGTATTGTAGTGGAAGCTGCACTCAGCTGATCGTTTAAATCCCCGTGCTGCAGGCATGGCATGTGCTGCATGAATGGGCCAGATTGTTCAAACATCACCAAGATTTCTTTTTTTTTTTTTACGTACCACTAATATATTGTCAATTTGTAACACAACAGCATAGCTTGTGTAAATGTTTTTCCTTTCGTGGAAACTGTTGAGTGCTGGTTGCAGTGTACAAATGTAGTGCTTGTTTCAAATGAGGTGAACATTATATGCGTTTCATATAACTAAAACACAATAATATGCGATACGTTTTGAGCTATCATACTGATGCATGTGGTTTATGTCACATGTATGGTGGTATATTGTCATGGTTCATACCATTTGGTTTTGTCAGCCTTCATTCAGTGTGGACTAAAGCTAATAAATTATAAAATATTTGCTATATATTTCACAACATTGTGAATACTGAAGTGATTGCTTTTACTTACATTTGTAAACTTGAATTAATAGACTAGTTTCCTTGTCTCAGGACTTGGCATGAGAGTGTAAAGAGAGTGCAGCATTTCTTAAAACTAAAAATATCAATAAGTGGTATTAAAAATAGTATCAGGCTTATTAATAGGCATTTTAAAAAAGGAAAAAACAGTCTCTTATGTTCACCAATTGCATTTGTTAGATCAAGGATACAGTCAATTTGTACGTATTTTATGAGGTGGCTAATTCGTAAAAATGTGCACGATTTCTGTGAGCATTAAGTTTAGGGGCGGGGCTAGACGTGTTCCTTTCCTACAAATTCCTACAAATTGGCCACCTCGTAAAATATGTACGATTTTTCACAAATTGCAGCAAGGTCACACAAATTCATATTTGTATTAGCCACCTTGTCAAAAATGTATAAAATGTTGTAAGATTGGTTTAAAAAATATCTCCAGTCACCTTTGATCAATTAATGCATCCTTGCTGAATAAAAGTATATTAGTATATTTTAAGTAAGAATGTTTCTTTAGCTCTATTATAAAGCTCCATTCTAAACCGATAAGTGACTAACAGGCAAACCTTATATAGAAAACCATTTATAGGCATTCTGATAGCCTCTGTTACGCTTTACCTTGAGCTTGAACAGACAGCATCATTGTGTCTTTTATTGGCTGTCAGCAGCATTGTTGAATGTGGCATCCAGGTCAGCCCGAGCCCACACTGATGTTCTTATCTGCACTCCTGCGGCCTGAATGTCACATTGCTCTCATGTGTTTCTGCACGCCTGTGCTCTCACAGTAATCCTTCATTAGTGGAGCACACAGTGGGATCTTATTAAAAACGTTCATTAGTAGAATCTCTGCTTTAAAGCAAGAAAGCGGGGAAGAAAAGACTTTTTATGGAAGATGTTGCACACCTTAGCTTTCAGTGTCTCTATTATTATCCATCAAGTACTTTGCTTAAATAAGTGCTAGGCCAATTTTTTTCTGCTGAAATCTGAAAAGAACACTAAATGGAGCTTTTATCCTCAGGAAAGGGGTTTTGAGAAATATGCTAATGATGGATGAGAGAATTATCATCTGTTGGCCTGTTGGCCATGGCAACAGTTGACTGATTTACCAAATTGCTTCAATAAACAACTTATAATGGAAATGAAACAAGATGCATGCATGGGATAGAGGTGTTTTCTAATAATGAACTGGGGCAGTTTGTGTCTATAAGATGTACATGTGTGTAAGAAAATCTATATAGAGGAGGCAAAAGAGACAGCACCTCCTCGAATATTCTGAACTCTACACAATCTGACATGTGTTTAAAATTAAACTGGAAATTAGGTGCTGGGCGTCCGGCCAGAGGAGAACTGGACCCAACTAAGCCTGGTTCTC
>JAUMHP010018779.1:0-14687 GCA_032361065.1 Enteromius trimaculatus
AATCCACCCTTCGGGGGTTTTGTGTTCAACAACTCTGTGTCTGTCGTGCTCTCTAGCGCCAGGGATCACAATATATAAAAAGGTTTTTACTTGTAAGAACTGAATTCTTGATATCAACAATTAATAGTCGTAGACTTTGATACACTACTTGAGATTAAATTTAGAATCGTGAGTTCCGACACCCATCGTTTACGAATCCCTGTGACACTCTATGACAAGCAGATTGTGGAAAAATCGGGCTAAAATTATGTTCTGTGACCGGAGCTTTAAGGGCGTGAATCTTTTTCAAAGACATTTTTTAAGAATAGTATACCCTGCCTTTAAACCCAAGCCTAATTATTTCATATGAAAAACCTTTTAAAAAATAACACTTTTGCAATTACATTGGCCATTGGCTTTTTTTATAAAGAGTATTTAAGAGGTGTTTATGAGTCTATAATCACATTTTTTTCATGTACATATATTTTATGTTGTAAAAACTAAAGTGAACTTGGCCTTTTCACCAGTAGGCCTATGTTCTAAATGTTCGAAACCATGCAAATAAATATATAATTAATTTTTCTGACAGTGCATGCACGCTCACGTTTTTGCAAACCCATATTTCTTTTCATGTTGAAATGATATTGCAAATCTTGATTGAAGATCTTGATTTTATGAAAATCTTGAAATCCAGCCTTGCCCTTTAAGAGTTCATGAGAGCTCATGAAAAGTGTTGTGATTCAGAGAAACTAGTGCATGATTGTTGGTGAGCTTTCTCTCCAAGGGTGTTTTAGTGGTTTAGACTGGTTTGGGAGTATCCCCTGAAACAGCTGTTGGGGCAGCACCTCACAGCCAATGCTTGAGAACATGGGTAGCCATGATGGTCATGATGTTGCATCTGTAGTTTAATTAGCTGGCATTTAATTTCCCATAGTGTCTGCTAGAAGATGCAACATGAGTTCCCTAACATCTATGCATGAAACCATGGTTCCTCAAGAGGTAATGAGTGTCTTTGTCCCCTCACTATGTCTTCGGCCTAGTTCAGCAGGTGCCCAGGTGCCTGCCTTTGACATAATGGGTTACGTGGGCCAATAGGATTGTCTTTGTGTACACTACAGTGTTTAGGGTCAGAATTTGGTGATCAAATTCTAGAACTTTGAATTCAACAAAAAATCTTGAAAAAAATGTATGCTGTTTTACACAAAAATATTAAGACCGTAAAGAGAAAGAGAAATGTCAGTTTCTTATTTGTATTTATTACGTTTAAACAGTGTGACAACAACATGGTATCTCTGATCACATTGTAGAGATCAGGAAAGGCCAACGAGAACAGGACTCACAACTATGCTATGTCAGTGTGTTGCCCACAAAGCTCTTGGTCCAGAACTGTTCAAACAATCTTTAGGAAGAGAAATAGAGTGAAAAGCTGAATGGAATGATGGCCAGTGTGAGAGAAACGGAAAGTAAAACAATGTTGTGTGAACTTCTGAATCCATTGTTGTTGAATTCGACAAATCCAGGTAGATTGCTGCCTATGTTAGAGGTGATCCAGTCCTGGTACTGAGAAACTCTGGTGAAAACACTGGGATATTTAGGGTCATCACATGGGTCTGCACCAAAACTCACAATGCCAGACTGAATCCAAAGTGAGCCGTTCCTATTGACCACTGGACCTCCAGAGTCACCCTGTATTGAAAAACATTCAACATTTATGTTATAGACATAAGTATGCAATTCTGTAGACAAGTGGTTATTGTATGCTTGGCTGTGTGTTAAACCAAAGCATTTATTCCTGAGACCTGAGCATGCCTTTTTAATTGTTTGCCGTGTGAGCACTGAACATTATTCTTTTGTCAAAAAAAAAGTTTGAATGTCTAACTTTGAGCAAAACTTTGGGTGTTCTGAAGTGCTAAGCCAGAATAGCCAGAAAATGGATTGAAATGAAAAACAAAACAAAAAAAAAAACATCATAGACTAATTGTTTTGGTTGCTAAGACCTCAAATATATCATCATGAGTCATAAGTATAAATTTTGTTAGTCCTTTGACATTGACTTTCAGAGTTATGGTAGCCATGGACTTGCATTGTATAAACAAATATTTAAAGTTACAAATGTTTATTACAATGCAAAGTAAGTGAATGCATGTTTGAGCTGTCTTAACTGAAAATATTTTGCTCTGACATCGTTTAAAATATGTTAAATGTGTCAAGATGCACACATGTATTCTTTTCTTCTAAAGCATTTTGTAAAATTTGCTTAAATACCTTAATTTAACTAATGCCTAGTTCTGGCTCAAGCTAAGCCACGTTTATGAAACCTGGCAATTGAGTTTTAATTGTGTTTTAATTTATATTTATTTAGTGATTCCTCTGCTTACCACTAGAGGAAGCCTGAGTACCATGTACTTTTCACTTTTACTGGCTTCATCGTTTTGGTTATGCCAGGAAGACTACAAGAAACTCGTTGTAAGAGCCCGGTATGAGTCTTTTATTTTTAAAAAAGTTTTTTTGCATTGAGGGCGGTACCTGGTCGAAGCGGAGCAGTAAGACTATTTATTTGTTCACCTGTTTGTGAGAGAGAGAGGGGTGACGGGGGAAGCCTTAAGGACTTTTACTAAATTCTCTGCCTGTTCAGGGCCGCTATCAGAAGGCAACATGCAAATTACTTTTTTTTACCTTCTTGTTACTAATAGATGTCTGAAATAAACTTTTTAAGATTAAGCATTGGTGTGTATGGCTTGAATTACAATGACTAATGTTCATTGTCAGAAGCTTTACAGCAGTTACGTTTTCAAAACTATGCCTGTTCCTTGTCAATATCACGCCTACATGACACAAATCTTACTTTGAATTAAGAAGGTTTACTGATGTCTCACCTGACATGAATCTTTTCCTGCCACGTTTAAATATCCAGCACAAATCATATTGCTTGTGATGCTTGTGCCCCCTCCGAAAATATCACACTCAGTGTTGCTCACAACTGGTATCATCACCTCCTGCAGAATATCAGCTGCCGGTCCTGTGACACAGATCAGAGGACACATAATGTTTTAGAAACATTGTTGAGGTTTACAGTATTGTTTGTATTGAGATAACTGGCAAACAATTCTCCATTCACCTCCAGGCTTTAGTGCTCCCCATCCAGTGACCCAGGTCTCTGTACCTTTAACAAATTTACTCCCAGCAAACGCAAGACAGACTGGCCTAATGTAATCAGAAAAAGTCACAGAGGAGGAGAGCTGGATCAGTGCTATGTCGTTGTCCATCTTTGGTAGAGGGGTATAGTTGGGATGATTGATGATTCGCTTTGCTGTCCTGTACATTTCATTAGGGTTTGGACCCGATTGGCTCTGACGCCCAAAGTACATAAGGAGGTCAGGTACACTTCTGTAAATACAGAAAGTAAAAAATTTTGAAATCAAAAAAATGTAACCCTACAATTTGTTTACCTATAATTGTATCTTAAGCTGTTTTCAAGCTTTCAACATACTTCTGGAAACAATGAGCTGCAGATAAAACCCAGTCTTTATTGATCAGACTCCCACCACAGAAATGGCCTCCATATACAGAGCTTTTAAGGCTGACTTGCCACGGCCAAGCTCCTTCCTTAGCATTGTCTCCTCCAACAATCTTGTTGTTAAGGGGAGCTTTACCACACACTGATGAGAGGAAATAGGATATTTATATTGCCATTCAAAATGACACACAGACCTCAAAGAAAAATTTTATGGTTGTGGTAATTACAGCTTATGATGACTACATACCATCTAATTGGCAGAGGGAACCTGTGTGGGTAGACAGGTACAAAGTAAGTACAAAATCATTTGGGCAGATCTGATAAACTGGTTTGTGTATTCCCTGGTTCACATGTAACATTAGCATTTACTGTACATGGCACATTGTGGTATTAAAATAAGATAAAACATGCATCTGAATTATTTCATAGTCATGACAGCAATAAAGTCACTAACCTTGTCTAAATTACAGTAATTTAGTGTGTATATGAATTTGCAGCAAAACTAATGCAGCAAGCTTACATTGTGTTTTAACACTGACAGAAGAGAACTGCACCTTATATAGCAGAACATTCTAAATCAATTTTAAGCGTTTAACTGTATAAGTCTTTAGATTCAAAGGTTTTCAGAATTATGAGATTCAGTCAATAAATTCAATTCAAGTGTGATTATGCACAAGGTTCATCAATTGCTCAAACAATTAAAAGAAACACAATTAAGCTGAAATTAAATTTGATCAGGTTTAGTCTTATTTTTACCTGCTATGTTCAGAAGTATGGTTCCAGCAACAATCAGAGCTATGTTAAACTTCATTCTTGGGTCCTGGCCTCTGATCTGGCTGCTGTTTCCTCAGTTGTCAGGTTTCCAATGAGATGTAAAGCAAGCGGCAGTAATCTTTATAAAAATGATCAGGCCCCTCCTTCCCTCCCTCCACTTTTTTGAAAACCTTTAAAACACTAATTCGCAGAAAGAATTTACAACACACACACACACACACACACACACACACACACATACAAACAAACACAAAAACGTCTCCAGTCTAACCAATTATTTTAATTCACACATGTATTATAAAATGCATACATACACATATGCATACACACATCAGATGTAACATTTAATAGACATATACTTTTACTCTCTGTCTGAGTCTGAGAGCTGTAAAATGCTTACTGAGACCTGGTGTGAATCAAATTCAGTCAGCATCATTTTCTTCTCTGTTGTTTTTTTATTTAATTAACACTATTAAATCTCTGTGAATGTTAGACATGTTCTTTCATAATTTTTACAGGAAACTCACTTAGGCACTGGCCAAAACATAATTATGCACTACATGTACAATATACACTGCATACTTAAAATAGCTGAAGAAATCAATTGTTTTTAAATATTATTGTACTAGCAGTTTTGTGGTCACACAACAGGTAAAACCAGACCACATTATGCAATAACAGTGGTTTCCAGTAAATCAGATGATAAGAATTACAACAATCTACTCACAAAACATATTCTTGAGTTATCTGAACTAATACTCAGAATGTGGTGAAACCTGTAAACAAACTACAGGGAGAAAGTTTTTTTTTTAATATTAAATACGAACATGAGAAAGTTTTTAAAATTATTCTCATTATGTATTAATAAAGATACTGACATGTGATGATTGAAGATGCTAAATGCTTGAAGTAGAGAAAATGAAAGAGAAAATTTGCATGCTTGAGTTTACTTAATTGTTACTATGATACAAAAGTATATATTGATATCTGTCTTTATTGGCATGAGTTTAGTATTGTAAGGTATAAATTCAGACATGTATATTAAACCTGATGCTATGCACTGACACTAAATCGAGTAAGTTGAAAGGAAAGGACCTGCATGTACTTTCACATTTCTGAACTTGTCAGACCTGTATGTTTTCATAAGTCTGGGAAAGACACCTACTGTATGCACTGTCAAAAATGGTACAGTATGTAAAATAGCAGAACGATCAGTCATTTTCAAAGATTCTTGTGTTAACAGATGTGCATAATAATAAGACAAAATTTGAAGAATAAAAAAAACCTCACATTATTTGTGATCTACAACAAACACGCTTTTATTCTACACTAGATTTAAAAAAAAATTGCTTTAGACAAACAAACTAACTTTGATTAGGAGTCTTTGCTATTTGTTTATATTTTCTGTATAATGCATAATAGAAAAAAATGAAGAGCAGCCATTGCCAAAATTTAAATATCTTAAATATTATAAAAAAAAAAAAAAAATGTAAATTTCTTGCTTAAGACTTATAGTAGTGAAACTGTTTTTATCTATGAACATTTCAAAACTTCAATATTTAATCCAGTAGATTCATATATGATGGAGGTATGATAAGAATGTACTGCATTGGCTCCATCTTTTTCTTTTTTTTTTTTACAGCAAACTATGCACAGTAAACACCATTCATACCTAAAATATCTGAGCTAATAAGTTGTTTCAAGAAACACAACAGACAAAAACAGCAGTTTCCAGTAAGTCACATTGCATCGCTTCATAATCCATAATAACATTTGTTTGTGCAGTACATTTAAATAATTAACCAATGAGTGGTGCTGCCCAAACCTATGGCTGCGTATGTTCAGCATGCCCATGTGTGAGCCTAGCAGTGTTAAGCCTGGGATGGACACCAGATTACTCTGTGTCTTCTCAAAAGCCATTGAGGAGCTGGGGTTGGAGTGGTTTCCACCGGAAGAGCCTTTCTGCAGCTGTCTCGACAAGTGGTTCAAACTCCAGGCCTATTCAAGTACCCTCTGTGGTAGAGGCCAGAATAAAACACAAACATTTTCAAAAAGAGAGCAGTCTTCCTCTTTCATTTCTGATGAGAACTGTGTCCCCTTGCAGCTGCCAGGCACTCAAACCAATCCAACTCATATCTTCCCGTGTCGAGCCAGAGTGAACCTTCCCTGAAGTGTCAGAGTGGGTTCTGGGTATAATATACTAAGGTTATTTACTTAAATTTGCTCAAAGACCCCTACGCTTCAGTGGAGAGGTCCCCACTCCAGTTCAGAGCAGAGGTGCACATGCCCAGCTCTCTGCTGGAAAAAAGAGCCATAGAACAACCACTGAAACAGATCCTCTTACAAATCCACTCAGAGGACTGGTGGTGATGCCTACTTTCACACCAAGATAGCTCCCCTATATCCCCTACTGTGACAGTAGATAATCTTAGGTGATTATGTGCTTTATTCAAATTTAAATATGTCAAATATGAGTTTAAATATCATATTATGTGACCTTTTAGCCATACTGAAAGTAACAACAGTTTACCTCAGATTCTGAAAATAAATGAAAGCAAAGGTAACAATTAAAACAGAAATATATAGCCTGGTGCGGTTGTATTTTTCTTGCATGGCTTGCTGCATATGTCCCTACCTCTCTCCCTTATACGCATGTCCTGATTTTGACAAGTTCAATGTGTCCCTAGTTCAATATATTTTGTTGACCCTGGAACAGCATTTAGATGCAAAAATATAGACTATATCTCTACACCTAAACCTACTCTTACACATGAGTTTTCCCTTTAAATCAGAGGAAATTATTGATGACTGACACAAGCACCAAACACTGATTATAAGTCTAAACCCAAAACAAAACAAAACAAAACAAAACAAAACAAAACAAAACAAAACAAAACAAAACAAAACAAAACAAAACAAAACAAAAAACAACTGTAAACTGTTTCTTCAAATCTGATTGGCTAATCACAATGTAGTTTCAGAAATGGTGAACTTGTAAAATCAGGTTAGCGTTACACTGACAATTTAATGCGAAATACATTCTGACTTGTAAAAACCATTCACGTCCTTGTCCTCTTTATGAGCCGTTTTCCAAAGCTTTGTCATTTGGCAGGTACTGCAATAAAAAATTACTAGCACTCATTGGCAAAAATGTAAATATTGAACATCAAAAATGAATATCTACACTGTAAATATGTAAATACATTGACAAAGAAAGGATTTGATAGAGAAAAGACCTGCATGTAGTTTCACAAAAGTGAACTTGTCAGAACTTTTAAAGGTTTTGTGTTAACAGGTTTCTGGACCTGAGGTTCTGCAGAGCCATCGAAAAGCTGAAAATCTTTTGTGAAACGTGAACACTTCAAGAAAATGTGAAGAATATGGTGAAACCTGTAAACAAACTACAGGGAGAAAGTTATTATTTTTGTATTATATTTTTGTTATCTGAATGTTTTTTTTTGTAAATTCAAACATGCTTATGATTGTAGTATATTGTCACAACAATGTAAGAGCGAATTGAACTGAAGTTATTTGTAAAAACAGAAAGTTTTGTTATTAATGATTAATGAAGATACCGACATGTAATGATTAAAGATGCTTAATGCCTGAAGTAGAGAGGTTCACTAATGAATTCACTTAATTGATTTTAAATGTCTTTAAATATAGATATCTTTATTGGCATCAGTTCAATATTGTAATGGATAAATTCAGACATGTATATTAAACCTGATGCTATGCACACTACATCGAAGAGAAAGGACCTGCATGTACTTTCACATTTCGGAACTTGTCAGACCTGTATGTTTTCATAAGTCAGGGAAAGACACCTACTGTATGCACTGTCAAAAATGGTACAGTATGTTAAATAGCAGAACGATCAGTCATTTTCAAAGATTCTTGTGTTAACAGATGTCTAGTGAGGGATGTGCAGAGACACTGAAAAAGTTTACATGCATAATAATGACACATATTTGAATTTGAAGAATAAAAAAAGCATGCATTTATTCTATACTTGATTTTTTTTTTTTTTTTTATTGCTTTAGACAAACAAACTGTTATTAGGAGTGTTTGCACAGTAAACACTATTCATACCTAAAATATCTGAGCTAATAAGTTACACTGACATAATTTCATGTGAAATGTTCACACGATATACCATTCACGTCCTTGTCCTTTTTATGAACCGTTTTCCAAAGCTTTGTTATTTGGCAGGGTATGTGCTACTGCAATAAAAAATTACTAGCACTCATTGGCAAAAATGTAAATATTGTACATCAAACATGGATATCTACACTGTAAATATGTAAATACATGAAAAAAGAAAGGATTTGATAGAGAAAAAACCTGCATGTAGTCTTACAGTACTGAACTTGTCAGAGCTTTAAAAGGTTTTTGTGTTAACAGGTTTCTGGACCTGAGGTTCTGCAGAGCCATTGAAAAGATGAGAATCTTTTGAGAAACGTGAACACTTCAAGAAAATGTAAAGAATGAAGTAAGAATAGGAGGGGGATGCTCTCTGACACTTTCTGTAATAAAAGCAGTTTCCAGTAAGTCACTTGCTTACTTATAGGGAACCAAAATATTTATATATTATCCTATATGTTGGTATTGTTGCTTTATTGTATACATTTATATATATACAGTCCATATTGAGTTTTATTATTTAATGTTAGTTCTAGTGTAGTTAAACTAAGAATAAACAATATTTTAGCAAAACTGCATCATTTCTTAACTTTAATTTCAACATTATAATAGTATTAAACAATGTACTGTGAACTAACATGAACTAGGTTACCTATGAATTGCTATTTTCATTAGCTAACATTAGAACTAACTAACAACATTAATAATAATAATAAATGTATTGTTCATTTTAAGCTAGTTAACATTGTTAGTTAACATAAGCTATGAAATCTTATTGTATAGTGTTATCATGTAGATGCATAGGCCTGGTCATTATATTACTAACATTTCAAAATGAAAAAAATACAAAGTTCAAATACTAAGCAACTGTTTTTTTCCTGTTATTAAACCTATGTTAAAGGCAATAAGGTATATAATAATAAATTTGATTCGAGATGCCTTTCTAGTCACACTATAAATAAAACAACAATGGATAGCAATAAACAGCAATATCAATAAACCAAAAAGTTGAATGCAGGTATTAATCATGTAATATAAGCTTTTCTGAATAAGTGAGTTTAGTTTTAAATTGTGATAATGACTCTAAGTTGTGAATGTTAACTGGGAGAATATTCTAAATTCATGGAGCATCATGACTGAAGGCTCTATGACCCATTGTGGTCATGGGTGTATTAAGACTACCCAGTGAGGAAGAACAAAGTGTTTGAGAAGGAGTGTAGGGCTGAATGAGATCTGAAAGATAAGTTGGAGTAAGGTTAAGTTTTACGTGCTTAAATTTTTTTTTAATTCAATGCAAAATTTAATGGGGAGCCAGTGAAGCTGTTGAATTCAATCACTTTCAATCACTTTTATTTATATAGCACTTTTAACAATACAGATTGTAGCAAAGCACTGGACATTATCAAGTAGGAGAACAGAGTAATGGTAATGTATAATGATGAGAATTAAACTGTTTATTTATCAAATGTAGAGACGGTCTCTGTAGTCAATACAAGACTTACAAGAAGTATCGGTCTAACGTGTTGTATAAGTGGAGTCTGGGTTGTGATGCGAGCAGCAGAATTCTGAATCAGCTGTAATTTAGGGAGGAGCTTTTGTGGTAAACCAAACAAAAGAGATTTACAGTAGTCCTTACGAGAAGTGACAAATGAGTGAACAAGAATGGCAGCACTTTAGGGAGTGAGAAAGATGAGAATCTTTTGTGAAACGCGAACACTTCAAGAAAATGTGAAGAATAAAGTAAGAGTAGGAGGTGGATGCTGAAAGACTACTGTCAAAGATGACCCTTTCTTTAACTGAGAAGAAGGAGAAACAGAGGAACCATCAATAGATAACGAAAAACTGCAGGATCTAGAGAGAATAGATTTAGTACCTATAAGAAGTACTTTAGTCTTATTGGCATTAAGTTTAAGAAAATATGTAGAGAACCAAATTTTTTTCCATGAAGACAGTCATTAAGGTGGAAGAATAGTGTCAGGCTTAGTAGATACATATAGTTGTGTATCATCAGCATAAGAGTGAAATTTAACACAAAATGTAGGAAAAATTTTACCAAGTGGAAGAAGAAAAATTAAAAAAACAACAGAGGGCCTAGAACAGAATGGTGAATGGTTGGAGAGCTATGAGGTAAACCAGACGAGAGGAATTCCAGAGATACCAATAGCTGTCCAACAAAATGTCATGCGAAATGGTATCAAAAGCGGCACTCAAGTCAAGCAAATCAAGAATAGATAAGGATCCCCCACTAGGAACCATTAACAGATCATTAATTACTCTGCACCAAAACAGTTTCAGTACTATGCTTGGGGCAAAATATTGACTGAAAGCACTCATATAGGTTATTACTATTAAGGTAAGCTTGAACTTCGAATTTTTTTAAATAAAATAAAGATTTGAAATCGGACAAAAGTTACCTCGGTAGGGTCTGCACCAGGTTTTTTGAGAATTGGAGTTATATCAGCTAGTTTAAAAGATGATTGAACAATGCCAGAACTAAGGGAAGAATGAACAATACAAGAGGAGAAAGAGAAGGAAGATATGCTTTTACTAAATGAATTGGTATAGGTATATTTTGATTTAGAAAGACAATTAGAAATTTCTAGTTCAGATGGCAGGGTAAAAGAAGAGAATGGAATAAGAGGGGGATCAATTGTGATACTGTATAATGAATCACAATATATGTGGAAATATGGGTCAACAGAGGAAATTAACTGTTGATGAATAGCCGTTATTGTGTTGCTGCACATTGAGCAGTGCAGTACAGGTGTGCAGGGAGGTTATCGGGGTTTCAGTATGTGATTTACAATAGAAGGATTCAAGGATTCAAAGCGTTTTATTGTCATGTGTACAAAACGAAAATTACATTTCTCTGTTCAATGAATTTTTTTTTTTGCTGTCCACAAACAAATACAGAGTTAAAAAGTAAGTAAAGAAAGATAAGAATTAAAGATTAAAGACTAACAGTAAAAATAAATGAATATTACGCCTTCGTGCTTTTACCCCCTCGGGGTAAAAAGATAAAAGAGGGATCAATTGTGACACTGTATAATGAATCACAATATGGGTCAACAGAGGAAATTAACTTTTGATGAATAGCCGTTACATTGTCCCTACATTGGACTATTTCCACATCCCCTCCCCTTCCCCTGTTTCAGTGTTATGTCTTGTGATTATGTGTTTTATGTGCTTGATGCTGGGGTATTTTTTTCCCGGATCTCAAACTGCCTTCCTCAAAATGTACTCTGGGAGGTTTTTTTTTTTTCACCTCCTTATCCAAATGTATCTTACTTTTCTTATTTTCATTTGCTACCTCTCGACTGACCTGTCTTCCCCCCCAATGTTTGTGTATGGTCGGAGGGGTCCCATTTCACTACATGTAACATTGTAGGTGACAAATAAAAGCTTCAACATCATCATCATCAATATTAAAAAGAAAAATATATGAATATTAAAAAGAAAAAAGATAATTAAATAAATAAATAGTATATAAAAATAAGGATAAATAAGACTAAAGTGAAGAGATACAATATGAGATACAATAGAAAACGGGGCATTACAATCTCTAGACTCCATTAAATGTGAATAAAACTCATGTTTGGCAGCAGAAAGAGCATCTTTATAAAGATGAACATGTTTGTCATACAGTTGTCTATGTGCCATGAGTCCAGTTCATTTATTGTGGCGTTCAAGACGTCTCTCTTTAGTGTTTAGCTAGCGGAGTAAACCAGGACGCAGAATTAATGAAAGCTACAGTCTGAGTTTTGAGAGGTGCAAAACTGGAGCTGCTGTAATTCAGAATTCTAAAAGGAGACCAACATATCAGAGGAAGAGCGATGTTCACTATGTGGAAGGTCAGTAGCTGCAATGGCAAAAGCTGAGGGGTTGATTTTATTTATAACCCGGAATGTACGTTGTTGTTTGGATACAGAAAATGTAACGTTAACATTAAAAGAAAGCAGTTAATGATTAGATATGGGCATTGCAGTTGCAGTAAAATCCAAAGGTGTAACACCAGAACAGCAAATAAGGTCCAGAGTGTGGCCTTTAGAATGGGTTGGCAAATTCACTTATTGCTGGAGACCAAAACTGTCCAGACAGGAAAGGAAATCCCTTGTAAGTGAGTTACTAGTAATGTCCACATGATTATAGAAGTCACCCAGTAAAATGATATTAGGTGATAAGTTACATAGTGCGGTTAAAAATGCACAAAGTTAATCTAATAATGTATTACAGTATTTGGGTGGTCTGTAAATAACAGTCAAAACTGTAGGTGTTGGACCACTGACAGATAGAGCAACTGATACAAAGGAAGCATGTGTTTATACTTTCAGTGGAGATACTTTATAAGTCAATTTGTGTATCGCTAAACCTCCACCACGTCTGGCGATAAGAGGTTGCAAAATATAAACAAGCCGCGTTGGACACGCATGATCAAAAAGTGCACTTAAGTACAATACTCAAGTAAATGTACTTCTCTAATTTCCACCTCAGGTTTCAAATAACTAGTATACAACAATCAACGGCAAGAGAACAACCATAACACACTGTGAGGGTCATACCTAATGAATTCCCGCACCTCACCAGAAGATGGCGCCCGCAGCTGAATCATCCACTTATTTTCCCAAATCACTTGTCCAATATGGCTACAGCAGCATAGTATCATTTAGATATTAGACGATGCCAGTTTGCAAAAGATCACTAAACAGCAAAAATCAGCAAAAGTGGCAGCCTTTCATTCACTCCTTTAACTTTTTCATTCACTCCTTTAACACAGTACGTCCTGATTTTACCAGATGTGTCGCTAGGTCAACATATTTAGTTGACCCTAACAACATTTTAATACAAAAATATAGTCTTGACCATATCTCTACACCTAAACCTACCCTTACCCATGAGTAATGCCTAAAATCAGAGGAAATGATAGATGACTGACACTGATGTACAAGCACCAGACACTGATTCTAAGCCTAAATGCAGTGTTGGGCAAGCTACTTAGAAAATGTAGTGAGCTAAGCTATCAGTTACTCTACATTGAATTAAGCTGAACTACACTAAAACTTTTACCTCGAGAAATGTAGCAAGCTAAGCTGCAGCAACATGGTAAAAGTACTTACTACATCTAAGCTATTTTTTTTTTTTAATTGAACCAACTTCAAATCAGTGCTACCTTAGTGATAGAAAATGTCATTTAAACAGATAGGCAGGCATAATTGTGCAATTATTTATTTAACAATTGTTCCAGACCAATTTGGCAACAAATACAAACATAATAACAAATCACAAAAGGTGTCCAGAGTGTGTATGTATTATTATCTTAATGCATGCATATGCGTAACTCAGTGCAGCTTAAAACCACAGGACAAACCACATTAGCAAAAGAATTATAAACTACTCCAAACAATACCAACATGGCAAAAATGAGAGCATTGTTTCAGTCAGCGTCATGAACTTCTCGAGGTACGGCAACGGCGACTGCCCCGTCAGGATGAATTCCTCCTCCTCTTTCCTATGCCATCTTTCCAAAAAGTGTTTGCCCAAGCATGTCATGCATCCGGTGAAGAAGGTGGCGCCAGCACCAAAAAGCTCATTGCCAACCGCAGTAAGAAGTCTGTCATTGTGGCTGCATTGGCCCGTGTATGGTGGTGGCGTCATATACTGATCTAGGATCAGTGATCCGTAACATTTGCATTTCCGATTTGTGCTTAAGTGTCAGAAATGCTTGGGAAAATGTAACGTTAGCTTGTATAGACGCTACTACCCGTCACTGCCTGAACGTCGCAAACACTGTAAACTTGTTTCTTCAAATCTGATTGTTTAAATACAATGCTGTCCCAGGGTCAACAAATATTTTGACCAATATTTCTTTGATATTTGGATCACGCTTCGAGAGACCAATCCACTTCAAGTGTATTAAAATAAGCCAATAAACATTGGCATGCACTGATTGCATCCAGCTGCAGCTGATCCCAGCATGAGTATAAATGAGCAGCTGGTGCAGCACATATTCATGTTTTCATTGAGGAGCCGAGCTGGTGACCCGACCGCTCATCAGTGGTACAGCACCATTGGCGACGTAACGTGATGTCTCCATTCCCTACTTCAGGGAACGATAGTTACATATGTAAACAAGACGTCTGCTGGGGAAACACAGGCTCTAGGTCGGGGGAATATACACATGGAGTTTGACCTAACAAAACTGCATTTTAATAGCTACTGAGTTTAAATTAGTTTACCAAATATTACATATTTAGGGGGACGTCCCATTATGGTAATT
>JAUMHP010018873.1:0-14682 GCA_032361065.1 Enteromius trimaculatus
TATATATATACTTTTTTTGTTTAAAAAAAAGAAAACAATTCGTAATTATGAGAAGTGCCCTTTATTTTACTTGAGCCCCTGCCCCTCAAAATGTCTGTGCACGTACCTGATCATACATAGTGTTTTTAAACCCTAATCTTATAAATCACTCAGTGTGGTCTTTTTCCTTCATAAATACTATCTACAACACATGTGGTTTTAATACTGAGGCAGTACACAAACAAAATTAACATAGCAACGAAACCCTCTAAGAATCAACCCATTTTCTAGAGCCCAAAAACTCAAGTTTGCTCAAACTAAACACAAATATACCTGGGTAAAAACCAACCTGATCTCACGGCAATTGGTACATATTTTACGAGGTGGCTAATTCGTACAAATTTTTACGATAACAAAAATACGAATTCATACGATTTGAAATCGTACATATTTTACAAGTTGCCAATTTGTAAACATTTGTACGAATTACCCAAATCTAACCCCGCCCCTAAACCTACCCATCACGGGGTTATAGGCAAATCATACAAAACCGTGTGAGGTCGTACAAATTAGTACATATTAGCATGAATTTTGGACCTCTTATGAATACGTACAAATTGGTTGTGGGACTGTGTTAGTAAAAACCCAAAAATCAAAGTGATATTTTTACCATATTGCCTACCCCTAATATTGTTGGACTCTACAACCGTCCAGCAGGGACCACCTTGGGACATGATGAAGCGGGATATCTTAACCCAGCTCACAATTAAATATTTTCATCAAGGAGACGTTGTGGCAAGTGGCACAGAAGCTAATGTCAATGAACTCCTCCACATACTTTTCCAGACTTTTCCAGTCTGCCTGTTCCCTCCAAACATATATTGTTCAATGTTGATGCTTGCAATGTTTATGAAGTTGTGCCTTGGTCTGGTTGTCATCTCAATCAATCAATCAATCAATCAATCAATCAATCACTTTTATTTATATAGCACTTTTAACAATACAGATTGTAGCAAAGCACTGAACATTATCAAGTAGAAGAATAGAGTGATGGTAAAGTATAATAACTAGATTTATCAAATACAGAGAGGGTCTCTGTAGTCAAAACGTTGACACAAATGCATGAGACACATATCTATAGAAAGTTTGAAGTATCTACTTTTAAAGGCAGTTTTGACATGTTGAGCTTATTGACTTGATTATTCAGAAGGGGGTGGGGGGTGTCTTAGGCAAGTAGGTTATTTTAGTATTAGTATTAGTATTATTATTATTGCTACTACTACTTACTAGGCTTTGTTATGCAGTTAAATTAATGTGGGCTTATTCTTTTCTGAAGTCATCTAGTTTTAGCCAAATTTTAAGTGGAAGTGACACTTTTTTTTCTCCTCCATTTCTGGCGCCCCCTGGATGTACGACACTCTTAGCATTTGCCTATACTGCCTATGCCATCAGCCGGCCCTGCAGATCGATAAAATAAAGAAATCAAATCAGTGAATATAGTGACAAATGGCTAACAGTGCCAAAATTTTAAACTGAACATATCATGTTCACACTGTGCATTTCATGTTTCATCTTCACTGGATCTTTGGAAAACTTTCTTCCTGAGCTGATCTCTAAAGGCCTTGCAGAAGATGAAGTATATTAAAGGATCAAAACAGACATTTAGCACTGAAAGAAGGATGGTCAGCTCCTTCAGGGTGTTAAACATACAGTTACTGGTAAACATGTAAGGCAGTCTCACCAAGTGATAAGGTACAAAGCACACACAGAAAACTACCACTAGAACTAACATGTTGCGCTTAGACTTGTTAAACTTGTGGTTGCTAAATACCGTCTGTGTTGAGAGCTGGGCTTGTCGGATCTTTTGCAGAGTCTTCCAATAAAGAAAAATCAAGGACATTAGCACAAACGCAAAGACTGCAAAGGACACACAGTGGATTAATTTGTAGACCATGCTGAGCTTGTGACTGAACATGGACTCACAGCTTTGTTTCTGATCATGATCCCAGGAAGTGTGAATAAAGAGGATTATGTAGACAGAAGACATGGCTAACAAGGAAATCCAAGTTGCTATGGAAATGTAGCGGGCAGTATGAACAGTCTGTAGAGAATGAGTCTCCAATGACCGGACAATTTTCAGATACCTGAAATGATAGAAGGCATTCAGAATGCTCATAATTAAAAACATAAATAAAATTACATTGCACTGTGAAATTAACTTACATTGTGCATACAAATATTTCAACTGATGCTTGGAAAAAGTTTTCAACAAAATGTTATTCCATTGCTTCATGCACATTTTGCCACCCTTTCAAACTAAAATGAACCTCATGAGTTTGTACCTTCTGTTAATTAATATAATGTGAAGCATGTTTGGCGTGCTGTCCGGGGAGATTTTGTACGATTTGTCTAAAACCCTGTGATGTGAATTGGCAACTCACGAGGTTGTACGAATTAGCCACCTCGTAAAATATGTACAAATTGCTGTGAAATCAGGTTGGCTCCTCCCGAAATTTGTTTGCAAACATCATTTCACGAGTTCGTCCTTACTGGCATTTAATATAATACAAAGCTTTTTGGGCATGCTGTCCAAGGAGAGGGTTCAGGGCTCAATGCACTTCCGAGCCCTAGGGTTATCAATGACGGTGGGTGCAAGAGCTCCTACTTTTGTGGTTCTCATACTAAGACAGAGAGTGCATTGTGAGTGCCCTCACAGATGCAGTCCATGTGGTGGGTGCAATGTTCCTGATTGGACTGTCCACTAAAATAGCAGCGTGAGTGTAGCGACCTTCTCTGCCGGGAACCGTCCACGACAGTGGTTGCAAGAGCTGCGACTTTTGAGGTCCTCTACTAAGGCTGAGGGTGCATTGTGATCGTCCCTCACAGAAGCACTCCATGACGGTGGGTGCAAGAGCTCCTACTTTTGCAGTTCTTACACTAAGACAGAGAGTGCATTGTGAGCGTCCTTCACATAAGTGGTCCACGGGGTGAATGCAATGCTCCTGATTGGGCTGTCCACTGATATAGCAGCGTGAGTGAAGCGACCTACTCGGGTGGGAGCCGTCCACGACAGTGGTTGCAAGAGCTGCGACTTTTGAGGTCTTCTACTAAGGCGGAGGGTGCGTTGTGAGCATCCCTTGCAGGAGTGGTCCACGCGGTGATTGCAATCCTCCTGTTTTGGGCTATCAATATTGGACAATTTATTTCAGATGGAGCGGAATGGTTTCTGGTTTGGGATGGCCACGGCTGTGGCTAATAAAGTGGGGATTGTGCTGGCCTCTGTTCAGGAGGTTGCTGTACGTGGGTGGGGGGGTTGGTTTGGTTTGGATGATAGGTTCTTTTAATGATAGATTGGTCAGAGTGTATGTCACTTTTTAAAGCGGTTGAAGACCAACAGCCAAGGGTTTGAATTTGCTGTTGTGATGGGCCTTTTTCTGCTGCAGATGTAGCTGCTCCAATTCTGAATGAATCATTATTCATTATTCACCTTGTCCTGCTGTCTCCGCCCTCCCTTGATTTCTGATTATCTTCTCTCCTGTCTTTTCAACTGTTTCTCATTAATCTAGTTATTTTTTCCCTTTATTAGTTTCCCCATTTTGTCAGTATGTGTCGGACTGTTAAAATTGGAACCATCTGTCGTGTCTGTGAGTTACTGGTATTTAAAGTTTGCTTCGTTTCGCCAGGCTCCGCTGCTGGTAGCTGTGTGTGACCTCTCTGCCTGTTTTTCCGAGCACTCGGTTGAGCGTCTCCTTCTGTTTATCCTCCTGAACACGGCTTCCCGTTGAAGGAGTGGATTCCGGGTCTCATAGCTTAGAGGAATTATGCGCATGGAGAAATTGAAATGGCCAAGAGCTGACAGCAATTTGTGCTTAGAACAATGTGAGTTAGAGTCTGTTGACTTTCTCTTTTAGGAGAGAGGAGAGTCAAGGTTGATGCCTTAGAATATATAATGGAATTGGGACCTGAAGTCTTTTCATGTGCAATGGGGATAGGTCTGAAAAGACTTTTTGGACTTTCAGGAGGTTGGTTGCTGGGATCTTGTTTGGAGGAGAAATAATTAGAAAATCGTCTAGAAGGTGGATGAGGTATAGGGGACTTGGTAATTGTTTGTCAGAATCCAGCAAATTCCTTCGAAAAGCATATCAAAAGACTTTAAAAAAAACATACCCAGCCCTGGGTATAAGTCTGTATTTTTGGACAGTGATGTTGATCCAGTATCATGTCTTACTAGGCAAAATCACGGCGAACAAACATGGAAAGCCATTTTAAAGTATATTTGGTAGCAAAGTTGCAAGCGATTTTTAGTGCTGGAAATCCATTTATCCTTTGATGAAAACTGCGTTTTCATGGAGAGCTCAGGTCATGGTTGCTTAGCATTGGCAGATCATAGTTTTTTCCATGCATTTTTAGGCACGACAGGTGCACAGGTAAGTTCCCTTAAACATGTGTCACCATAGTTCCATAGAGAGCAATCTCGATCGCTATAAACCAAAGTTCTTCTCCTTGTTGTATCTACAGGTTCTGAATGGCTGAAGAGAGGTGTGAATGGACAGAGTGATCTCTGTATCACTTCCTCTGGACATGGACAGGAGAGAGAGAGAGGTGAGTAGCAAGGTAAGTATCATAGAATGATAATCGCACGCATAGTACTTGAGATGGAGATTGTCTATCTGAGGTGAGTAGACGAGGTGAGATCAAGATTCCTTAAAGATACAGACGATCTCCAGATCGTGAATATTCCACTGTTTCACTGCACACAGGTAAGTAATCACATGAAATTCATAAAGGCTTTTCCTCACATAGCTTTGACGATCTCCTGATCGTAAAAGTTGTCCTTGAGCCAATCCTTCAGAACAAACAGGGCCAGTGATCCATAAAATCCAAGTGCTCGATACAGGAACGTGCTTTGAATTAAAAGATCTCAACAAGACATCAACATGACATAAGATCTAGGCAAGTAAGGAGGTGTGCAAGGTATGTTACCTCGTGCACAGCAGTCTATACTCTGGTCTTAGCAGCATAAAAGCAGTAGGATTGATTAAGTTCAGGTGATTCTCATTAAAAGTCTGGTGACTGGGAACGTGTGTAGACGGCTGCACTGGGATCAGTTTCCAGCGCTGGCGTGACATCACCCCCCTCTCCAGGAGCGGCTCCTGATACTCTAAGTCAGCGACGTGGTCGTCCTCACCCCCTAGGAGCAGGGCGATCAGGATGAGTACGATGAAACTCTTGAGTTAATGATGGGTCTAGCACATAGTCCTTGTCCACCCCACATCTCTCCTTAGGTCCGTATCCCTCCCAGTCAATCAAGTACTGGAGCTGGCCACCCCACTTCCTGGAGTCAAAGATTTCCCTGACCTGGTAAATAGTTTCGGTGGTGTCGATCTCTGGAGGTTGGGGAGGTTCCTGTTGGTCTGGGAGAGATACAGATTCAGTGTGAGGTTTTAACAAAGAGACATGAAACGTGGGATACTGGGATTAATGCAATAGCGGGGTGGCAACTGTAGGTTACTTCATTTACTTGACGTAAAATAGGGAATGGACCAATGTATCGTGGACTTTCTTTTTGCATGGCAACTTAAAAAATGCCTAGAAATATTTGGAGGGTCTTGATATTTGTAGGCAGTGGTCAGTCTCGTACCGCTACTACCTTGCTCTCCTCCATGGATACACCTGCTGGAGTAATTAAATATCCCAGAAATTGAACCTTATCCAAGTGAAACTCACACTTCTCTCCTTTGAGATATAGCAAATGGTCTCGTAGTCATTGTAGGACTTGCTTGACATGATTCCTGTGAGTAAGTAGATCTGGTGAGTAAATTAAAATATTGTCAATGTACACGATGACAAATTTGTGTAACATGTCTCTAAACACCTCATTTATAAAGTTCTGAAAAACTGCTGGTGAGTTAAAAAGACCATACGGCATCACGCAGTACTCATAGTGGCCAGTAGGGGTCACAAAAGCAGTCTTCCATTCATCTCCTTTCTTGATACACACTAAATTATAGGCGCTGTGGAGATCTAGTTTACTGTAAATCTTAGCTGAGCGAAGTTCCTCTAAGGTAGCTGGAACTAGAGGTAAAGGATATGTCAATTTTACGGTTTGACTATTTAGCCCCCTATGGTCAATAAATGGTCGAAGACCACCATCCTTTTTGGCCACAAAAGAAAAAGCTGGCAGCAGCAGGTTACACTGAGGGCCTAATGAATCCTTGCTCTAATGCTTCTTGAACATAGTTTTCCATAGCCTGGGTTTCTGGTAGAGAAAAAGGGTATACTTTGCCTTTAGGCAGCTTAGTATTGGGGACCAAATCAATAGCACAATCCCAGTGTCTATGTGGAGGTAAGTAAGTGGCAGCTCGTTTGCACATCCACTGGAGCATCCCGTAGAATTAAGAAGGTAATGGTCTCTTTGTGTAAGCATCCAGTCTGTAAAGTTACTGGATTGGTACAGCGATAACAGGTTTAGGATCAAGCAGAGTACCTTGAATGGTGGTTACACGATAAGCTACTGGATTCTTTAATGTAGGAAGGTGGGTACCAACCAGACACTTAGAGGATATAAAATTTCCTGCAGCACCTGAATCCATGAGTGCTCTTAGATGATATTCTTCATCTTGTTACAATAGTTTCAATTTAATCAATGGTATTATGAGAATTGTCATAACCAACACTCACCACTCGTCGAAAATGAAGAAGCTGACAGTTCCGTTGGAAATGAGTGTTTTCTCCACAGTAGTAGCATCACTTCTCCTCCTGTCTGCGCTGACGTTCTCGTACTGAGAGTCGGTAAGTGTCTGTCTGCATTGGTTCAACATCAGGCAAGTTGGATGAAGAATTCTCAAAGTCATGTCTTGATTCTGTGGTTGTGAGATGTCATGATACATTTGCAGCTTTCTTTAGGAAGGCTTCTAATCCAACATTATAATCGTAGATAGCTATGTGTGCTCTGACATCAGGACATAGACCTCTACGAAACAAAAAGTGCTGGTTCCTTCCATCCACTAGTTAACATTCATGAGTGAAAGTTTAGGATGTATTCATGAATACTGGACTTGCCTTGTCTCAGCTGTAAGAGTCCCTCTTGTACGGAGAAGGATGAGATGGTATGTCCAAATACTTCTCGGAAGTGTTTGAGGAAATCTGTCAATGACGATAAGTGAGTGCTTTCACTGGTCCACAGTGCCTCGTCCCACTGCAACACTCTCTCGGTGAGTAAAGTGGTAATAAAAGCAATTTTACTTTGATCTGTGGGAAAGTGGTGAGATTGCATTTCCACATATAAAGCACATTGCGTGATATACCCGTTACAAGACATATTCTCACCGGAATATGGAGGAGGTCGACAGACAGGGCTAGTAGGTGATGAACTAATCCGAACTCCTTCCAGAGCCTGTAATACTGTCTGTAACTCACTTGCTTCATTGTGTTCAGCGTCATCCATTTTGAGCCTGGGTTTATTTGAGCTCGGTTTGAGGGGCTGAGCATCTGTAATGCTCAGACATGGACAAGGGCAACGAGGTAAAGTGAAATCAAAACCGGTTTATTCAAACAGAAGATCCCAAATCCAAAAGTTCAACAAGGAGAGATTTCAACACAAATCATTCACAGTCCCCTTAAACATGAGTGAACATAGTTCCATAGAGAGCGATCACCTGATCGCTATAAACTAAAGTCCTTCTCCTTGTTGTATCTACAGGTTCTGAGTGGCTGAAGAGAGGCGTGAATGGACAGAGCGATCTCCGTATCGCTTCCTTTGGACATGGACAGGAGAGAGAGAGGTGAGTAGCAAGGTAAGTATCACAAGGTAATCTCACGCATAATACTTGAGATGGAGATCATCTGTCTGCGTTGGAGTCCAAAAATGAGATGAAGATTCCTTAAAGATACAGACGATCTCCAGATAGAAACATGTCTTACAAATATACATTATCTGTGAGCATTTTAAGACCAATTAATGACAATAATGTATTTTAAGATATCTCAGTGCAAGCTTTTTCTAGTTTAGACAGCTTTTAACATTTATTTTAATCTAGGACTAGTCTTAAACCCTGATTGGGAAACTGCCCCATTATTTGTGGGTTTTTTATAGTAGTAGTAGTGACTGTAGAAAGTTTAGCTTGCCACATCTAATAAACCATATGAAATAATAACATTGTTTTGTACTGTATATGTAGGTGTTAGCTTGAGTAACATACCTGTTTGCAGCAATGAAGTCCATGAAGAGAATACTTGCATACATGTTTAAATAAAATGCTGTTGCTCCAAAGCTGCAGAAAATATTGCGTATTGTTATGGAATAAGTAGCATTGTGAGCAATGCGCAAAGGCAAAGAAAGACAAAGGAAGAAGTCAGCTGTGGCCAGGTTCTTCATGTAGACCGTGACGCTGGATTGAACACGCTGACTGGAGCAGAAATACACCCGCATTGTGATGCAGTTAAGCACCAGACTGATAAGAAACACCAGTGAGTATGCAAAGATGAATCCAGGGTGGGCTGAGATCTCTGTAGGTCCACAGGGAGCTTCAGTTATATTGGTCATGTTTGGCTTAATTTTATCCATTGGGGAAGTGGTGAAGATGGTAGCAGACACTGTAAACTCCATCTAGATAAATAAAAGAAACAGATAATAATTTCTCAGATTTTAATCATTACACAAAAATATTTAAAATTAAATATGTAAATAATATACTTTATATATAACGGTATAACAGTTAGCTCTATTCTTCAAGTTTTAATGTGTTATGATATTTGCTTATTTGTGGATAAAGCTTTTAAGAGTGTGATCATTTATGACACAAAATAAACTCACATCCCCTTCAGTTACAATGGATTACATTTCTCAGTTATAATGCATTATAAGTCTCATATCTTGCCATTTTACTTATGTTACTTAACATTGACAAATACCACTTATAGTATGAGTGATACTAATACTAATTTTTTTCAAACAACCAAAAAATCAGATGAATGTGTAATATGACACATTTGCTTTTTTCTTTAAATAATTATATCATTTTGATATTTTGCTGGTACCCTTTAGGCAGCTGTTGATAAGTAACTCTGTGACTTTGTGAATGTCAAATAGCCTTCATTAGAGTATTAGTAGTGTGTCTGCTAAATATATGCTATTTTGATGTTTCCTCAACAGACATACCGAGTATATATATGAACATTCTACCTCAAGTCTACCTTAAGTCATTTTTTTTTCAGTTGAAAGTATTAGCTAGCTCACATTCGCCTCAATATTAGCCTAACAGGAAACCTTAAAATAACACTCAGCACCTAACCACAAAATGTTGTTAGATACTGTGCAGATCTTAAACAATCAAGCTATGATATAGTCCATTATTAATGAAGTAGATTGTGTGTTACATCTTACTTTTAATCGAAAATACGCAAATATTGCAAAGTATTATAATTGTTTTATGGTTATTCCTGCCATGTCATTACACATTATTATAAGGTTTTTTTTATAATGCTACTCAATTTTCTAATCTCCATCTCCAACGTCTCTAATCTAAGAATGTGCATAAAGAATATGACGCAGGAGAAAAAGTGCAACACTATTTTGTAACAGCAAATATGAAACACAAATGTTTTATTTTTGCCTAGCATGTTTAAATTGGTCAATAGCAAAGCAACTGGTTAATAAAATCTTTGACAGAGCAAAGTTGATTTTGTGCTTGCTTGATCTAATATTTTATGTTTTTTTAAATGTTGTAAAAAAACTAATGCATACATTTTGAGACAAAGGTCTTTATTATTTTCATTTAATATTTTTACTTATTAAAATTATTGTAGCGCATCAGAGTGAATCAGACACTTAAGATTCGATCAGAACATTGAAACATGAGGAGCCGAATTCCACAAAGAGCCCTCAAGACAACAGGAAATCAAAAATCAGCCCATGATTACAGTGGCAGAGAAAGCTCAACGCGCTGCAGAAAAACACACATGCAAACAGAAAAAAAAAAAACATTCACATTCGTCAAATTCTCACAACGCAACCAAACACAGAGAGGCGCTGCAAACACACGAACACGCTGCAAACACAGAAACATTGCAAATAGCAAGCACCACAACGGAAATGTTTCAGGGGGACCTCAAAAAGTGACGAACCCATCTGAGAGTAACTCTAGCTAACATAGCATTAAACTAATGTTTTACAGTTAACGGTGTAATTCATCAGATTAGTCTAATAAAATCCAAAAGGCTGTATGATCAGGTTGTTAAAATAATAAAAAAAAGCTCACATTTTAGTTCAGCTACAACATCTCTGCTCTGACCAAAAGCAACGGAACAAATAATCAGGTCCAAGATGGGTTTGTCACTTTTTGAAGTCCCCCTGAAACATTTCCGTCGTGGTCTGTGATATTTGCAGCATTTCTGTGTTTGCAGCACGTTTGTGTGTTTGCAGCGCCTCTCTGTGTTTGTTTGCGTGGTGAGAATTTGCAGTTTGCATTTGTTTTTTTTCTGTTTGCATGTGTTTTCCTAAGTTTGCAGCGCGTTGAGCTCTCTCGGCCATCGTACATGATGCCCTGTTGATTACCTCTTGCAAACTTAATCCAGAGGGGCAGAGACAAGAGCGAAAATCCAAGGCAGGCTGGGTCGAGAACAACAAACAAGGGAAAAACACAGGAAAACACAGACGGCTTACACAGACGGATTAACCACAATGATCGGCGACAAGACAAACACAATTCATGATGAGACCTTTAACCCCTGGTTTTCACCCTTACTTTCACTGAAATGGCAGAAAACTGCTTTTTACATGCCTTTCCAGACTGATAATACACTAAACCGGAATTAAATCACTGATATGCATAACTGCATATTTTATGTAACCCACACCTTGAACTATCATGTGTTAATCACTCATTGTATATGTATATGTATGTGTTTAGTATGGTTTTATTCAAGAAGAAACTTCCAGGTTCAGGCTGAACTGGTGAAATTGATACACTTGTTAACCTCATTAGCCAAGTTTCCATCCAGTATTTACGTTGTTTTGTTATCAACAAAGAGTTAAAAAAAAAAAAACATTTTTTGCAAAATTTGCTGTCTCCAGCCTGTTTCCATCCAACTGGCTTTTTACTGATAATATGGTGTGCTTGATGAATTCATTAAAAAAACGAATAATCGCATAGGTTTTGGTGTATCGCTAAAGAAAAATTGCCCTTAAGCTGTTTCCATACATAATTACACCTATTGCGCAAATCATATGCAAATAGTCTTTTCTTAATAAATTTGAAAAGAAAAAAACTTTTTACATGAAACCCTTTCATTATTAACTGACAAGATTATGCTAAATTACAAGTAAATTTAATTGATACGTGGCTATGAGTCATTAAAAATAGCTTAATTTGTTTCCAGGGATACAATTTTATACATGAGAAAAGCAGCATAAACAAAACATGAGGATTCACATCACGCACAGAGATTGTGCGAACAAAAACAAAACGAAAGAAAAAAAGAAAAAAAATAAGAAAACGTAGAAGCCTATATGCAGAATTAATTCTTGTGATGCCCTCTTGAAAGCAGCATCCAATTATTTACAGAAGCATGACCGTTTTTTATTTTTAATGTACACAAATAAAATAAATGTTAAGAATAATTTCGAATAATGCCTTATTTTTGAACGAGTTAGTAAGTGTCACAATGCCTGCTGGAAGTGCCATCAGGCTCCGCCAGACGACACTCCAGCCTGGACTACTGTACTGTGTGTCTGTCTCTCTGTGCTCCGTTCAGGACTCTTATTATGAACAGGTGTCTCCTCCCACTTTTCTCCTCCAAGAACTTTTGAACTAAAGTTAAACGGAAAAATACTGTGTTGACATTTACAAAATGTTATCAGTAATTAGCATTTCCATCAGCTATATCGGTAAAAAATCTGAAGCGCTAAATATTTTGGAAACTATTTTGGTATTGATGAACTTGTGAAATGCGAAAGTTACTGAAGTGATTGATGGTTGTTCAAGTCAATGCAATAGCACCTATTGCTGATTTCACATTTTCATTCTCTTAAACTCTCTCTTTTCTCTCTTCCTGCAACTTGTACGAATGTGTGAATGCGTGTTTAAGTGTTAGTTTGGTTTATGTGTCTTACGTTTATCCAATAAAGCCACACTGTAAAAACTGTTACTTAGATTCAACTCAAAAAAATTAAGGCAACATTTTCCAACTACTTTTTGTGAGTTTAGTGAACTTCTTGTTATTTTGATTTGGTAAAAATCTGTATTATTTATTTTACTGTATGCTAAAAAATTAATTAGAGTCTACAATATAAAGCAAAACATTTGAGTTTAAAAAGAGCAACATATTTACCAAATCATACTTATTTAAATTAAGTAACATTTAAAATAAAAAAATTAAACTTTTTGATTTTATTTAACTTACTCTATTAGTCTATTAATTTAGAAAAATAATTTCTTCAATCCACTTGAAATAATTAGTTAGCATTGCCATAACTTTAATAAGGAAAGAGAGGTATTGGTTTCCAACGTTTATTGCAGCTGCTATATACAAGCAATTGGGTTCACTGGGTTCAAGTTTCTGTAATCAGTTATTTTGTAAAGATTTTAACATTAAAAATTACAGAAACTTCTAACCTCATCTCTCATCTTAGCAGCATAGAATACTAGTGCAGTACATTTTTGTATGTATTACAACATAATAAAGGCTTTGGGTGCAGTGTGTGAAGTCCCACAAAAAGTCTTTGGAACACCTCAAATGTTTTGCTGAGTTGTGGTGGATACTGCAGGTTCAGAGCATATGTCATCCCCAGAAGCAGGCAACATGCCCTGGCCAGATTTCCAAGTTTGGTAAGCACTGGGATTCCCTCAATGATGATGCCCACTACATCTGGTTCATGGCAGACATATATCTACATATTGCACAATTTCAAGTCCTCATGGACACTGCTCTCCGTTTTTCCCTGAATGAGAATAAATAGAACAATAAGTGTCTCATTGATTTTTGTTTGCATGCAGGCAAAACATTCAATGTCATTATCAGTTATGTTCTGTACTACCTATTCAACAGAGCTTTATATTCTATATTAATTATCGGCTTTAAACGAAGTTTTTTTTTTTTCAATATTCACCCAATTAGGCAAGATAAGTAAATAAAGTACTTATTGTATTAATATGCATATGCAAAATTATTACTACTTTTGCCTAACCTGTATCAGTTCCAATAACAAGTTCTTGATGCGTTGACCAGCCACTCCACCCTTCGCACTAAACAGGTCAAGAAGTTTTGGACTGTACTGATTCTAGTGGAACTGCAGCACACCTTCGGAACTCTTCATGTATCTGTAATACATCAATTATTTGACACAACACTCAAGATGTGTAAAGAACTGGCAACCTTTCATTCTTATGCAATCTATTACTCCATAAAACATGTGGGGTACATCCACTTGTTTTATATGCATTCAGCAAAAAGTGTGTCTAGAATCACATAAACAACCTTGTTCACTATTATTTGCCTTTAATCAAAAACTAAGTGAGCATCATGCGAGTAATAAATCATTTACCTGGAATGGTTGAAAGAGGGCAGGCCATCTTTCTTTTAATTTTGCCACATCTGGGGACTGGGCAACCACTTCAGTTCTTCTCAAGCTATATGTCGTGGCCATCATGTCATTTATGATTTTGGCGTCTCTTTTCTTTTGACATAATAGACAGGAAAAGTTACTTGATGTGAGTTAAGCGAGTCAACTGCTGCATGTTGTCATGACAAGTGACAGCAGAGGCTACTACAGTTTTTAAAAGAGCATGGGCAATCTATATGTATACAAGGCAAGGCATGGCTGTGTCCAAAGGTCCCATGATGCAGTCTATAATGTTTTAGAATATCAGTTTTTGCTGGTACAACAGCACTGCACAATTTACAAGGCCATCCCATCTGTCATTAAAAATAGAAAGGGATGACAATTTAGGGTTTTTTTCCCCCACCACAACTCTTGCAGTTTTGTTTACAGATGCTAGGACCCATTCATTAATACTTAGTTCACTTTTGCAGAACTCTTCACACAGTGAGCACAACAGAAGTCTATGTCAGCTAAACTGAGGATCAATTATCATTGTTTTGGCACAAAATGCATTCAATGACTACATCTCTCAAATTTCATGAATTCTTTTGTCACTCAGACACAACAACTGCCACAAATCTTTGTACGTACAGCACATTTTGCACATGCTTACATACCGTTTTCAAAACTGTTAAACTTATGTTCAAAACAATAACAATGCAAAACTGAATAAGACAGCAAAATTCAACAGCACTATTTTATTTTACTGTTGAATTTTTATAGAGTAGCATTACTATTGTATCTGTATCAGTGGATGATGTGAACACAAATTCTTGTATTTTGGAATTACTGAAAAAATAAAATAAACAACATAAAATATTGACGAATTCTTCATCATGTCTGATTCATTCCAGTAACATATATTGCAGTTATCAATATTTATTGCAGTTATAAACAGAGATGTGTCCTTGTTTTACACAAGAAAACACTGTAATGCTGCATGTTGGTAGTGTTTTTTAGTTCATTGTTTTGTGGGTGACAAAGTGTGTTTGTCGCCTGTCAACCTTTGCTAGTGTTCTGGACCTTAATAAAGTGTTTTGGTAGTTGTAGTGCATTTTGAATGTGAAATGAACTGCTTTGCCGAGCTGAAACTTGGTTAGGAG
>JAUMHP010019209.1:0-14650 GCA_032361065.1 Enteromius trimaculatus
ATAAAATATTATGTAAAATATCTTGCTGAATTTAAAAGATCATGCTGTTTGTATTTAATTATTTAATTTTTGTATTATTATATTTTTACACACAAAAAAGAAAGTAAATAGATTTAAAATGCAAAAGATCAAATTTGATCAGATGAGCGAAGCCATTTAAGCACAATAATTCTCTATTCTCTTTATTTAATTATTCTCTAAAAGTATTAAAAATTATTTGCTCAAAGTCTGATGAAACTTTGAAGAGTTGGCATTTCACATTACAAGTTAAAACAAATACAAATAAACAAATGATGAAAAAAAGATGTAAAGTAAATTATCTAGCTGAATTATGTGTAATATAATTATTTGATCAGACTTAAGACATGTACAATACGTATAACACACGTAAAATCTGATTTTACATAAAGGATGGTGATATCCTATTTTTATAAGTTTGCAGTATATACTGCACAGTATGCTTGTTCTCCACTGCAACACTGCCACACATACATGATCTGACACCTGCAACAAACCACAAATTACAAACTGCTATTTATCAATTACTACCTACTCAGTATCAATTAATACACACAGACTCAGATGAACACATCTTTCATCTTTCAAAGGGTCTTTTGAAAACGGCTCAACTCATTTCATCATCCTCATCCACATACATTCACAGCAGCCTTTCATGACGGCCTCAGTCACTTTGACATTTAAATTACAAACGATCTCTGTGTTATCCATGGAGACAGCTTAGAACGGAGCTCGTATCTCCTCCAGACACACACTAATTAGTTTATAATTACAGCACACACACACACACACACACACCGAACCCCCCGATCTGATCTTTAAAACACACATCGCACAGTACGCAATCCATTTATTTAAGCAATCTGATGGATTTCTGAGTGAAACGGGATATTCACCTCGAGTATGAGTGTGAAATGGGCGGGATTTGATTAGATTTCATTCTGGGAGCAAAAGATTCAGAGGCAGAGAAAGAAATGTGATCAAAATATTATTGCTTCTGGGTGTCGTGAAATGCAGC
Source organism: Enteromius trimaculatus (assembly GCA_032361065.1). NCBI lineage: Eukaryota > Metazoa > Chordata > Actinopteri > Cypriniformes > Cyprinidae > Enteromius > Enteromius trimaculatus. Next base: position 1,037 of record JAUMHP010019209.1, read on the forward strand.
ACTGCTGTAAAACTTCAAAATCAATCACAAACTGAGAAGTATTATTATTATTGATAATAGTAAAAAAAAAAACATTCAAAGTATTAACAAATACAATGATAGCTGACTGGTTAACAATAAGAGGCATTTGTGATGTCATCTAAAAAGTAAAGTCATGGAGCAAGTTACATTCATGAAAGATAATGAAGAATATAAATAATAAGATTATACAAGGACTAAAAATACCAGCAATGTTGGACACAAGTAAAATTGTCGCTTATTATTTAAAAGTTTTAAATAAACTGCAATTTTCACAACAACAACAATAATAATAATAATAATAAAATTACAAAATGTTCCAGCACTCTGAAATATAATAATGTAAAACAATAAATGTTTAAAATAAATATGATTATAAATATTAAAAATGTATAATTTATATTTTAGAATTCTAATTATTATTATATTTATATGAATATGATGTGTGAGATATATCACTTATATTTCTATATTAAATATCTCTTTTGATGTTTTAAATAATTCTTGTGGAAATAAAATATCAAAATAGGGGTAAAATAATGTTCCATCGTCATTCAGCGTAACCGATACATTTATGTAAAAACATAACAAAACAAAAAAAGTAAATAAAAGCAAGAATATAAATATATATGTAAAGTGATCATACACATTTCATATTTGGTTTGTGAATGTGTTTCTATACGACAATAAGAGGGATTTGTGATTTCTTTATCATTACTGTGCATTGACAAATTGTTTACAGTATGACCAGGAATATATGAAGATTAGTGCTGGAGGAGCTGTCAGAAAAACTGTTTAAAGTTTAATGTGCAGTTGTTTTCTGTTTCCTGAATATATCAATACCTTGCATGCTTTATTCTGTCTGACAGACTCGTCTATAGATTGTAATGGTGGGCGTTTGAAAGAAAGACAAAGTGACAGGAAGGCAGAGAAACGCTGAGATCTGCTCACTCCTTGTTGGTTTAGTACTCAGAGAACCTGACTTTATATCAAAACCTATTACATTTACTCATCACACACAGCACAGCTAAGACCGCGAGAGGCGTGAGAATGTACTGAAGCCAGTAAAACATAAACTCTTTGTGAGCTTCTCCTCACTGATCGTCCAGGACCAAAGTGGAAATCTATGGCTAAAGTCACTTACATTTGATAGTATTTCAGTCACTTTTGGTTTTATTTCAAGCAATTATTGATTTATTTGTTTGTTTGTAACGGTCATTTATAATAGTAATAATCCTGGCACTAGTCTTGCTTTTGAAAAACACTTCAGAGTGAGGCTTTCAACAGCAGAACAATCACGCGAATCAGTATTTATTACACATACTGTCCAGGAAGCCTGTTCAGAAATCCTTTCAATGGATTTCTTCACATTAAGTCACAAATAAAGGAAAACTTTATACACAATAAGACAAGCGTTCACAGTTTATTTAAACATCATTTGAGGTATTTCTAAATAACTGAGTGGGAAATAAAGCAGCTAACCAATGGGCTGGGGATAATCGTTAGATTATTTAAAGTAACATACACCTATTAATTGTGCACAACGCAACTAAACTTAAAAAAGTTAACGTCATCAGTTTGAGTTTGACATCAAATGCAGATGTGTGTGAGGGTCCGGCTAGCATGTGTCCCCAATCCCAGGGCTTTCCAGCATTTTATTACCAATAAACAAATAAACATGTAGATAAAACAGCTAAAATAAGCAGGGGAAATTTGGCAATTACCACGCATAACATCATTATTCATATTATACATTCAATTAAATAAATCTATAATAATAATAATAAACAAATTAAACACACTACTTTTATGTAGAGGAGGTGGTATATTATTTATTATGAATAATTGACTGAAATAAATGCAGAATTAGTGTTATTATAGAAGTTAAAGGTACTGTATGTAGGATTGACACCGAGTGGTTGAACTAGGTATTGCAGTTCAAATTCTAAATATTGGAGATGTTTTTTTTCACCCGGTCCCTCCTACTCAGACTTGACGCACATGCAGGTGGCCAAATTGAAGACAGCAACTAGAAGGAGCGCAATGACGGTGGAATACGCTGTGTTTATGCAGAGCAGGCAACCTGGATGACGAAACACTACTGACTTTGTGATTGGGAGATAGATGGAGGGTGGAGCTTCAGACCAAAACAAAACATGACAATATAAACATCAGTTGAGGACTGCAACTGCGCTTTTTAAACGAGAATATCCAGGCTGTACGACTACTGTCAGCGATACGAGTACTTGAAATGAACATGATTTCTTAATGCCTGTTGAACACAACAGAGACATTTTATGATTAACACAATACATTTCTTACATACGGTTCCTTTAAATATATAACATCACACACTATCTACACAAAAGTTAGATAGGGAGTGTGGTTATATTTCTTTGCTTATAATATACTATAATTAATGTCTTTAAATAAATGTATAGTGTTATTATAGATATTAAACTAATAAAGACTATATTTACAGTTTTACCTATCTTATCTTATCTTATCTTATGTAGACAACTTGATTATGGATTATGGCCCTTATGGTCGGTTGACCATTTAATTAATTTATATATGTCATGCCCTTGTTTTTGTTATGCGTCTCTAGTTAGTTTTGGTTTCATTTGTGTTTCCTAATTTGGTCGTTCCTGTTCTTGTTTAGTTGATTAGTTACCCGATGCACCTGTGTTTCTCACCTGTCCTGATTTCTCCCTAATGTCCTCATGTTTAAACGCCTGTTTAGTTTGTCTTGTCTTTTGTCGGTTGTTAAGGTCATTTTCGTTTTTCATTTGTTTCTTTAGTAATTAAAGTTTATGTTGAACTTGCCGCTCCTGTCTTCGCCCGTCTTTTCACATAGCATGACAATATATATATATATGTATTTTTTTTTTTACATACACTTTTGTATGAAAGGCAGTAGATTTCATTATTATGAAAATATCAGGTGTGCAGAAAGAGGGCATTATAATGAGTGTCAAACGCTGTATCGCTGTGTCATTCTTCATTTAAAACCGTATTATTTAAAATCCCTATCCTTTTATGGATCTCTCCTCCTTTCTCCTTCATAACCTGTTTTTCTTACACCTTATTTCCTTCTAATTTCTCTCCTTTTGTGGCTTTTCTATTGCCCGTCAGATCGTTGGAGCTGCAGGAAGCACAAACGCTCTGTGAATATTCCAATCATCCGATAAGACGAGGGAATGCTGTCCTGTTGCATTGTGGGTAATACGGTTGTCTATTGTTCTGTGAAAGGGCTCCATTGAGGAGTCTGTGTCTAGCAGCAGATAAAATCGTAACACGGCGTGGACACACTGCTTGATAACAGCACGATTCAGCAACACACACACACACACACACACACACACTGCAACAAGCTTAAACTGATCTGGATAAGAGTGTTTTAACGAACAAAGACAAAAGTCAAAAGTGCCCACCCACAAGCATCCATGATATTCTGCTATCTAGATACAAATCAAGTCCCTCCCTTTTTCACTAGTTCAATATTTTCCAGCCAGAAACCACAGGTATGTTGAGAAATAATTTGTGTAAATACAACAATGATAAATGTTATGAGTTTTTTCACCAACCTGATCTCACAGCAGTTTGTACATGTTTTACGAGGTGGTTAATTCATACGATTTCTTCTAAATCGTACAAATTTTACGAGTTGCCAATTCGTACGAATTTGCAGAAATTTGTCACCTCGTATTAATATGCACGAATTGGTCGTGAGACTGTGTTGGGGTGAAAGCAATTATAAAAGTACACCACGATGCATTAACCATAACAACATGGTTCTATTTTTCCAGAATGACCACGCAAAAAAAAAATGTATGTACTAAATAAGCATGTACAAGTAGCAGAAAACTATTTTTTAAATTATAACAAATGTACCAGTCGCATAAGTTTGAATGTGAAAAACAAAACAAATACAAAATAAATTAATTATAGTACTGACCAGCTTCAAAATGCATCTAATAAAGCCAATCTCATAACTCATAACTTAATATCATAATCAATTACAAAAACACCTAAACTATAACAATTTTTATTATAAATATTAGGGGAGTGACAAGACACTTATCCCACGAGACCAGACAAAACGAGACGTGATTTTTTGATTTTTTACAAATTTAATCCACAATGATAAAATATGTTGGGACATTCCAAAAAAGTAGGTGCATTTTTTTTTAAATTAAACAATTTTAATGATTTACATGCAGGTCTTAAGTCTGCCTATACTGGACGTGATAAAACAGCCATTGCAAACCATTTGGAATTAGTGTCTGCACGTCATTAATAGTTTTCTGTCTGAGATCATACCACTATCGCAAGGATATCGCCAAGTTTTCGCAAGACCAGTCGCATCTTGCGAGATCTCGTACACCCCTTATAAATATTATTATTTTATTTATTTTTTTTCTTAATTCTTATAAAACAGAGACATTTTGGCAAATGTAACATTTCAACAAACATTTATATATAACTATACTAAAAAAGTAAAAAAAAGAAAGGTTAAAGCTGTAATTATCATTTAACAAAGGCCTAATTATGTAAGAATTCAATGAATAGATTTCTTGATGCCATCAGTAATAAAGAGCATTAAGAGCACTGATGCGTTTCACACTAAATGCATTTTACCCCAATATTTGAGCACTATTCATGTCCCATGTTTTTTGGTTTCCCCTCTTCCTATCCTTATTTAAAAATGCTTTTAAATAAACGCTTTGCCAGGAGAGAGCCAAAGAGCCACTGGCCCTCTTCAGAGCCGTCCTGAGAGCGGCCAATCAACAATCAGCCACTGCCGTCATAACCCTGTTATTTGCGACCCTGTAATCATTTCCATCAAAACGCGGCGATGTCCATAAAATCTGCAGACAACATCCAAATCACAGGCAACCTTTTAGAGAGGATACACATCGAGTCAAGGACACCAAGATACAGAGAGAGAGAGAGTGAAATATATGGATGCATGTCAATCCAGATGCACTATAATAGGCTCATTTAATACACATATGCATCGAGCAAAACACGAACACATAACCACATCACCTAACACACCATAATCACCATGCAAATGGTTGTTAACATTTCCCAGGGATATCATTTACAATTGAAAAGTGTGAATGTGCTCAAAATGTCCGGCAATATTGAAGGGCCGAAACTGTTATCTGTCATACAAGCACAAACGTATTTATACATTCGACAGACGCTCAAATGGCTGTCAAAACAGTTTTCCCCTTTGAACGCTGTCTGTTTTTACACTCTCAGGCAAAAAAAAAACTAAACACTTAGAAAAAGAAAAAAAAAAAAACACCATTAAGACGAAAAATAGAAATAAAGCAGGCTCTTTTAGTTTTTAGATATTTTAGCTGTGTTGTAAAAATCTGTATTCATAAATACAAAAAAGAACAAGATGTTCCAATTTTACATTTATTTTTATTTTAACATATCTCACACAATTACATAGAGGATAATAAGTTATTAAAACAAATAATAACCCTATGCCAAATGTATAATTTCATCAAAATTATCAAACAATAAAGAAGCAATTATATAAATAATTATATAAAATAAATGTATTAAAAGAGAGAGAGAGAGAGAAAAGAGTTAAAACTATTATAATCTATCCTTTAAAAGCAGTCAAATTTTTCGACTATGTAAAATTAATTCAATAAATGTAAGGTAAAATTACACACAGAATCTGATTTTACTAAATGTGTCGTGTCAAACAAGATCTGAAGAACCAGTTTCAAGCAGTGTTTGATGCTTGTACTTCAATATCATTCATCTATCATTTCTTCTGATTTTAGGGATTACTCACAGCTAAGGTTAGGTTTAGAGATATGGTCAAGACTAGATTTCTGGATTCAAATTTTGTTTCAGGGTCAATAAAATATGTTGATCAACAGTCAATGTGATTTATCAGATAATTAGTTATGGTTACTGCTTTATAAAGTATATCTACGTATATCTATCTGTATATATAATGTTTCATTATAAGTCATTTTAGTTTAGTTTTAACTGTGGCACAGAAGCAAGCATGATTTTTGTGTTATTTGCATCTGCATGAACGACGAACGATAAACAAAAGAAAAAAGCTCGTGCTGCATGAAAAATAGGTCCCAAGTCATAATTTTTCCACCCGATAAACAATGTTCTCTTGCAAAAGCAAGCAAGAAAAACCCTCAAGACTTCCTGCTTTTATGCTGAACCTTCAAACACGCATTAAATTGTTGCAGTACTTGAATCAACGCTGCATCGATGGACTAACTAGCTGTGAAATAAACTACTGATTGTTTTCCAAATGACTTTATGCTAAAAGAAGCAGAGGATTACAGTTCATCAACACGTGGCGCTTTATTTTATCTGAACCGGCGACTAAATTTATGAAAAAATAGCACCGTTTAATCCCATGCTAAGCGCTAAAAACCTCATCAACAAATTGCGAACGTGTTCATGAGACAAAATGTGTCATTTCTACCGTTTTCAAAAGAGCTGGTTTTCTCTTTTCACTTCGTCGCCAGACTTGGACACACACAGACACAGACGGAGAGAAAGCCCTTCATGGGGGTTTAGCGTGTGATGAGATGGGCTGTTGTCTTTTGGAGCGTGGCGAGGTGGATTTGGGGAGCTATCGATCGTTATGGAGGGATCGATGGAGAGGCTTTAGAGACACCTCAACCCCTAATGCCCCGTCTCCTCATTCGGTCCGACCCAACTCTTCGCGGCCAGGGAACTTTCATCTGATTTATACAGACTTCGCAATCATTTACAACTATGTTCTCTGTGGATGCTTTCTTACTAAAGCGACTCGAAAAAGCACACATGTGGTGTAAGTGGCAGTTACTAAAGCCGATATCAAGGGATACAAATCAAGTAATAAGGCGAGACCTCAGGCGCAGAGTCGATAACTGCACGGCAATTACATACATGGGGCTGATAGCGTTTCTGAGAACATGCTTCAAAATAAACCATCTTTAATGGTATTTGCAGCACATTAGATTCAGAGAACTCTCATCTCATCAAGAAAAATGTTATAGGCATCTTTACAAGGTCTTTTAGAGATGAAGGTTAAAAAAAGCAACAGCACAAGCATTCGGTCATTTAAAAGAATGGTTCACCTTAAAAAAACGTGTTTCTTCACAAGAACAGATGTGAAGAAATGTAGCATTGCATCACTTGCTCACCAGTGGTGAATGGGTGCCGTTAGATCGAACATCTCAACAGCTTGCACCAATCCAGTCCATTGTTTAACATTGTGTGAAGTGAAAAGCTGCATGTTTGTAAGAAACAAAAAGATCAGGGACTGTTATTATGGATTATGGACTAATTATGAATTTGTTTCTTAGCTTTTCTATTTAAAAGATGTTAACTGATGAGCTGGAGTGATGTGGATTATTTGTGGATCAGTTTTTTGGACTTTCATTCTGACGGCACCCATTCACTGCAGAGGACCTATCCATGAAATCATATATTTTCAAAATCTGATGCCAGCTGCATGAACTTAGCCACAATGTCACGACTGTTTTAAGAACACGCAGTTGCCCAGTACAAATCTCCCTTTTCATAACTAAATTAAAAAGCTATGACCAGTCAGAATCAATGACTAACTTTTTAAGACTAGTCTAAACAGTTCATGCGATCAATCCCTGTTTGGAATATCTCATCTACATATTGTTTTGTACTTAAAATGTCTAGCTATCATTGCATTACATATTATTATTGTAGCATGCATTTTTATCTCTTACTTTACATTATGTTGGCTGATTAAATGAAGTGATAATGCATGTTATATGTATGCATTTTGCTTGTTTATTGTACTCTAAATCATGCATTTTATTTGAAAAACTTTGGCAGATAAAGAAAAAAGATGTTACTGGTGGTAAATCATGGCAGCTATTACTTTGTCACATCTGAATGCATTGCATTGTGGGGTTCGGCATACTGTGCATGTAGTTGGTTGCCTGCGATGCGCAAAGCATACTGCACACTGCTAAAATGGTGTAAGTATTATGCTATTGTGGGCTGTGAACAGCCTGAGAGGTATAAGAGCCTTTTTCATCATAAAATGATTCTTAATCTCGTCCCATAGTTTCAGTCCAGCGCGCATCAACATGCATGTCGTCTGCACGCTCTGCCTCCAGTGGTTGCCTTGGTGACCCTTCAGCTTTTGTAATTTTAGCATCCTGATTGGAGCCGTCTCTGTAATTTACTGGAGTGTCTCTCCTCCAGGTAGAAACACTCAGGCTGCTTTAGCTCTCAGCCTCCTCTGCACTCCTGCAAACCACGTCTTTACTGAATATTCTGACGCTTCTCTCCGGGAGCCATCACACTTCTGCATGCTGAAGACGCGGTTAGTTCGTATCAAAGTCAAGGAGAAACCTTTAAGGTCAAAAAGAAAGAAAGAAAGAGAAACTGACTCTATACCTGCACTGCATGCTTTCAGTCTTAACGCTAGATCACTCGACTTCTACTGTCTGTGCTTTTACAACCACAGGTCATTTCAACCAGAAACTCTGTGAAGAAGAGAATTTCCTTCTCTCTACTTCTTTAGAAAACCTGCATTTGATGTGGAGTATTAGTTCACTTAAATCATGCTGAATAATCTCAATGTCACTGCTTTAGATGACTTAATTAATGATTAGTATCTGCTCAAAAACATTTCTTCATATTTCTTTCTGTTCATCAGATAATACTTGAACATGATCCAGTAAACCTTCAAGAAACTACTTTTTATCTTAGATTTCAACAACAGATCGATGTCAGGTGACTAATTGCGATTTTTCTACATAATATGTAGTTCTACATAATGTGTATTCTGTGTATATTTATTATGTCTATATAAATACACACACATGCATGTACTGTATGAAAAATGTGCTGTTTATATATTAAATTTATTTATATATGTGATTTATATTAATATAAATGTACTACTGTACATGTAAATATATGCTGTGTGTGTCTTTATATATGCATAATAAATATAAACAGTACCAATAAATATATATATATATATATATATATATACGTACTGTATATGCACACTGTATAAATAAATAATTGAAAAAATGACTGCATGCTAACGTTGGACATCACTTGCTGAATAAGGCCATGGGATACGTTTAGATAGAATCTATTTAAAAAGTGTTACACTCGTATTCCATTCCAAACAATTTTGTAATATCTTGGCATATTTTCCCAGTGTGCTCTGGTATCTGTACAGTACGTCCATCTCTCTGACCACTAATGGCACGGATCGGTGCTATAGTTAGTGCCAGCTTTGCCCTGCAGCCAAGCAGTGCGGTTCTGCCACAATAAAAACAGTGTTTGAGATAATTGGCTCTTCAAAGTGGAACGAGAGGCGCTCTCTCTCCCCGGCCCCTCTAAGTGCCTGGGGTCCATTAGCCATTGAATACATTACCAGCCTTAGAGGGCCATCTTTAAGACCTTTAATCAAGCTAAAAGTAGTGACGTATAAGAACAACCTCCATTCCGGACCTTTTGCATTTTTGCTTCCTTGAGTGCGTGGCTGTGAATTTCTACTTGCCATCATAGTTTCTAGTTATTTTATTATGCTATTTATTAATTTTCTGTCACCTTGATACTCTTAACACAATGTAAAATTGCGTTTTTACACCACCATCCCAGTTTGGTTACCGACATTCTGCAAAATATCTTTCTCTGTGCTGACCAAAGAGGTTTGGAACTACTTGATAAGTAAGCGATGACAGAACTTTTTCACAGAGCCGTATTTCTAAGAAATCCATCTGCTGCCGGCTGTGAAACGCAGATGTCGAGGGCCGTAGGAGCCCGTGAACTCTTTGTAAGTCTTTATAGCTGCAGGTTGAACTTCTGGACGCATGAGGCATTTCCACGGGAGAGATAATGGAAGCACAACCTGCGTTACTGACCCTCCAGAGGAGAGAGCGTCGTAAAATGAACGTGACAGAAGAGCGAGAAGTGCTTCCCTCGGGCGTCTAATGTTACTGATCATGTATGACTGTCGAATACAACCAGCTGTGTATGTGACTCTGACTGAAATGGAAGACTAGCATATTGTGCAATGCATACCGCTGCTTTTTTATGTTGAATGCGACAAAAATTTGTGATTTTCTTCTTTTGTTTTATTGTTTGGGTCATATAGATAGCTTTATATTACACTACTGTCACTTGATACACAGATCTAATATAAACATGCAATTTCTGTTCCAGCTGTTTACCTTTACAGACAAGACATAATGGATTTTTAACATAAACTTGTCAGTATTTGACAGTTTAAGTGCAATAAGAGATAAAAGAGAGCTTAGTTAAGTACTCATATTGCCTAAGCCTATACTGTATCATAAACTGAACAAATTATTTCAGCATGATAGATGGCATACTCAAAACCAAACTGATGCACAGATTATCTGAGACAAGCTGCAGATGCACAGCCCTATTTAGGAAAAGGGGGCAGGGAGCAGCAGCTCATTTGCATTTAAAGAGACATGCACGAAAACAGCGCGTTTATGCTTCCACTCAAAATAGGCATTTTCAGAAAGATATAATAAATGATCTGTGGAGTATTTTGAGCCGAAACTTCACAGGCACCTTCTGGGAACACCTGGACCTTATATTACATCTTGTAAAGGGGCATAACAGGTGTCCCAAAAATGCCAAAGCCTAGTTATACCTCCTGTTGCTAAGGCAATTATGATTTCACTTCAATTTCCAACAAACCTTGAAAATTGTAAATCAGTGTAATACTGTAATCCAATTTGATTTAATAGACTACATCTGAGAGACTTCTTCTGCAGAAACATGACGCTGAGGTCCGAATACATGTAAACACGTGCGGGGAGAATTTCTTGAATGCAATGTCAAAAGAAGAACTGCTTGAAAATAATGCAAGCATCTTGTTTTCTGATGAAAGGCTTGATTGATTACAGAATGATGATTATGGCAAATGGCCTGGAAGACGGCAGTGTCTCTCTCAGCACAGAGCGCCTCTCCTCTCCTCTGTCCTCTCCTCTAATGGCACAGCTATTAGCGCTAATGCATTTCAAACATACTGCTGACACATTGGATGGAAAGTGCACATCTTTTCCCCTCTCTCTCTCTCTCTCGCTCCTCTTACTGCTGTCTTACGCACAACACCCTTCAAACACATCTAATCAAACAGGCCTGGGCCTTCTTGTAGCTCTTTACCTTCAGACTGACAGCTACAAGTACAGCTACATATGCTGATAACGCTAGCAGAAACAGATATGGACCATTCGAATTGGACCATTCAGTGATAATGAACAGAGCTGTAATTGTAGTGATGGGACGATTGTAGCTGCGTTAATGGGTTGTGCCACATTGAAAATAGTTATTACTTTAGTGCTAAGCGCAGCAAAAACAAATGTAGCTATTATCATAATAGCACGTTGCAGAGCTTTATTAAAAAGCATCTACAGTGTGCTGCGTCCAGCTTTTATTTTTGTGCACTTTCACTTAATGTCAACGCAAATGTGCATCAAATGGTACTAGTCAAATTCACAAACAAATTACTCAAATCTTTTAAATTTAATCGTTAAGTAGTTACAGGTTTGAATTAGTTTGCTGAAGCATGGATAGATACAGTATATAGATGTACAATATACATATACATATATATATATATATTCTAATTAATATATGCACTATAATATATTGCAAGATTTTTTGAGAGGAGGGGACGAAAAGTTTTAAATTACAATAATGATAATTTTCATTAAGTAATTATTTAAATTATGAAATACATAATTTCCATAAACAAATAAATCAATAAATATGACTACTTTATTACATTTATATTTATTATATGAAATATATAAAGTTTAAAAATTAAATGTCTAAAATATAATTACATTAAAATACCAAATATATTTAATTAAACAAAATATCTTGCCTTAAAAAATATAGTGTTATTAAAAAAAGTTTTGTTTTGACAAAAATCTCTTACACTTTTATACATTATATTATTATTTACATTATTTAAACATTTTATTATAATAATATATATTTATACTATATATTTTATCTATACTTTTTAATGTTATAAAATATATTTATTATAAATTTAAAGTAAGAAAATGTAACTATTAAATAAGGTATAAAACATTCTACAAAAAAAGAAAAATGTGTATATATACTATATACATTATTTTATAATATATAGTATTTTATTATATGAAATTTGACTTAAAAATTGTATTATATTTTCAAATATTATATACTTTGATAGTACTATACATAGTGCCCATACAGAATTGTGTGTGTGTGTGCGCACAGTATTCATTCATGCCTGAGAAAACATCATTAATAAAACCAGAGGAATCTGAATAAAATACTGACACATTGAAACATACAGTACTGTACTGTACTAAATCAACTGCATTTACATTGTTGAAATCCATGATGCCTGACGGATATACAAGACATCCGCATGTTTTTGTCACGTTCAGATCTAGATATGACACAGTCTGTGTTTATTTTTCTCAACAGTGTGTCGTCAAGCGTATTAAATATGGTATTCTGATATCCAGCGAAACAGTGGCGGGGCAGCGAGCCGGAGGAGATGTAGTCTTTTGGTAGTCGTTGTGCTGCCTGCACCAGTTTAAACGAGACAATTGCATTAATCAGCCAAGAAATGGCTCTCAAACCAATTGTGACAGAGAGGCTGGCCTAAACGACCTTGAGAAATAAGACGCAATAAAAGAATTTAACGACTATTTCACACACTATTGCATTCAGATGGATTTAAAAGGCCGGCGTGCCACGACTAGCGCTGTTGTTATTACAAGCCGAGCTGCGAGAGCTCGATACTGTGGTCAAACATGACAAGAGCTGCATTCAAACAGCTCATTCTGTTTTGTGTATAGAGACGGGTGGCTGGACAAACAAATATAACATGTCAAACACTACTTATCGCATGATATTGAATCACACAATGCTAACAATAGCGCCACAGAAACTATCTTGATGATTCACAAGCCATTATGTTGACAAGGACAGTCAGGTCACACCTTATGAATGCGCTGACTTTCAGAAATATGCTTGGATTAAGCCTTGACTCTTTTTATAAGATTTTTCATAACATTATTAAACATTTTTAGTTATATCTATTCGAAATTACAATTAAAAAAATTAAAGAATCCATATTTATTATAAAATAGTTTAAAAAATAAAATAAAAAACATTACATATGGCATAACGCAATTTTTTTAAAAACAACTTTATTAAGAATATTTATTATAATGTAATAAAAAATCTACATATATAATTTAAATGTCAAATAAATTATATTAAGCATTTCATTTAAAATGTGTATATGTGTATATACACTTTATATTTTAATTACAATATTTAAAGAATTGTATAGCTTTTATTATATATTATATTATAGATTATTATTAACTATATTCATTACATAAATGTATATTTTATATAATTTAATTAATAGTTTGATTAAATAGATTTATTAAAAATTACATGTATAAGTTCATAAAAGTTATGAATATAAAGTATATAAAGTATAAAGTATAAGTGTATTTTAATTTGACATTATTATACACAAAATGCAAAAAT
>JAUMHP010019736.1:0-14613 GCA_032361065.1 Enteromius trimaculatus
TTTCTGGTTGAGTTTAACCTGTACAGTTGGTGGCACTCTGACCTCACCATTAAGGGTTTGTATATTTATGAGGACGTTTGTGTGATGTGTTGATGGCATCAGATCTAAAAGCACATATATGCACAGGAAATGTAAGTGAAGATTTGCAGGTTGCAGAAAAATATTTTGTATATAACTAGTGCTCAAGGCACAAAGTTTCAAATGTGCTCTGACAGCAATATTGTGTGCTTCATTAATTGAAGTTCCATGACTAACTTCATACAGTCATCCTCTTCAGGGCTACATTTCAGTTGAAGTGGAGTTTAGGGGTACTACACTATGACCTCAGCCACATAACAAATGTTCAGTAACAAATACTGAAACACTGACTGTGAGCCAAGCTTTATCTGCCAACACTATTGCTCAAACGGTTTCAGTTGAATGAAATAATGTAAGCATTTGTGTGGAAAGCAGCAAACTAACTTGTGCTACTGCCAGCAAATCTTATTTTGAAAAGAGGTGAATTAAGTACTTTTTGGACTGCATAATAGAGTATCTTGTACACAGAAATGGACTTTCTAGTGAAGACACTAAGAATGCAGCTTACTGCGAATAATATTTTCTGTGATACAGTTAAGCCTTGCCACAAAAAAGAACAATTTGGAGAGCGCTGACTCTCTCTCTCTGTGCTTCTCTCTAGCTCATAGAGGAAGCAGAACTATGGTGGTTCCTTGTGATAAAGAGTATCCAGCCTTTATGTCCGAGCGCACCATTAAAGAAACCGTCGGTAATATTGACTGTGAAAGCTGTGTAAAGTAAGTGCAGTACACATAAACTCATGCACAAGCACATACTGTATGAATAAGCATCAGCTGAAAGATACCAGACAACATTTACTGTATAGTCTGTTCACTCACATGGAATTTCTATTTGCTTTATTCAGAATTAACAATGAATGAACAGACACACTACTGCTGTATATATTAGTGGTGGCATGATACAGTACACAGACGTCACAGTTCGGTATGTACCTCGGTACAGGGGTCATGGTTCTATTTGTTTTCGGTACAACAAGGGGAAAAAACACATATCGGTTCCAGAATCGACAGCACGGTTGGTACTTTATCAAAATAAATAATGGAATCCTCTCCACTTTGTTGACAAACATGCACTTATCCAATGCAGCAATTAGTTAAATAAATTTACCAAACCATAAAACCACATTTTAGTTGTCGTATTTTTATTTATTTATTTATTGCGTACTGTACATAACTTAGCATTTCTATGTTTGGTAAGACTTTATTTTGGTGGTCCTTTTTGAGATTCTGTTGATTATAACCGTGCATTCACACCGCCGGTGGCGAGAGTGTCAAAGTGGCGGGAAGCCATTCATTTTCAATGTGAGTCGGCGGCGAGCAGCGGCGCGGCGCGTCTTGGACGGCGAGAGCATCGAGGAGAGTTGAAATCAAGTCAACTTTATGGTAATGAGCTATGACGCGGTTCGGCGGCAACCAGTCAGAATGCAGAAGTCCACCGCTTTAGCAGATTCCAGATAACGCAGTCCTGTACACTTTGGTTCCGACCCTATTCTATTAGTTATTAGCACCTCAATCACAACTTTGTCCTCCATCACGATATGAGTTCAATAAGAATGTGCACAATACTATTTATAGGCAACGTTTTCCCGCTGAAAGAAAACATGTAACAACAAAGAAGTTCTTTTCATCGATCAATTTCTTACTTTTACATTCAATATATTTAATGAGCTTAATTTATACCCTCCTTGTGGTCAGTCTGCACAAGTTTAACAAGTTTGTTTTATTTGCGGCCCCTTTAAATACAAGACAAGCATTCAATCTACGTCAGAGCGTCAAGAGTGTCCAAAAATCTCTGTACAGCGTCGTTGGCAAGGCGGCCAGGGCGAATTTTGACGCTCTCGCAGGCGGCGGTGTGAACGCACAGTAAGTAACTTGCTTCTCTTTGTCAACTAACTTTCATTAGACTATTAGTAGACAGTTAGAGTATGGTTAGGGATAGTTTGTATATAAAGGTACAGACTATGACAATGGATTTTGGAACTCACAGATTTCAACACAATTCCAGGTGTTCCAAAACAAAACAGTTTTTGCAGTACTACAGCATGAGACTTGAATTGGTTTGAGGTCAGACAGACTGTAATATGCCATATGCATTAGTGACTTCTGTTTCTAACTTTTTCTGAAGAGAAAAGGTTATGCTAAAGAAAAAGATCAATCTGTGTGCATTCAAGCAATCATGAGCTGTATAGGTCCAGTACATGAACGCTTGCCTACAGAGTACCCCCACCTCTTCCTGCAGAGGACACCCTCATCAACTCTTCTTATGTGGAGCAGATATCTAACTCTCTGTTCCCCTCTGTCTTGTGCTTCCCAGATCATTTGTTATTCAGCAGATTCCCAGCAGTAACCTTTTCATGGTGGTCATTGACAATACATGTGACTGCAGTGACTTGGGACCAGTCACCATGGACCCCGTCGAAATTATGTATATCCTTAATAAAATGACACTTTTCTTAGACAACTCTAGTTCTCTTTCAGTTAGTCGCTATAACATTGCCTCATTGACTGACGTGAAGGGATCCCGCCTGGGAGACCAATTGATGAGAATTGTTTTTTGTATAGCTTGTATGCCTAGCTACTCCCCGTACATATGGGTATATAAGATGGCGAAACCACCATTAGTTTTTTTTAAGAACTGGTGTGTGCTGTTTACAGCTGCCCGTCTCGTTGACCGCTTCTTTGATCCCACTTTTTTGCACACTGAGGTTTGCTTTGCTTTCAAGGGTCAGGCGTATCATAACAAGGTCCTCCCCTTTGGGCTGGCCCTGTCTGCCTGTGCCTTTACCAAGGTGGTGGAAGGTGCCCTGACTCCACCTTGGGTCTCAACGGCTGGCTAATTTCACTCGACGGATCAGTTGTACAAACACAACACCTTTTACATACGAGACCACTTCAGCATTGGTTGTGCGGCCAGGTCCCAAGATTGGCATGGTGCTGTGGCTAACAGATAGGTGATAGGGGATAGGTGTTTCCCTGGCGTGCCGTCGCTTATTCAGCCCCTGGACAGACCTTATGTTTCTACGGGGCCGGGGTGCCCTTAGGACAGGTGTCAAGGCAAGTGGTAGTCTCCACAGATGCTTCTCTGATGGGCTGGGGCGCAGTGTGCAATGGGCAAGCAGCTTCGGGCTCCTGGACAGAACCTCAAGCAGGACCAGCTCCCCAGCAGAAACCTAATGGTGGTTTGCACGCCGCCATCTTATATACCTGTTTGTACAGGGTAGTGGCTAGGCATCCAAAAACCACTGGCCAACCATTTGCTTTTTCGATTCGATTGGTCTCCCAGGCGGGATCCCATGACGTCATTCAATGACGTAACATCTCCATTCCCTCCTTCAGGGAACGAGGGTTACATACATAATCAAGACGTTAACGCTTTATTTAACTCATCCTGTATCTGTATCTGTGCCCACTGTTTTTACTCTGACTGTCCTTTGTCATGTTTTTCCCTTAATTTCATTGCACATAATGAGTCTCTGAAATGTGAACGGTTGAAGTTTCAGAAGGACAGAAGGCGACCAGACATGTGCCACCCCTTCCATCATGAGGTACAAAAACAAATCAAACTGAGCTGAATGAATTGATGCTAATGAGTTTCAGCTGCACACCTGTAACTGTAACGATTGAGGTGAGAATGAAATAGGATCCAATTGCAAGCTTTAATTAGAGCATGGTCAAATAATAATGAAAGAGGCATTAAACATAAGAAACAAAAAACAAAGGAAACACGGAGAACACAAGACCCACAGGAGAGCCATCTACTTTTAATCACCAGTCTCATCAAAGTCAGTGGGAGTTACTTTTAAAGAGAGACAGCTGTGAACTGATGAAAGACAGGTGATTGCAATTGATATGTCCAGCCAGAGGATTATGGGAAAGAGAGTCTAGTGTGAGTGACGAAGGTAACAGAATGGATTGCCGTCTGGCAGAACTCATGAGCACTCCATCTAGAGATTGTGACAGTAACAGAGGTACAGTAACTATAACCATCAGTGCAGGTAGATGTTATTTTCTCTCCAGTCATCATTATTTGCATTTGATTGTTTTTGCAAGCATTCGTAATAGCCATTCCCAGGCATTGTGTCATTTAAGTATGAGTTAAATGGCCTTATTTCAGCTACTTTTATTTTCACAAAACTTACTAACCACGCATTATATTTTTTCCCTAAAAAATGCAAACATGTAAATTCATTTTGGTCACGAATTATTGTAGAACAGTTTGTGCTGATTACAAGAAAAATACAGGTCGGTCGATAATATGTTAATATGTTAATAAGTAGCTGAAAAAAGCACAAATATCAGAGCGTGTCCAAACATCTCAAGGGCCCCAAAATCACCTTTCATATACAACTAGTGAAGCTTAATTTAGAGTAATAATGAATATAGTCTTGAATTTGATTACTACAACAAATAATTTGCTGAAAACTTAGATATACACCCAGCTAACAAAAAAAGGCCCCCAGGACGACCCCTGAATAGCCTCAGAGAACGCCCCCCTAAACATCTTTGTGTAGGTTTTTTTAGACATTATGTGTATGTTCGCGGGACGTCCGGAGGACACAACGGGGAAATTTCTACAGCATGTAAAAACATTAATTTGCAATATATGTCCATATATTAATTTCTAATAATTCTATGCAAGTATATTGTTTCAATATAAAACTATTCAAGTAAATACATTTAAACATGTTTCATAGAACACATTCCCTTCCCAATACATTCCTGAAGTTTATGTAAATTAAATCTCCACACATGTAAATGGTTTTATTATGGAGATTATAATTGGCCCCTTCAGAATAAATAGAATACAAACAAAATTGGGACAGCGAAAAACTCTCCAGACAATGTAACCTAAAAGCAGTGACAATATACATTGACTAATTAATATAAAAAGTGCATTTATCAACACCAGTTCAGAATTAACCAACAAAACTGAAAAGTCATCCTTCTGTTAGCATCCAGGGTCAAAACATTATAGAAGTCATTAGCTGTCCACAGTTTCTCTAAACTAAACACATCCTCTCCTGAACCTGAATCAAGCATTGTAATACATCAGCTAATCACACTTCTAATAATTAATTAGAAATCAAATACAAAAAAAATGAATAAATTCACACTAGTGGTGCACTTCTGAAAATATGTATTATAGCAAACCAAGTGTAATGAATCTCACACCTAACATACAGCATTATGGTCATTTCACTGCCATAGAACTATTTTTATTTCCTTTTTTTTTTTAAGTGCTTATTTGGTTTTGTTTGGTCAGTGTGTTTTACTCCTCTTGGAGTATAGGAAGTGTGAAACGGTTTTTAGTTGCTTTGGGGGAAGAAACAAACATACTGTTTTCATCATATCTCAAATCAAGTAATATCTGCATGCACCTAGCACATAATATTGAAAAAACTTGAAAAAACAAACAAACATTACTTTACAGTTTGTTCATATTGTTGACACTAAATAAATGTTGTGGAAAATGTCAATTTTGTACACTGATATAATGTCCGCCGAACGTCCGATAGCAAATGTTACAAAGTAAACCAAATGCGGACCTAAGAGGACGTTCACAACGTCCAGGGGACGTCCCCTGTTTACTGGGTATATATTTCCATTTCTGCAACTTCTTAGATGAACAGTGGAATCTTTATGTGCATTGATGGCTTCGTAAAGCTTTTTTCAGGTTTTTGACACGGTCATAGAATTCAGAATTCTGTTATTAATTTTTGTCTCTATTTGATCCGTCTGCAGGAAAACTCGATGGAGTGCGGTGGTTCTGTGGGCTTGACTCCATCACTAACATCTACAGTTTTTATAGTCCTGATAGTCACAATCTTTCCCAGGTGATGAAAACAGACTTTGACCCGCACGTCCACTTCGTCATGCCAGTTTCACTCCGTCCAGCATGCAAAAATTAATCATATAAATATTTATTTTACATTAAAAGATTAAACAAATCATCAAAATCACTTGATAGTGCGCTACATGAAGCATTTTTTTTTCTTTTTAATAATGTTGATATTTTATGTACACATAGATAAGAGGCAACATTTTACAATGCTACAAGAGACTGATTACTGTGCTAATTAATTGAAAAAAGTACAATTGGTAAAAATCTACAATTAAATACAATTGTGTCATAAAATCAGCATTGTTTTCTGGAATAAGTATTATTATTTATGATTTTCAGCCAAACAACTGTGATAATGCAATAGTAAGTGTAAAGAAGTTGATGTTCTAAAATGAGCATTGCCTTACAAAAACATACTGCAGTTTCTATACTTTTGAAATAAAATCTTGAAAAAAAATACAAAGAGAGCAAAGACGTGAATTGGTGTCTGATATTTTTTTATTTTATTTACCACATCTTTGTGTGCATTAACAGTGTCTGCTTAATTCCATGTCTGGTTTGTAAGACCGCAGTCTTCTTGCAGACTTTAGGATGGTATTTCATATTTTGGTGTCTTTCTCAAACCACATACTGTAGGGTCCTTCACACTTGACAAGCTGTCAGATGTTGACAAGAGCAGTAAAGTAAAGCAATACACTGCAATTTCAGAAATCTTTTATTTAGTTCTTTTTCCTTTTTAAAAAAATACTAGGTCTTACTGAATGATGTAAAAACCGAGGCTCACAATTTATGTGCTCAGACTATATGTCCCCATCAGCAAACTGCAACTTTGACAAATGACAAACTTCAGAAATATCATTCTGTTGTCAAGAGAGTCAAGAGAAATTTTGTGTAATTGATTATGAAAAAGATGCAAAGGACTGACGTTTTTATACATCCTGAATTTTAGATATCACATTTGTGCTTAAGAGAGATTAACAACACAATACTGTGGTCTAGTGAACAGTTTTGGGCCTAAAGGATAGCAGCCTGGAATATGTTGTGCAGAGGAAAAAAAACTAAACTGGAGGTATGTTGCATTGTGTGGAAGGATAGTAGTTTCTATTCACATAAATGCCTGAAACCCTTTGTATTTCTTTGATATAGTGGCTACTTTAAACAATTTAAAACACCACCTCAGTTATTATGTTATTAAATAATTTACATACAAAATTCTCTCATTAATAAGGAGAGCTAGTTAATTATAGACTGATCTCAAATCTCCCTTTTCTGATTTTCTTTTTTTTTTTTTTAAGTTGTGTATTCAAAACTTTTATTTATTATTTTTAATAGTTGCATCTCTATTAGTATTACTATTGACAACATTCTTTTGTGCAGGCTTAAAGGGGTCATATAATGCCAAATGCACTTTTGCAAGTAATTTGAAATGAAATGTGTGTTGGCAGTTTGTGTACACAAAAACCCTATAATGATCAAAATCCACCCATTTTTATTTTATTTTTTTTGTAATCTCCACTACTAAATGTTTTCCCCTCTCTCAAATCGAGCCATCTGACCATGTGACATCACGGCCCCTCCTACTATTGTTGATTGACAGCACCTCTTACCTCAGACCCGCCCTGAGTGAGCCGTCATCAGACCGAGACGCAGAGACAAGCAAGACTCCTGAGAGATTGAGCTGTTTTGTTGTTGAATGTATTAATGAACACAGCAGTAGTGATTTACTGACTGACGTTAACTTATGTTTGGTTCTGAAGGGAATGCACCCTTGATTTACCCAAATGCGTTTATGTTGGCATCATTCATGATCCAGCCTCACCTACACAAGCATTCAGCGGAGCTCGTGAAGATTTAAATGGGCAAGTACACAGAACAGACTGTTTTGAAAAAAGCATTTTTTACAGGGTAAACTTTGTGTTTTTTTACACTGCCATTAATAAATTTTAAACAAACTATATTAAATGCTTTCCATTAAGACCCTGAATAATAATATCAGCTTGTGGAAAATTGGCGTTATATGTGTAACGCCTCATGTTTTGCCTTATTTGGTCTTGTTCTGTTTCTGTTTAGTTAATCAGTCTAAATGTGTCCCACTGTGTTCCGCACCTGTCCCGAGTTTACCCAAATGTAGTAGTGTTTATAAGCCCATTGAGTTTTGTCCTGTTCGTCGGTTATTGAAGTTATTTTATGTGTAGTTCCTGTCATTGTCTGCCAGTTATTTTATTAAAATGATTGTTCATCTACCACTCTCGTCTGCGCCTGAGTGCTTCTAACACAAGCGTGACAATATGACCCCTTTAAAAATTATCTTACCATAATTGAAGTGCACTGAAATGGTTTAAATCATGCTTCTCTAGCTGTAATTACTTTGTAGCAGTAAATGCAGATGTATTTTATTATCGATCACAGTTTTGAGTGCTGCAAGGATCAGTGCTATAAATTCTGAGTATATCACCACTTTACAATACTAACAGATGCATTGTTGAAAAAAACTGGCTGACTAGTACCTTTCTAAATCTAATTCAAATAATTCAGATGTACAGTACCCAAAACCTCCACACATAATAAACTAGAATGTCTAACTCTTGATGGAAGCTCTGTCATTGTCAGTTAAGGTGTGCTAAAATTCAAAATTTCAATCAGTGTATGTCATCAAATTATGTCACTCCCCAGTCAAATGCATTTATAGTCATGATAATTCGTGTCTTGTTTCATGTGGATCCCTTTGCCCCTGTTATAGCTTAATTTAGAGACTGTTTGATTTAATTTATCACTAAATGTTAATTAATGCACTATAAAACATGCTAAGGCTGCTGCTATTCATGCATAAATCCTTATGACTCCAGCTCTTTACATGTTCATGATAAACTCACATCATGATGTTAAAGTAAATATGAATTCAGTATTAGTACATGATTATTTGTATATCTTTATTGTAAAGTATTACCATAAATCAAGCATTCTGTGTCAGTTCAGGGTGGCCTCGTAGACAAGCTCTATTCAGTGATTCCTAAGCTCCCAATTGGCTAATCACAAATAGGGATAGATACTTACTTTAATGCCCACCTCCTCTATCTTAAACAGTGTCATACTGTTGTCATTGTTGCATGCTGTGTTCTTTATTCTGTTACATACTTATTTCTGTTCCTGAAACAGCTGCTTTTCCCTGTCCTGGCTTCCATGGAGCTTATGAAAAGGACAGGAAACTTAGAACAGAGCCATACTGCCAAATGTAACTTTAGAAAACATGCCAATAAAAGGTTGACTAAAGGCTTGTTTGTGTTTGTTTTTGTTGTTGTTGTTTTTTTTACTTAAGAGGTCCTGACTGAACTACACATGAAGGCAGAGCTGGGGGGGATGGGTAGATGCAAACATATTTTTTAAGTTCTTTTTTTAAGTAGTTGAGATTTTTAATTTGTAATTATTATTATAATTATTATTATTTCGCAGCATGGTTGCTCATATATATATATATATAATGACAATTGCAGTTTAGATGTCTTAGTACTTAGAAATACATAGCAAAAGACCAATTAGTTTCATAATGATATCAGCTGTATAAAAATAATTTATTTAGTTTTTCCTTCTCGTCTTTTTTCAAGTGCTCTCATTGCTTGCCTTGTGCTACTACTTGCACACAAACTGATCAACTGTTCGTGAACAGCTCTTGCATTTGACGTAGCAGCACCAGTGAAACTTGCAGTGGCAACGCTCGACCAGCTGTGTCTTGTACTGATCGTGACCTCGACCGCAACACATGAGCGCGCAACCATCCATGCCTTCAGATGACTTGTTACAGAGGCGATCTTGAGTTCCTAAGGAGCCGGTAGTTTTGTTCTCTACACAGTAATCAGGACTGGGGTCGATGTATACCAGATCATTCGTGGTGGGAGAGTTAAATTTGGAGTGAACTTGAACAAGTTTCCCGCGTCTGTTCAGCCTCATTGCAGCGGCGCTGTCGTATTTCTCCTTCAGTGCATCACCCACCTTGCGGAAATCAGCAAGTTGCAGCCAGCATGTTTTAAGGCTGCAGGAGCCGGACACGCCATGACATTTACAAGACACATTGGCAAGATCCGATACGATCTGTGATCGAGAAAGAGGTTGTTAGCTATATAGAACCATGTAAAAATGTAATGCGGTTTTGTATGTCAACACAACAGTATTTAGTATCACCCTGGTTCACTTGACATAATGTCAATAGTGATGTTCTATTTACACAAGTTATTTTTAAGTAGAAAATACAACTGGCAGAAATCAAATATTAGATGTAGGTGTAGATCATGGTAGCTGGACTTCAACACTAAAGGTCCAACTCTTAATATTTATTTTTAAATGTACATCCTTTTGAGCCTATATTTAAAAATAAAATCACAAAAATCTAACCTTTCACTAGAGAATAAGGATTTAAAATAGGGGAAAATATAATTATGAAATAAACTTTTTTTGTTTGTTTTCACATTGTGTTAGAGCAGCTATCGTCGGATCGTCAGGATAATAGGAGAGGTAGATTTCAGTGTCATCAGCATTGCAGTGAAATAAAAAGCGATGTTTCTGAATGACAGAGCCTAGTGATGAGAAGAGAAGTGGTCCAAGAACTGAGCCCTGAGGCACACCGGTAGTTAGATGTTACGACTTGGACACCTCACCTCTCCAAGATACTTGGATCTACGTATCTGAGATGTAAGACTGTAAGAGTGTGATTTTGTGGTTAACAGGAAGATCTGGTGACTATTATCTATTACTAGAATTTAATAAGATTGGAAAAATATAACTTTGAATTTAAGTGAACTTAATGAATAAATAATGGTGTTAATGGGAAGACAATTTTCAAAAAAGGAAGTAAACAACTAAAATAGTCAAATTTGATGAATTTTCAAATTGCATGAAAAAAAAAAATAAAATAAAATAAAACATGATCTGTAAGTGTTAGTGGATTATCATTGAAAGTAAATGTCTGTACCTGTGACCAATATTTACAGAGCACTAAAAATAACATCTATTGTTACCACCTTTTGGATTATTATTTTCGAATAAAAAGAAAAGAAAAGATTTGGGTGACTTTGCTTCCTAATTAAAAAACACCATTGCGCATTACTTTATTTGTATTATATTATTAAAATAACCAAAAATACCTGAAAGGTAGCTCAAGAGTCTAACCAATTTTAATTAGCTTGCAAAAACAAAACTACATAGAGAGAACATAGCAAATAAGTTTGACCATGTGTGCAAGTTTAGATGAAAAGGATTAATGTTCACATAGTTACAGCTGTCTTACCCTCCGTCCCGCTTCATTGTTATGAAGGTTCATCAGCAGTCTTGCACTCTCCATAGAGCCTTTGGTGGCAGTTTTTTCCCGCTCAAGTGCATCCACAAACTCCTTGCTGAAGCGGTATCCATAATTAAGATTGTCACCACAGCCGCCCCACAGCCAGTCTCGTGGCAGATCTTTAGGTCTCCCTGCCCTGCTGCAGCCACAGCTCGACAGCTCCCCCTCTCTGCAGGCACGGCTCACTGCATTGACCACGCCAGCCGCGCTGATAGCGTATGTGAATGCTGTCTCTCTGCTCCCTGGAAGAGCAAACAACCACCACAACAAATTCACATTTACCTTTGTTTATTTTGCTTTGTGAGCAACACTTTATCTGTAAATCAGAATAATTTAGTCTCTTTACCCTAATATATATATCATAGGAACTTTGACCAAAACTGAGAAAATCTTAAGAATTACTGTTCTGAAAAACCCTTGTACATTATGTAGCATTGCTTTCATGTGTAAGAAAGTAACAAGTAAAACTTGAAACTAAATAGACTAAATAGATGTCGGTTTGGCGCCAGGGCGAATTTAGTAAATTTGGGGCCTCAGGCAAATAAAGAAATGGGGCCCTATAT
Organism: Enteromius trimaculatus; assembly: GCA_032361065.1. Classification (NCBI taxonomy): domain Eukaryota; kingdom Metazoa; phylum Chordata; class Actinopteri; order Cypriniformes; family Cyprinidae; genus Enteromius; species Enteromius trimaculatus. The sequence continues at coordinate 11,812 of JAUMHP010019736.1, forward strand.
TTGCACACGTTTACTGTAATTTGCTGCACAATGGAGCCACATAGTTATGTCCAGTGTTTCTGCATTTTCATGTGCATATTATTATGGGATTATTTCATTAACATTTATTCATTTAGCAGACACTTTTATTATTTCATGTTGTAGACCCCGAAATAGCAATTGATTTACAGTTGAGATACAAGAAGTAGTCAAAAGTATAAATTATTATACAGTACTGTGTATAAGGCCACTAGTATTTTCACCAACATAAAAAAAAAAAAAAGGTTTTAAGTCGGTTATAATTTTACATTTCCAAACATTATTTTAGTCATTAATTGTAATAATGCAGTGAGATTATTGTCTGACAGCAGCCAGTGCTCCACACAGAGATCTGATCTGATCATCATCAGTCTGTCTGGAGTCACATGAAGAAACAGAACAAACTGAGACAGACTCAATCCAGAAGAACTGAGACAACGTCTCCAAGATGAAGGAAAAATACCTGGAAAGCTTTAGCAATTAACTTCTATGAACTGAATCAAATAAATATTTGGTACTACAGCTGAAAACAGCTTCTGTTCTGAAGGTACACTAGCTTTCCAGGTAGATGTTTTTCTGAAAATAAGACTTTTGCACAGTATTTTATTATATTTACTGACATAAACCTGTTTAGGCTACATTTTCGTTCTTTGTGTTCACATGCTCTATTCTGATGCAGCTTAATTCCTAAGAAATCTGTTTTCATTTATACTGTTTCTGTTGTCAACAGGATGAACAGGATGAATATGAAATATTGACTGAATAGTGATTTAGGCCTATTAAAACTACATAAAGCGGGTTCTACCTTCCAAGATGTTAATCTGCACAAAAATTCTGATTTATAGCCTAATCGAAGTGATTATCATCAATTACTGTTTAACGGAAAACAGCAGCCTAAAAATATACCTATCTGCATGACTCTGCCAAACACAGAGTGGTTGTCCACTGTGCTGCAGTTCCAGCGGCGGTTGCGAAACTGGTACTGGCACTCCCGGATGCCTGTCTTGGCGCCTTCTCCAATGAAGTGCATGTGATCTGGGTACAGCAGGCAAAGCTTCTTCTGACCTTTGGACAGTGATGTTAGCTGACTGCACAGTGGCTTTCCTCCTATGATGTACACGTCTGGTATCAGGAGGGGTGTCATCGCTAGAGACCTGGAAGACCCCCGATGCATTAGCACACACATTTAGTGATGAGCATGTTAATTATATATATGAGCAATATCACACTGATATCATTCTGCATTGGCTATGATTCAGTCATAGGTAACTAAGCCACAATGCCGTAGGTATTCACAGCCATGCTGATGTAGAGCGATAACGAGTGTCTTGTGTGCAAACTACCTTCCGTCAGAGATACAAATCTCAAGTTGATAGATGCAACTCTTATTAAACACACCTGATCCAACTGAGTCCTTCAGGCCTAATTGACAACAATATAGTATGTTGGAGCAGGTTTGCAACTAAACTCTGCAGGGCTCCAGAGTTTGATACCCCTGGGTACAGTTTCACTTTGATCATCATCACTTACTATTTGTTCTAGAATAAATAGATTAATGAGATGAAAGAATGCACATTGTATATAACCCAAATTAACTATATCTCTTGTTTAACTGCTATAGAGACATCAGAGCCAGTGGCAAATTTAGGAGCACTGAATGTCGTAACACCCTGGAGATCACATTTTTTAAATACAAATCACATCTGAAGTTTGAACTATATGCATGTTTAGAGTTAGAGTTGTTGTTTGTGTTGTATTTGCGTGTTGTATTTCAAGCATTTCTAATCAGGAGTCAGCAGTATGAGGAAGAAATGGATCCTCAAAGACATGCTGCACAGCGGATAAGACAACTGAGTTCCACAAAGAAACAATGTTTCTTGAATGAAAGAAACACATGCAGCTATGATGACTTTGTATTTAAAACAAACAAACAAACACTACATACCACCATGAGCTAGCTTCCACAAACACTTGCATGAAGAAGGCGCAGAAGGTAATGGTGACGGCTCCGTGTCGTGAGTCCGTGACTCCTCCCCACCCCGAGCGCATCAACTTCAGCTTCAGCAACATTCTGACCTGGAGAAACAAGATGAAGAGGTGCATTTCATACAGAGCTCTGTGTTAGCAGATACATTTGAAGAATGTGTTTATCTGTGCAAAATAAAGACAAGAAAGAGTTACAGCTTATATCTGCATAATAACTTTTATCCCATTTACTATATTGCGAAAGTTAAAAACACCACTTTGACTATGAAAAACTGCACTACTTTACACAGAGAGCCTAACCTGAGCAAGACTTACAATCTACATACATCCTCTAGAAAACCTGTCTCTGTATCGCATACTTATATAGATATAAACATGAATTCCAAAGCAAAATCTCAAATGTCTAAATTGCAAATAAAGAAACAAGGCATTTATATTTGTTAAAACTGCTTACTGATGCATAATAATGTTGGAACAATGGTTTATAAAGGATGAAATCAATGCTTACTAATGCTTAATTCACTGTGTGTAGTTATTATAAAGTGTTACCCAATTTTGGTTTACAGTTTTGAATGCACTTATTAAGATAAATTATATTTCTCATCGTTATAATGCATTGTAAGTTTCATATCTTGCCATTTTATTTTACTTGTTACTTTACTTTACTTTAAGCAGACAAATACCACTTCAATAAACACAATATTATTTTTGTCTCAAAAAAGATCAGATCAGATCTATGTGTAATATTACACATTTACTTTGAATTTTTTTATAATATATTTATATTATAATATATAT
>JAUMHP010020582.1:0-14543 GCA_032361065.1 Enteromius trimaculatus
TGGAACTGACTGACCAGGTGCCTCAGCTCTGACTTCTGGGCGGCCGACAAGTTGGGATCCATATCAACAACCGCGGGCTGTGGGAGAGCAAGGGCTGCCACCTGGTCCCGGTCCCCGACCCAGCGCTTGAGTAGGTTTACGTGATAGATCTGGGTGGCTCTTCTCCGGCCGGGTTGGCGGACTTGATAATTCACTAGACCGATTCGTTCCTCTACAGTGTAGGGGCCCTGCCACTGGGCCAGGAATTTGCATTCAGCATTGGGGACCAGGACCATTACCCTGTCTCCAGGCTGGAACTCCCGCGGTTGGGCCGCCCTGTTGTAATGGCGTTGTTGGGCCTGCTGGGCTTGGACCATGTGTTCCCGGACTAATGGCATGACTTTATCGATCTTCTCCCTCATGTCTCTCACGTGTTCGATCATGGTACGATGAGGTGCCGGCTGCTGCTCCCAGGCCTCCCTGGCCACGTCCAGTAGTCCTCGGGGCTGGCGCCCGAACAGGAGTTCGAAGGGTGTGAAGCCTGTAGATGCCTGGGGAACCTCCAGGATTCCAAATAACACATACGGAAGCAGCTGGTCCCAGTCTTTCCGGTCCTCTGATGCCACCCTTCGAAGCATCTGTTTTAAGGTTTTATTAAAGCTCTCAACTAGGCCATCAGTTTGGGGGTGATAAACGGAGGTTTTGAGTTGTTGTACCTTCAGCAGCCGGGACATAAAGGGGGTCCCCTGGTCAGTCAGGATCTCTGATGGTATCCCTACGCGACTAGCCAGCAGGAACAGCTCGTGGGCGATGGCCTTCGACATTGCTTTCCACAGGGGGATGGCTTCCGGGTATCTAGTCGCGTAGTCGACGATTACCAGGATGTGCTTGTGACCCCTACTGGATTTCGGCAGCGGCCCCACGAGATCCATACCCATCCGCTCGAAGGGCACCCCGATGATAGGCAAAGGAATGAGAGGGATGGGGGGAGGTTTTGTGGGTGATGTGTGCTGGCAGGCTGGGAAAGCGGCACAGAATCTCCTTACTTCGGCCTCCAGACCCGGCCAATGGAACTGATCTTTGATCCGTTGGGTCGTATTCTGGGCCCCTAAGTGACCGGCCATAGGGTGAGCATGTGCCAGCTCCATCACCGTCTCTGTCTTTGATTTATTGAGAATAACAGGTAAGTAATCACTGAGGTGATGGTGGTGGTGAGTGTGTTCGGCGTACTCCATGAATCCCTTTTTCCCTTCTCCAGATGGGTGCTCCAAGTTATCGTGGTGTAGATCCGGGCTTCCTCGCTCACGGCGTTTCGTCTGTGGAACAAGAGAGTTCAGGTAAGTCATTCGCCAAGTAGTATAGAGTCGTAGCTCACCAGTTCCTGGTTTTGGTGTCTCTTTTATATGGGTCCCTCCGTGAGCGATTGGCCCGGATTGATGGGTTCCAGCTGTGAATCTTTAGTATCCAGGACGACGCTGATCGGCGCCCGTCACAATAAAAACTAAGACTCAAACCAGCTAAATGTAATACTTTTATTCAGTCAGAATGATTGCATGTTCTATAAATCTAAGGAAATTATCTTTCTGACACTGGCCAGCACACCTGCCACTCATTCAACAACAAATATGCAAATGTATATATCATTAATTTAAAAACAATAGAAAAAAACTCTACACAGACTGTCATCTGTGTTATGATAGCATGTCAAGTTTAATACAACAATCTCAGTGGAAAGCCTCCAGAATGAAAAGGTGTGGAAAGGTAACGCTTCCCAGCTGGCATTTTAAGTGTTCACGCTTCCTCATATAATATTGATAAACGGGTTTGGCGTGCTGTTCAGGGAGTGAGCTGGGAGAACGGCGGGCTCAAACCCTAGCGATTAGAACCCTAGTGAGGATAAGGGCTCGGCATCCGGCTCGAACTCCAGCTGCCCCCCAAAAGAGCTTAGAGAGGACAGCAGCCAGAGTGCGGCCCCCCAAAAGGGCAATAGGGAGGAGTGCTGGACGAAGGAAGGTTAGGAAGGTCTCTGCGGAGGTAGTGGTTGCGGATCTTGTGCTGAGACGAGGGATTAGGTGGCTGGAAGCTTCTGCGGAGGTAGCTAGGTCTCTGTGGAGACAGGAAGGAGGTAGCTAGGATTTAACCTCTGCGGAGGTGGGTACGAATGGACCTCTGTGAAGGTAATGGTAGCTAGGTCTTTGCGGAGAAGGGGAGGAGATAGCAGGGAATTAACCTCTGCGGAGGTGGGAATGGTGAACTTTTGCGAAGGTAGTGGTTGCTAGGTCTAGGAGTAGCTGGGGATTAACCTCTGCGGAGGTGGGTATGAATGAACCTCTATGAGGTAGTGGTAGCTAGGTCTCTGCGGAGACGGGATGGAAATAGCTAGGAATTACTCTCTGTAGAGGCGAGTATGAAAGAACCTCTGCGGAGGTTGCGGTTGCTGAATCTCTGTGGAGACTGGTGGCTGGGGATTGGCCTTTGTGGAGGTGGTTAGAATAGACCTCTGTGGAGGATGCGTTTGCTAAGTCTCTGCGGAGACAGGGTAAGGTAGCAGGATTGACCTCTGTGGTCTTGAGATTAGTTTGCAAGAGAGTCAAGTAGCTAGTCTCTGCGGAGACGGGGTGGGTGCTTAGGACCTCTGTGGAGGCATATGGCTTGGACAGGAGAGGGTTTGCATGGCTAGCTGATGGAAGCAGGGTCTAAGCGGATGTAATTTTGAAAGCTTCAGAGGTCCAGCCACCTAAGGCTTGGATTTGCTTAGGAGCGAGGCCTCTTTTGGCTGCTGAAGTGGCGGCTCCAATCTGGAAGGAGTGAGAGGAATATCTTTCTGGGGAGATTCCGGATTTTGAGAGGATGATTTTGAGGTGTTTTTGAAACCAAGACCTTGTAGCAGGTTGGTTGAATTCATCAGTGAAGAGGGGCTTGTGGGGAGAGGAGGCAAACGAGCTTCTCAAAGCTAAGAAGGCTCGTAGTGGTGACCTTTATTGAGCTGTCTGTCTTGCTGCGCTTAATGAAAAAGGTCATGGTTTCGTGGTTGTAAATGGAAAGGTCGGAAATGGTGGGAGGGATGGCTTAAAAAAGGGGGGTTAGAAGTAAATTCGGAGACTATTAGGAAACCGAAAAACGCTAGGGTGAACATAGCGACTAGGGTGCGATCAATAAGAGGGTTGCAGTAGCCTTGGCGGAGGGTGGAGATGCAGCGAGTTCAAATCTCCATAGTTATAGGAAGCCTCTGGTCAGGGCGGGAAGGGTTTTCTCTTTGGAAACCTTTGATAATGAGGCTGGTTTGGGCATTGGAGATAGCAGGGTAAACAGAGCCGTGTAATAATTTGTGGAAGAATTGAATTCCACTGAGGTAGCCTTTGATGGAACTGTCCTGGAGGTACCTGAGGGAATTGAGGTACGAGATGAAGGAGGTAATAGATAGTAGGGAAAAATCTGGGAAGGGGAGGTTGTAGCAAGTGTGGAAAGTTATGAAAGCTTGAAAAAAATGCAAGAAGCAGTCCATCCTAGAACCCTGCAAGGGCGGCTGCTCTCTCTCTGCGGCGGGACAATACTTTTTAATAAACCTTTTAGCTGCGGAGCACGGCCTAGGGTATCTTTGAGGGAAGGGACAGAGGAGGATAGGTTTAGCAGATGGGAAATGAAAGGGTGGCCTTGGGGGATGATGCGCATTGCGAAGTTCAAGTGCCCCAAAATAGACAGGAGTTCGCGTTTGGAGCACTGAGACTGGGGTAGGAAATTGGTAGAAATTGTGATGATTCTGTCCAATTTCTCTTTTGGGAGGGAGGCTTTGAATTTCTGTGAGTCGAGACTGATGCCTAGAAAAGGGCGAGGAAAAGGGCTGATCATTTATGTGGCATCTAATTCTTTTCTGATTAGGATGTCCACGGTGTCAGGTTCGGTTGTAGCAGATAGAACGTTGGGGCAGATATGTGAGTGGGTGGGAATGCAGGAAACTCCTGGTGGAATCCTTGTGACAGACCTGCGCTCTTTCTGAGTCCATAATTTGTCCTATGAAGTGGGGTATGTGGTTATGGCAGTAGAAAATTAACCACAATTCTTAACGAATAAGAATATGGAAATAGCATGTAAACAGGAGTGAAACTTGCTCTTGACATGTAAACATCATAATGCGATTAAGTCCTTACTCTGATTATTGGAAATAATCGCATTATTTACACGCATGTAAACATAGTCATTGACATGGACGTATATATATTGAAAAATAGATGCTTCTGCTGGAAGCTGCTGCGGCTTCTAATGAAGGCGGGACTGAAGTGTGTCTCTGATGGAGACGGGGTGAATTAGAGATGCTTCTGCTGGAAGCTGCTGCGGCCTCTGATGGAGGCGGGACTGAAGCGTGTCTCTGATGGAGATGGGGTGACTAGAAGAATCAGTTACACGGCTTCAATCAGAACAAAATATATATTTTTTTTTTTTGTTTTGTTTTTTTTGAGGAAGAGTTACAAGCAGTATGATGGTTTAACTCCTGAAAAACAAATAAATGCAGCCATGATATTTATTGATAATAGTGGGCTGAATAATAAGATTTTAGAAGGGATTAGTTCATTCTTATTCACGCTCCATACATTAGGTGGCAGTATGCACCTTGAAAATGGTTTGCAACCCGCCATAGAACAAAAGAAGAAAATATTTGTTCTGTTTCTGTCAACGAAACTGATGCTAAATAAGTTAAAGAAAACATGAATATGGAGAATTAAGTGCATAAAAATATGTTACGTGACCATGGAGAAGTAAAGAAATTCCATGCTGGCATCATGGATACGCGGCTTGCATATGACTTTATTTGGTGGCGCGCTACCTTGCGATTGGGAGATGACAACGCTGGGCTTTGTTTTGCTTTCGGGCTGAGGAAAATGGCGGAGGGTCGGCGAGAGGTGCTGTTGCAAAATGCGAGATGGGAATGAATGGGAAGCTTGTGGTTTTATAGTGCTTTGGAACTGGTTTGATTGGGCGATCGTAACTAGGGGATTGATTAGCTGTTTACTAACAGCTGCGGGCAATTCGTCCAGCGATCCACTCAAAACTATGTTATTATCAAAACATTTATTTAAATGTGAATCAACGTTAGGTACCATTCGATTTTGAAAATTTGATCAACGTTGGTATTGTGACGTTGTTTCACGGTTAAAATCACAACATTGTTTCACCATTTAAATTGTGACATCGAATTCTGTAGATGTCGAAATTTAAAAATCAAAAGATTGGCAGCAATGGCAATAAACATGCAATACATTTTTGTAAAACATTTTATTTTGGGAACATCCTGTATAAAACAAGTGAATTTGAAAACTTTGAATTTGTTGAAACACCCCCCCAGAAAGGCACATTTTGCACATTACGAATCTTCAGGCCTGAACTACATGGGGATCATTCAGAAAATAATACGTAAGTCTGTCACAAATGTTATTCTTTGAAAAGTACATTTAAAATTGACTTTAAGCTCTGCAGTAGTTACGTACCACATCAAAGTACTTCAACAATAGCAGGAATGAAAGGAATGAAAGTGTAACGTCTCAGCTGGATGTGCCAGCTACATTCCGCTAGATGGCACTCCGGTCCCATGTATATTCCTTGTGTGTTTTGTCTCCGTTCTATGCCTAGACTTTTATCAATGAACTCATGTCTCCGCCCACCTTGTCAGTTGTCTTGGTTTTTCATTCATGTCTGCCCATCTTGTTTGTTGCCATTGTGATTCATACGTTTCCCCTCCCCTGAGCCTTGTTTACATTAGTATAAAGTCCTGTGAGTTTCCGGTGTAATACGCTTGTCATTGTGGATGTAACTTGTGTTTTTCCCCTTCGTGTTTTCCTGAGTTCCCTGTGTTTCCTTGTATTGGATTTACTTTTGCCAACCCACGGTTCGCTCTCTGGATTATTCTAATTTCTAATGTTCCTGTTTGCTGATATTGACCCTGCCTGTGATTACTCTGTGTTTCCTAATAAAACTGTAGCGTATAGATCGGAACGCCTCCTTGCGTCTCTATCATGACAGAAAGGACTATATATCTACAAATCACAACTACAGTCACAACATCCTCCAACCACATATTTTTAGCACTTGTAAATTCAACACTTAAAGTTAGGGCTGTTCGACTCTAGGAGAATAAATGTTTTAGTGCAATAAAAACAAAAATAACAACATTCATTCATCATCAACAATACCGTTCTTCTCCCGTGACTTATGAGTTCCACCATGTCAGAGAGTATTACAGCGCAACAAGTACGCAAGCTTTAACGTAATTTGCAGTTGGTGGTGGTTACGGCATATATCTCAAACTACCCTTCCATCTGGCATTTGTGCATTCCAAAGATTAATCAGTTTCATTACCAATGGATCTGTATACTCAGGAAACAACACAACAATTCTCAGAAAGAGCGTGAGAGTGAGGTGTACTCTACTGCAGTAATGATGTCTCTGGTATTCTGGTCTACAATGCATTCAGGCCGCATCAGTAAAAACACATTTATGCATGCATTAATATCTAACCAGAATTAAATTAAATGCTTTTTCAGTTGAGCAGGGTTGATTTTTTTTGCCTGTTATTACCGTGGACTGTATTGCTGATTCCTGATTGTTTGCTGCCTCCCCCGAAATCTGCCTGTGTACCTTGACTTTGATTCTGTTGTCTCCATTGCACTGTTTGCCGGTATCTGACCTTGCCTGTGCGAGTTCTCTAATAAAAAGCTGCAAATGGATCCGCACACCTCAGTTTCCTCTGTTACAACCTGAAGATGGATTCACTTTTGCAAAGTTTTGATATGCTAAGAGAATACTTTATGTAAATAAAACAAAAATAACAATTTACTCTTCCCTTGTGACTTACGTCTTCTGTAGGTATGCGTTATCTCAACGCACCGTAAACGCCAGCTTTAATGTTTTTTTTAAATAATCAGCCTTGTTTACATCCAGGTGAATGACAGAATTAAATGTTTTGGGTGAACTAACCCTTTCGCAGTGTTGATTTGCTAATTTGACGAATATACATGAACAAATGAATAGAAATAGTATGCACTGTTTTTACAAGTATATTTAGAGAGGAATGAATGTTTATCACACTCTTATGTTATACATTTAACTAAAGTGTTGTTGTCTGTGTTTCAGACATCTAATACACAGTATTTCCCCAGTCACAAAACACTACAGTAGCATAGAGTCGTTTATGAGGAACAGACGCAGGACAGTTTTCCAGCACGGTGCAGATAAAGAAAAGGCTGCACAAAACCAGCCAAAATAAAACAAGTTACACCAGTTAACCAAACTGTCCTACTTTCACTTGTTAAAACATCAACAAATCCTGTCATTATATTTGGGACGTACATGATAACAGTAGTCATAGTAGTTATTAGAATAATATAAAATGCTCTTCTCTTCATTTGGTTTTCCTCCTCTTTCTCTCTTGTTTTCTCTCCTGGTCCTGACTGCTTCAGAGCTCTGAGAACAGCCACAAGACAAAACAGTTGGAAGGAGGAGACCAGTATCAGCTGCAGTGATAAAAGCCATTTACTGATTTGTGAGTTTAAAAAAAACATGCAGAGCAAACATGAACAAAAAATTATTATCCAGACTACAGAACAGCAGAACGCTCTATATCTGAGAGGTTTGTACTTCAGAAAGGTCAAAGGATGAACCACTGCCAGATAACGCTCAACACAGATCAGACAATGAAACAGAGGACGGCCAGCCATGGAGAATCCTAATAAAAACAATTCAAATGTTGCTAAACTTCCCAACCACCATGACAATACTGAGACCAAAGCATCCAGACAGATACCAAGCTCACAAACAGAGAGATTGAGGAGGAAGAACTCTGATACAACTCCACTTGCTGTTCCTGTGATGATGAGCCATATAATATATGAGTGTGTAGGAAGACCAAACAAGACATTGATACTATTCACACAGATGTCCAGATAGTCCATGAGCCCAAAGAGATTAGACGTGGTGTTCGTAGATGTTTCAGGTGTGGTGAAGTTCACTGTAGAAGTATTCATCTTTTCAGTGTCTCGTCAAAAATACAACATTGCAACTATATAAAAAACACAAGTGTAAATCAACCAATTAGTAGTTATTTAAAGCTAAATAACCAAATCTAATTCAGCTAAACAGCAAACCGCAAGAATATCTATCAAAAGTGGGAAATTTTTTACCTGAAGAGTGAGTGAATGTCAGGTGTATTAATTATGTGCTGTCAACTGGCTTCAGAGCCTTCAGAAATATATATACGTCACGTGAAACACCAGATATGCAAATATTTAAACTGAAAAATGTTTGTGGAAAGAATCCTACATCTAAGTAATCATTTGAACAGAAACAAAACTTTATGGACATTCATATTTTAAATGTGACGGTGCAAAAACAAATACAATTAGAAAAGAATTTCTAAAGAATCTAATCTTACATAAAATCTTCTGGATCACAAATTGATCAGCTGACCTTAACATAAAAACTAAGACTCATACCAGCGAAATTTAATACTTTTATTCAGTCAGAGCGATTGCATGTTCTATAAATCTAAGGAAATTATCTTTCTGACACTGGCCAGCACACCTGCCACTCATTCAACACTAAATATGCAAATGTATATATAATTCATTTAAAAACAAGAGAGAAAAACTCTGTCATATGTGTTATGATAGCATATCAAGTTTAATACAACAATCTCAGTGGAAAGCCTCCAGAATGAAAAGCAATGCTTTCCAGCTGGCATTTAAGTGTGAATCAACGTTAGGTAGCATGGTTGAATCAACTTTGAATAATCTTTCAATTTTGATTCAACATTGATATTGTGATGTTGTTTCACAGTTGAAATCATGACATTGTTTCACCTTTTAAAGTGACATCGAATTCTGTAGACGTCAAGTTGTAAAAATCAAAAGATTGGTTTTACAATCAACTTCAATAAACTACATGCTCAATTTTGTAAAACAACAGTTTTATTTTGGAAACATACTGTATAAAACACATGAAAAATATTTTTAAAACTAGTTTGCAATTTTTGAGTTTTTAACTTAAAACGGGGCCCCAAAAAAACATTAAAACAATTTAAAAATTTGATGCACTACTTCAACAGAAAGGCACATTTTGCACATTACGAATCTTCAGGCCTGAACTACATGGCGATCATTCAAAAAATAATAGGTAAGTCTGTCACAAATGTTATTCTTTTGAAAAGAACACAAGAACGACTTTAAGCTCTGCATTAGTTACATACCACATTAAAGTACTTCAACAAATGCAGAACCTTTTTAAGAGCTAAATAAAACCATTTTTGTAATGAAAGGATTATATACCTACAATACACAACTACAATTACAACATCCTCCAACCACATATTTTTAGCACTAAAAATGGAACACTTCAGGGCAGTTTGACTGTAGGAGAATATTTTGTGCAATAAAATCAAAAATAACATTTAACTGTACCGTTCTCTCGTGACTAATGTCTTTTGCCATTTTAGAAATTATCACAACGCAACACGTACGCAAGCTTTAACGTATTTGACGTAATCCACCTTGTTTACATCCGGGGGAAAGCATGTGCATGTACATAATCTTCAGTATTCTCGTAGTGCGGCAAAACTGAAGTTGATCCAATGATGTCACATAAATATGTTTTACTACATTTCTGGATCTGGGATCATTTCAGTTGTATTGCTGTCTATAGAGGGTCGGATTTCTCTCTGATTTCATCAAACATATCTTAATTCGTATTCCGAAGATGAACAAAGGTCACATAGGTTTGGAATGACTCGAGGGTGAGTAAAAAAATGACAGAATTTTTATTTTTGGATGAATTGACCCTTTAAGAAGGATATGAACAAGCTAAGATCATATAATTAGAATGGTTACTACATCTAAAAAAACAAAATTTAAAATTACACAGTAGCTGACCAAGCAACTTCAGCAGAAGTCACAGTTTGGGGAGAAAACTTCATCAACATTAGACAATGGTACAGCATGACCAACATCTTAGTGAGAGAGTTTAATAATAAATGATGTCTGACCACAACAAGAGACAGTGAGATTACAGCCATATCATCTCAAGGCAAGTTAGAGTGAGATGTATGGACTGTTATGTAGAGACTATTGCTTTAATTGACTTGGGAGCTGTGGGGAACTTCATAGATGAGACCTTCGCTAAGAGTAATTGACTTCTTCTCGTTACATGTGGACCTCACGTGGTGGTGGCAGCCCTAGATGGCTTGCCCCTTGGCTCAGGAAAAGTATATCACATCACAGAGGAATTGGAACTCCAAACCAGTGCACTGCATACAGAAAAGCTCCAACTGTTCACTATAAACTCACCTTACCATCCCATCATCCTCTGCCTTCCTTGGCTTAAGAAACGTGACCCGGTTATCTCCTGGACAACAAGCAAATTCTCTGATGGGCTTCAGACTGTCATAACTACTGCCTCAATCCACCCATACGAGTTCATCAGTACGTCAAACCAACCGAACCAGCACAATCAATCACACAGTCCTTACCATCACACTACCAGGACTTGCAGGAAGGAAAAGGCCACACAGCTACCTCCTCATCGACCCTATGATTGCTCTATTGAACTGTTGCCTGGAACCATGCCCACCAGGGGGCGTGTGTTTCCACTCTCCCAGCCCAAAAACAGAGGCAATGAAACAGTATATTGAGGAGGAACTTGAAAAGGGCTTTATCCGACCTTCAGCATCCCCGGCTTCCGCCTGGTTCTTCTTCGTTAAAAAAAAGGATGGCCATCTTAGACCCTGTATCAACTATTGCAGCTTCAACAACATCACTGTGAAGTACCGGTAACCTCTGCCATTGGTTCCCTCCCCCCTGGAACTACTCCGCTCAGCCAGGTTTTTCACCAAATTAGACCTTCGAAGTGCCTATAACCTCATCAGGATTAAGGAGGGAGATTAAGGAGGAAAACAGATTTCTCAACCACAACCGGGCACTACAAATATCTGGTCATACCTTTTGGATTATCCAACAGCCCCTCCATCTTTCAAGCATTCGTAAATGAGGTAATCAGGCATATGCTCAACTGTCATATCATAGTTTACATCGATGACATCCTGATCTACTCTGAGGATTTAAAGTCACATATTCAACGTGTCAGAGATGTGTTGCAACGCCTCATTGACAATAAACTGTACGCAAAGCTTCCCAAGTGTTTCACATGACCAAGATTTCCTCAGAGGGGGTCACAATGAAAGATCAGAAGGTATCCTCTGTGGTAAACTGGCCCAAACACATAAAGTACCTACAACAATTTCTGGGCTTTGCTAACGTTTATAGGAGATTCATCAGGATTTTCAGCCAGATTGCAGCTCCATTAACTTCCATGACCTGAAAAGGACCTAAAACCCTTCAAACCTAAAACTCTTAGCTCTTAAGGTGGCCCTGGAGGAGTGGCGACACTGGCTAGAGGGAGCCCAGAGACCATTTCTAATACTCACCGACCATTGAAATCTAGAATATATCAGGTCTGCCAAAAGGCTAAATTCACGGCAGGCTAGATGGCCGCTCTTCTTCGCCAGATTTGATTTCTCCATCACTTATCGGCCAGGCTCCAAGAATGTAAAGGGAGATGCCCTCTCACATCAGTATGAGACAGAACAGTACCCCCTAGAGCCCATCTTGCCGTCCACTCACATCTTTTGATTAGGGTTGGAGCTAAAATTTGCAGGACAGCGGACCTCCAGGACAAGGATTGAGAAGCTCTGGCTTATGTGGTCAACATTAAAGGCATGATAAAATTGTTCTGGAAGGTTTGGTCATGAAGATGGTCACGTGTCTTGACATAATAATAACAGAAGAACAAATGACTATGAGGAAAATAACAAATATAATCCTACCAATCTGCATGATCTGTTGAAACCATAAACCAATAGGCTATTCACATTTTGTATTACAGCCTGCATCTCCAGTGAGGGTGAACCTCTGGTGACCATGGAAGATTCCATGATACCATCACGGAACTTAAGGCGATCAGAAGAAACTTCCACTTAATCGACTTAGAAATTAGAAAACAATGTCAATTGAGGCAGTACTGGTGTTGAACCAGTCGATCCGTGTGTGGACCACGTAAAAACTCAGATGCAGTTATATTTGAATCCGGTTATCCATATGTGGACGACGGCTGATTCCTGTCACTGACTTACATTGGTATCACTTCTGAGCCCATCGCAGAATTTTTGGCAGTTCCGCCACCACAGATTCGGAGTTAAGAGTCCATGGTCATTACATGGAATTCTGTGAGACCAGATTGCGGTGGAAATTAATTATCTTGTTTGCTTTGTAAGGTCCTGCCTACTTGGGCTGGATGTCGTGTCTCACCTTCCAGCTCTAAGAGAAAATGCTCCTCGGGTTTTTCTTATTTTGGTTTATAATTTTTACTTTTATGTTTACCTCGTTTCAATCTGACTCCAATTTCAAGTTATTATTAAATTTAGAATGCAATACTAAACTTAGGTGTTTTAGTTATCTCAGATTTCAATGCTGATTTTGAATTGAGTTGTCTTAATTTAGAAGCTTGATTATTCTTGATATGAATTATCATCCGGCCGTTCATTGGAGTCCCATTATGACTGGGTCCGGCTTCCTGTCCCAAAGTATAAGGCCATTAGTTTTAACTAATGCTGCTCAGGGATTAGAGAAGGTTATTACGGTTATTGCTGAGTTGCAAAGAGAAACCTAGTCTTATCTAATTTGTCAGTCATTAGTGACAAGCAGGAATCAAAGGTCTCAGAAAGCGTGCAAACGGCTTCGCCTTCCAAGCCTCCAGTATGACAAGTCCTAATTGATACATTTATACGCATAACGATGACCTGCCCAGGTTAATAGTCACGAAATGATTTCAACATTCTAGAATGAACCAAGAAATAATTTATTCGTCAGGTAAAATTAAGCCAATTGACATAATTAAACAATGTGAAATTCAATTCAGTTCTAATTTAAAAGAATGCATAGCTTTGATAAATCAAGACATAATATTAAACCAATTACATAATTTAAGAAATGAGAATTACATTCAGTTCCAATTTAAAAGAATGCATACCTCAGCTAATTACATAAAATCCAATTCATTTCTAATTTAAAATTCAGCAAATGCATACCTGACAGGGAAACATACTACAGAATGCAGTATGGAGGCTCTCTCTGGTTACTGAGCAAAGCCTAGTGAGTTGTTTCATTTTTTTAACTTAAATACTCCAAGACCCAACACCCACTTAAACTCTCTAAGACAAAGACCATCATCTGTTTGTTAGATCTTTCTGGGTCTGCACCTGTTTGGAATTGCTCTAGGGGGAGGTCACAGCCCTTTGTCAGTTACTAATTTTGTGTAAGGTTTAGATCTCTTTAACGATGTAAGTGACTACTGAGAAATTTAGACCATTGTAACACTCATTTTTAGACCTTTGGAATGACATCAGACATGATAGTGAAAAAGCAATATCTTCATAAAATATGACACAGTATGTGGTTCTCCTCCTTGGAAGACTTATTAAGGAACAGCTCTGAGTGCAAGAGATGATGGCTCGGGGAAGGGAAGGGGTTCGTAAAAGTGGTTAGGGTGTCAGTGACTGTTGTCTTTGATGATCCCAGATAAGCCTTTATGGTTATATGGCTTACTCTTGGGCCACGAGAGGTTCTTTTGTTTTGCCTTCCCACGCCAGACAAGGCAAGTCAGAATTTATTGTCTTCGGAGTTCTTAGCATTTTTGCATGCCATCTACAGGCGTGCAAGTTCAGATTTTTTCCTGGAAAGATTAAATTCCTTCAAACCTTACAGCTTCTTTGTTGTCCAGTCTTTGTAAGCCTTCAGTTCCTGTGTTGTCTTGTGCATTTCATTTTGGAAAACAGCGGTTGTACGTCATTTTGTGACAACACGTGCAACGCATTGTTTTTATGTTCACTCTGTTTCAAGCTATAGGTCATAATAAGCCACTCACACAACTGACCCACCGTGTCATTTTCTGTTGGAGGACAGGCTCAAAAATCTACTTAATGAAGAAACAAAAAGCCACCTACATTGTGGCCTAAAGGTGAATAAATAAACAGCAAATTTTCATTTTTGGATGAACTTCCTTTAAAGTGCCTAATGCACATTAGACCAATAGAAAGTATATAAACTCAAGTATATTTACACTCATGAAATATACATATACATGTTATGTTTTTATGTTTATTGTCATCTATTTTAATTCTGTATATTTTCCAAGTAACAAACATTATCAGTTGTCAGGCTGTATGCAGAAGCACAAGACGAAGACTGTAGCATCTTAACATCGACTTTAATCCAACACGGGTAGACACAGAGAGAACTACACTCATCCAAAAAAAACTTATTGACCGACAAACAGGACAAAACACAAAGGGTTTATAAACACAAGGGATAACTAAGGGCAGATGAGGAGCACAGGTGGGACGGGTTAATCAATCAACTAAACAAAAACAGGAACAAGACCATAAATGGACAATAGGGATGTAACGGTATCAAAATTTCACGGTACGGTAATACCTCGGTATGAATGGCACGGTACAGTATTTATTGAAT
>JAUMHP010020593.1:0-14542 GCA_032361065.1 Enteromius trimaculatus
TTGTCTTAGGGAGTCTCTGCATTGAATGCTTTCTTGCAAAGATTAAATGTTCAACAATTAAACTTTTAAACCTTACACCAGAAAGAAAAGCACAAAGATGCTAGACGACACAGAAGAGAATGCTATTGCTAAACAAGTCACTGTACAAGTTCACAATCAATGGATGCATAAGAGTCTGTATTCTGTTGCACACATCTGCTGCTGATAGGATGTATTAGGCTCTTATTCTCCAAACGAAGGACTGAAACTGAAAAATATGGTGTAAGGTAAAAACGGTTGCCATCCTTAAGCCGGGCAATGATCCCTCATCAACTAAAAGCCATCACCCAATTTCTTTGTTATGCATCAGCTTCTGAGTAAACCCAACTTTACAGGCAAAGAGAGAGTTGAAAGTATTATGGGATAAACTGAAATTTAAACTCACTCAGTTTGATGGTCACAGATGTTAACTGACGGGGCAGTTTAATATGTTACAGGACGCTCATAACATATATATATATAAGCAACAGAGCATATAACATATATATATATAAGCAACAGAGGGTCTGTCAAAGACACAGCAAAGCCTGCCTCCTACTCTGCTACAAACATTCTTGTACATTCTTAAACAAATGTACATTCTTTACTAAAAGAGTAGTCTACAAGCTTGTAGGCCATAGTATAAGTATAGCCAAATTGAGATGTGGCAGTGCATTTTAATTTCCTTAGGTGAGAATTATTTTTCGAAGGATTTTATTTTTCCTCGACTATTCACGGCCTTTTGGGGACCTTAAAGCCGAGTTCAGACTGCACGATTTTCAAAGCAGTCACGTCACAGATGTTTTCATACTGCGTGACTATCTGGGGTGTCATTCAGTCGCTGCTGTGTTCACACTGCATGATAGATCGGTGGTAGGGGCTTTCACATTGCTTGACATACAATAGGAGGGGAATCGTTGTCTCACTGCCTAACACACACGAGAAGACAACGCGAGATTACCTGTGCAAGACCTGAGTTCTCACGTGAGGCTGGGATTATTATTAAAAGTAATTGCAAGCAAAATAAGCTTGTCATACAAATTGCATGTGTGCTCATTTGCAACGAAAAAAAGATTATGGATAACTATAACTATATAACTCCCCCAACTTCCCGCTGCTCTGGATGTGGCTCTCTCATTGGCTGCAGGTAAATCGCCGATGTTATTCAGTCAGAACACATTTCACACGGCATGATTCTGAATCGCCGACAGGTCCAGATATTTAGCATGCCAAATATCTCACGGGTGTCGGCGACATGTCAGCGATTTTTTCAGATCGCGTCATTGATTGTTCACACTGTGTGATTGTCACTCGCGTACACGAGCACCGATTTGCCTGTGATTTCGGACATTTGTTGGCTATTTCTCAAAACCTGTCGGCGAGTCAAAATCGGGGCTAAAATCATGCAGTCTGAACTCAGCTTAACATGCTCAAAAACTCTTGAAAACTGGCACACACGTTGGAATCTGCAGAGGCTGGGACCTGACACACACAAGTTCACAAGTTGTATAGCTCAAACATACTTGCACGTATTCATATGAAACTCAGTACACATACAGATCTCATTGAGCCGAACAACATTTCGTGGTGACAGTTAACGCTCTGCCCAACAGGAAGTCCAGTATTCAGGGCTGTTTAAAAAGTGCATGCTCTGGAATTTTAAACACTCCTCTGAGGTTTGAAGTTTTCAAAAGTTTTCCAAATTTCAAAGTCTCATGACATTGGGGATGCTAAATTACTAATTGCTAATACTGACAAAACACGGCCGATGTAAAACTGTTGAGGGGAAATTGATAAGATGCACTTTATAGTACAGACATCAAACTCAGTACAAATATTGTAAAAAAAAAAAAAAAAAAAGTTTCAAATTTACAGTAATTAGCTACAACCAACAGGACACTGGATATTTTGATTTCAATGTTTATTGGGAAAATAGCTCTGTAACCCATGTGACAGGGCAGGGTGTGTGTGTGGCACAGAGGGAGGGACGGAGAGATAGAGAGACTTTGAACATATTTAATCATTAGAAAAAAAATCAATCAGTTTTTACATATTTATCTATTTGACCTATGACATCCTTTGTCGACATTCATCTGATCTTACAAAAGCTCATGGTCGTAACAGTAAAACAGTTCATTTTACAGATGTAATGCAGGCTAAAATATATCACAAATACATGTAGATCAATAATACTGGATAAAAAATGGATATATCATTAAAGGTTTTAGTAAAACTTTATAATAAAGTCTAATTTGTTAGCATTAGTAAATGCATTAACAAACATGAACAACGATCAATTTATTTTCACAGCATTTCTTAATTTTTGATGTTAATCAAAATGTTCATGTTAAATCACAGCACATTAACTAATGCTAACAGATAACATTTTTATTTTTTAATAAAGTTTAAGATTAAAACGTATTACGTAACATTAATAAATGCTATATAATTATAGATCATGATATTTAATATAGTCAGTGTCATTGTAGAGTTTCCAAACTTTTAGATATATTTTCCTGTGTGTTTCTGAGTCATAGTCTTGACTATTTGGATTAACCCGTTGCTGTATACCTTAAAACCTGACTGTCAATGGGTTACTGTAAATGCATGTGTCTGCTGGGCACCGTTTTCCTGATGCCCCGGTGGCAGGTTGCACTGATGGTGAGGGCCCGTCATCACTGCTTACAGCTGTATGTTTGAAATTGATAATCTACACACTAACTAAACTTTAAAAAATGCATAATAGGACTATTTTAAATTAATCAAATGTAGTCTTGACTGTATAACCTGATGACTCTAAAGTCATTCAGACAGGTGCAGAGATTGATGTTTCTAATTTACTTTGTCGTTTCGATTATCATTAACTCTTTCCCTGCCGTTTTTTTGTTGTTGTTGTTGTCAGCTAGCCACCACCAGCATTTTTGCAAATCTTTACAAAAGTTTAATGGCATGAAAAATATCTTGTAGTATTAATATATTTACATGCAATTTCAAAAGGAGGAACAGAGCCTATGCTTTTCAACAGCAACGACAAATATCCAGCTTGATGTTGTTTTTTTTCTTACACTTAAATATCACATGAAAGATATCACTTCTGGATTGTGAATAATGTAAATTTAACAGAGGACTATCTTCATACATCTTAAGTGTAATAATAACTATTTATTTTAAAAACAACAAGGAAGAAGTTAATAATAAATCTTAGTCTCTCTTAAAAGTGTTACAGTCTCATCTTCAGTTTCCTGAAAGCTTCATGAAAGAGTAAGCAAGTGACACATATGCATTATAAGACAATTGAACATAATAAGAAACTAGTAAGAAACGTAGGAAAAACTAAAAGCACACATATTATGACAGTGTATGTTCTATCTTAGGATGATAGTTAATAAATCTATATGTAATTACGATACAAAACAATATATTTCATTGTAAAATTTACAGCTTGCCTTGAACTTCAGTTGATCTGAATCTCACAATTAAATCTGCTGGTTTTGAAGGAGCTTTATTCACTGTGAAAACTTTAAGTAATGTTTCTTTGTTACATCACTGGTTAAGACGGGGGATATTTCATAGCTTGATGCATTTTTGTGTAACATTAGGTGCTGGCTCTGAAGATGATCTAATTACCGTGCTTGTTTTTTGCATGACTGTGTAGAGCAGTTGAACGATTGAAACCCTTGATAGGGCTTCTCTCCAGTGTGAATCCTCTCATGTGTTTTCAGTGTTCCTGACCTATTGAATCTCTTGTCGCAGTGCGAACACTTGTACGGTTTCTCTCCAGTGTGGATCATCTCATGTCTTCTCAAATGTATTGACTGACTGAATCTCTTGTCACAGTGCGAACACTTGTACGGTTTCTCTCCAGTGTGGATCCTCTCGTGTGCTTTCAGATTTTCCCGATGGTTGAATCTCTTGTCGCAGTGTGAACACTCATAAGGTTTTGCTCCAGAGTGAACCCTCTCATGCACTTTTAAACTGTTGGCTGAAGTAAAAGTCTTTTCACACTCGAAGCACATGTACTCTCTCACACCCGTATGTATTTTCTGATGTTCTTTTAAATGTGCTAGACGGGAAAAACTCCTCTTGCATGTAGAACATGAATATGGCTTCTCGTTTCTATGAACTTTCAGGTGCTTCTTCAGGTATGAATCCCACAGAAATGTTTTTCCGCACTGATCACACGCATACACTTTCTCTCCAGTGTGAATGTTCATGTGTCTTGTAAGGTATGATGAATGTGCGAAACTCTTGCCGCACTGATCACAAGTGAACAGCTTCTCTCCGGTATGAACTCTCATATGTGCCTTAAGGTGTCCTTTTTGCCCAAAACTTTTCCCACACTGATCACACGTGTATGGTCTCTCTTCAGTGTGGATAATCTTGTGTATTTTTAGATTTGAAGATCGATTAAAACGCTTATCACAGTGTGAACACTTGTACGGTTTCTCTCCAGTGTGGATCCTTTCATGTTTTCTCAGTATTGATGCCTGATTGAATCTCTTGTCACAGTGTGAACACTTGTAAGGTTTTTCTCCAGGGTGGATGTTCATATGCTCTGTAAGGTGTCCCTTTTGAGTAAAACTCTTCCCACACTGATGACATGTGTACGGTTTCTCTCCAGTGTGGATCCTCTCATGTACTTTCACATCTTCTGGCCGACTAAATCTTTTGTCACATTGTGAACATTTGTTTGGCTTCTCTCCAGTGTGGATGTTCATGTGTCTCTTAAGGTTTGCTGCTTGTGCAAAGCTCTTCCCACACTGATCACACGTGAACGGCTTCTCTCCAGTATGAACTCTCACGTGAGTATCAAGAATAGTTTTGCATCTGAAACTCTTTTCACACTGGGAGCAGTTAAGACAAGATTTCTTGCCTTTTCCTTTCTTTAAATCTTTCTGTTTAGTTTGAGAACTCAAATGTTTTTCTCCAGTTTTGTCATTATATTTCTCCTCAGTTTCACTCGATTCTTTAATCCTCTTATTTTCTTCATTCAACTCTGAAATAAAAATAAAAACAAGCAAGTCAGTCATTGTGATGCAATTTTGAAGTACACACCCCTGAAACCTACCATGAATAGTGAAAAAGTAATATATTCAAAATATATTAATTTCACACGAAGTATAGTTCAAATCTATTAACACATATATACTGGCAGACCTACTGATACAAAAACTTTAATTAAACTTTATTCAGAGTATTACTTGTGCACAATGCATATTTATAATACTTATTAATAAGCATAACATGCATGTTTATGTTACTTTTAACAATGATTGTGTAATAGTGCCCTTTAAATGCAAAATATTTCAAATGTACCTCAAGTATACCTGCAATAGTTCCACTTTAGCACAATTAAATATACTACAGTAAGTATGTCTTTAATTGGATAAGTACAAAATAAGTTGTTTCAATGTACAGGATTTGCTCTGGTGTGGTGACTGACAGCTACACATACAACATTACATACCAGAGATGCGCCGGAGTACCCCACGCACGGAATATAATTGGTTTTCAAATATAGATGGTGGCAAAGACGCAAAACGTACGGACCGCAGCTTTAATTTCAACTTTTAAAAATAGGCTACATTACAAAATCACAAGTTCAGCTAATATTACTCAATGGGGCATAGTTGTATTTTTATTAATCAACATAGAATAGTACCTACTTTTTTTTTTTAAACATCATCTTCAATCAGTCTATTGCACAGGCATATGTATATGCGTTTTCCTGTAATAATGCAGGGAACTAGTCATTATAAATCTCCTAACTGTGGTATTTTCAGAAATAAAAGTGGCGCAATGCATTCAAGTACAGTACAGCCTTTTCGCACAGGCTTGTGTCTCTTGATTAACTTTTGCCGAAGACGGGTATGCTTAAGGTTTATAAATGAATGATGTTTATAGTGAATGGCCACATACATTTTCATATACAGTATTTATGATTTAGTTTTAATCCAAAGGATGTGTGCTAAGTGAGTGAACATCAATAAAGATCACACAACAGAAGTGCGCTCTCTCTCTTTTTTTCCCCTGTTAAGTAACTTTTGCATTGGTTTACTCACTTGTTGGTGTCAGTGTGTCTGTGAGAAAGGGATATTCATTTGGCGTTTTTTGCTCATCAGCTCACGTACATACGCTATACAGGCATTAATAGTGAATGTTTAACACTGTTCATCGTATAAATCCACTTCGTAGATATACTTAATCTCTAATACCTCAATTCTGCTGTTGGCATGTCTTTGTATAAATATGGCAGTAAGATATCAGTATCGATGAGCTCAGTAAAGTTATTTAACCTGTTAGAACAACATATTTGCTCACTTTTAATTTATCACAATGATATATTGTGATATAAAAAACCCATACAGTGACAAAAGCTTCAATAGCTACAATGAAAATTTGATACCGTCACTTACCTAATGCACTCAGGGCCGGTTTCCCGGATAGAAATAAGATTAAGGCAGGACTAGACCTTTGCTAATTTAGGACATTTAAAAATATTTAGAAACATGTCTTACAAAAATGCATTATCTGTGAGCATTTTAAGATCAAACAATGGCATTAAATAGATGTATTTTAAGATATGTCAGTGCAAGCCTTCTCCAGTTTAGACAGCTCTTAACGTTTTATTTAATCTAGGACTAGTCTTAAACCCTGTTTGGGAAACTGCCCCATAGAGTTTAATAGGACTATAGCAGTCAACATTTGAAGTGAATTATTAATAAAAGTTTGGCTCTGATAAAAGGTTTTCACCCACTTCAAATGTTGACTACTATATAACCAATTACATAGCCTGTTTAATAGAGTCTGAAGCTACAGTTGTGCTTGTAAATATTTCCTTATTAAGCTAAAACACATACTTTGAAAAATTTGCATTGTGCCCCTAATTTTTTTTTTTAAATGTGCTCCTGAATTTTCAAACTCAGAAGCACACGTTCTCCTTAGGAAAAGGTAAGCGTCAAGCCCTAGGACACATCAGATTTTCCTTTTACAACTGTTTACAAAGCCTTAGCATAAAAGACTGTTATGTCTCTGAGCCTGTGCACAGAAGATTGCATGAGGAATGGTATCTCTTTCACATGTGTGCCATCTGTTTTCAAAATCCTTATAAGCCAAAACTAAATTTGAAAATGAAGTGAGATTAATTGCACAGCCCTAAAGTGCAGAGAAATCTCTTTTCTGGACTGCGAATAGTGAAAATGCTTTTTCATTACATATTTTTTTTGCATTTCGAACAAATCTAAATCTAAACCTGCTTGAAGCTTTATGACCATCGGAATTATTAAAGAAGCATTACCAATAATCACCAACCTTTTTGTTCTTTAGAGCAGTTCATTCTGTAGATTGGGGGAGGAGCTTCACTGAATGTGATTGCTGTGGGAGGAGCTTCAATGAACTTCTGTCTGGAAGAAACAAATTTGCCAAAAATCAGCTATAAATCAGTTACTTTTTTTGTTTGTTTTTTTCTTTCAGTAAAGATGTGGGCCTCTATCATTTCTATTTTTGAAAAGACAAAAGCCTAACAAATACAGTGTTGCCTCTTTGTAGATCATTATGTGGCAGTTTCCCGAACAGAATTTAAGACTAGTCCTAGATTAAAATAAATGTCAGAGCTGTCTAAGCTGAAAAAAGCTTGCACTGACATATTTAAAAATGCATTAGTGCCATTATTTTTTCTTAAAATGCTCACAAGTGATGCTTTTTTGCAATGGCATGTTTCTAAAACCTCCTTGATTTAACGAAGGTCTAGTCCTGTCTTAATCTAATCCAAATCTGGGAAACCCCCCCTATATCACTAGATTCAATAATAAGTAATAGCGTCGACTCTAAAGCAAGTCTGCCGTAGTGGTAATTGACATATTCTATGCATTTCTGCTTCTTCTGTATTTCCATTGTTCACATGGCATGTATATTTATTTTTTGCCCCCTGTATTAACATATAGGATAACTGTAGAAATATGGAAAAGAATATAATGTAATTTCTGCTGGACATAAATATCAATAAGAACAAAAAAAGCTGAATTTGACGACAATCTTCATTAACAACTATAAAGAGAAAACAATAGGCTACCTAGCCATAGTTTAATTAATAAAAAATACATTCATAGCAATGGAATTAGCAACTGTAGGTAATTAGTTTTATGTGCAGAACTTTTCTTTAAGCAGAGACATGATAAATCCATTAATTTTATTTAAAAAAAAAAAAAGGTCATAAGATATTTTAGATTTAAAATGTCCCAAGTTACTCAATATTAAGTATTTAGCTATTTCAAAATTACGTTTTAAATACAAACGTTGCAACAAGTCAGATCCTTTCACAGATCACAAGACATTCAGTAACATCAACAACGTCACTCCAAACACCGAAACAATCATACACACCAATGTAGAAAAACACAAATCACTCAGGTCTTAAAGGATTTACGTTTGCATGTTTTCCTCACATTTGAGTCGCCTGCTGTTCAAAGTAAGTCATCAAACACAAAAGCCGCGCTGTACTCGATGAAAGCAAGACAGAAACGACCTCGTATATTGTTTCATAATATCTTGTATTATAGGAAACACCACAGATCACCATCAGCTGCTCACTTCTCCTCAGAAGACTCAACATTGTGTAAACGCGCGCTGGTGATGACGTCATCGCAGCGCGGCGAGATCGTGCAGAAGAGAATCAAGAATTTATGTATTTTAATTTAATTTTTTATTTAATTATTTTTTGAGTCTTGCTTTTCCAGATTACTTTTTGAATACTACTCTAATTAATGCCAGGTTGTTGCATTCAGACTCTGTATGAAAAAAAAAAAAAAAGTAAAACAAATTTTTAAAAAAGCAGATGATCAAGAAAAACAGCAATTTATTGTGAATAAAAATAAGTGTTATTAACAAAAAAACATCTAATTTGATGTATGGAGAGAGAGAAAAAAACAGATAGGCTAATAGAAAGCTTTAATGAGAAATTTAAAGAAAAGCAAGCATAGGCTACTTAAACTTTCTCATGCGTCCTGATCAGTTAGTACAGGAAATCACAAACTCCATTCACTCACTCATGAACATGTCAGCTGCTTGCTATCCATCACTTTCACATCAGATTTGCCACTAATTAGGCACTGGCACATTAATGTTTTAATAGCAACACATTTCCTCTCTGTGTGTGTCTACTTAACAGTGTGTCCTATGGTGTTTCAGATTATTTGTAATTCTAGAAATTAACATATTTTTTTTCTTAGGTTAATGTTAAGTTGTTGTTTTTTTACATTTTTGCTATATCACACCATAGGATGCGATCTGATTTTTACTTGTCTACTACCCATGTGCACAATAATGCACAGAATTTAGTGGTGTCCGTCCTTTCTTATGCAGTTCATCTAGTACATACTTGTCCTTGAAAAGAGGAGCCTGTTTGATTAGTAAACCTTTGCTTTTTTTAAATATAAAATAGTAAAATGATACAATGTCCCAATACATGTAAACATCTTTCTTAAATATGAAATGTGACTTATTCAGTGATAAACTGAATTCTCAATCAAATATGTCTGTTGCAGCAACAATTGCACAGAAAAAAAACAGCATGCTGATTAGGTAGCTTTTGAAGCTGCTGTTTTGACCTGATTTAAGTGGGTCCTGTGCTGGTTTAAGCTGGTCATGTGCTAGTCTTAAACTGGTTGTCCCAGCACATGACCAGCTAAGGAAAAGTTTAGTCAAATCTCACTGGTCTGTACAAAGGTTTTCAGTTCTCTGCTCTTCTCTAAGATCAAATGCATGATATGAGTAATGAGTGTTAACCCAGAATTTGCACTGGAGATAAGTGGGGTATACTTATCCATGTCTCCATCTTTAATTCCCCAAACCATGGCCAAAAAACAGAATACAACGCTTCTCCACACCTACACACACAGGTGCTCTTTACAGAGAGCGGAACAGCAGAAGAAAGTCCAGGTTTTTCTCAGTGATCACAATTGCTGTACTGCTTCTTTTTAGCATGATGTAGCAGCTGTGGCCAAGTAGAATGGTTATTGTTATTATTGTTTTCTTGGTAGTGTTAGTATTCTCTTAGCAATGTATAACTAAAGTTGAGCTACTGATGTCACATATGGACTGTTTTAACAATGTTTTTACTATGTTTCCGGATCTGGGATTATTTCAGTTGGATTGCTGTGTATAGAGGGTTAGATACCTCTCAGATTTCATCAAAAATATCTTAATTTGTGTTCTGAAGATGAATGAATGTCTTAAAGGTTTGGAACAACATAAGGGTGAACAATTAATGGCAGAATTTAGATTTTTGAAAGAACTTTAAGGTGTGTATTTTGTGTGAACTGATTGACATGTTGAATGGTTTCTCATCAGTCTAATGTGAACTATTTCCACATTGAGAGCAGTTAATGGTTTCCCTTCAGTGTGGATTCTCATGTGAGAATGAAGATATGATATAATAAAGACTTCTGTGAGAAATCGTTCTGCACTGTGAATCTCAAGAGTATCTTTTCTTGAGAAAATGTCCACATAAAGAAAGATTATTTTCTTTCCTTTAAAAATGTCTTTTTAGTCTTTGAGAGGTTTGTCATGTTTCTCCTCCACTTCACAGTTCGTCATTCTCCTCCATCAGCTCTGAAATAAAAGTTTGCATTCATTATCAGTACATCGAAACAATTTAAACAGAGCAATGTACGTTCCAGAAATTTTTCATGAATAATGTACAATGATCTTCCAATTATTATTATTAAAACATTAGTTAGAACTGTAGTGAGAAGTTATTTACAAACAAATATAGCCTAATACTGCTACATTTTTAGACTGATTAAATTGGTTCTACATAAGACTTTTAATTGCCAAATGTCAATCACATTACACTTTATGTACCATTGCTTTCCATTCATACTCATGTGAATGTGGGATGCAGAAAATGCAAACACAAGCTCAACTGAACTTCCCTGCTTTTCAGTTCAACCCAAAATGAATGTCATTAATTACTCACCCAATCCAAACCCATTAGACCTTCGTTCTTCTTTGGAACACAAATAAAGATAATTTTGATGACATTGAAGACCCAGCAAAGCAACTGAAATGATCCCAACATATCATTTGTAAATATATTGGTAAAACAGTCCATGCGGCATCAGTGGCTCAACTTCAGATTTGCGACACTAGGAGAATACTTTTTTTGATTCAAGAAAACAAAAATAACACAATTTACTATACCATTCTGCTTTCTTGAGTTACATCTTTCACCATTTTGGAGATTATTTAAGAACATATTTGATGTAATATGCATTGTTTATGGTTAGGGGAAAGCGTTGATAAGCTCTAAAATGGCAGAAGATGTAACTCGAGGAAGAAGAATGGTTGAGTAAATTGTTATTTTTGTTTTCTATGCTCAAAAAAAAAAGAATCTTGTAGAGGGTAGTGTTATGTTTCTGTATTGTTTTGGTTTCATTTTGAGTTTCCTTCCTGCTTGTCCTTGTTTGGTATTTCCTGTCGTTTATGTGATTATTAGTTAATGCGTTCCCACCTGTGCTTCCCATCTGGTTTTAGTTCTGTTGATTAAGTTCATGTGCATTTAAACCCTGTCCTTTTAGTTCTGAGTTTGTCGGTCAATGTAAGTGTTATGTGTGGAAGATTGGATGTTGATTTGGTTATTAAAATGTTTATTCAACTCCACGACACCTGCGCTCTCCTTCGTCATAGAACCCACATTACAGATTGACCGACCAATACAGTACGGAATGGGCAGAAGATCATCTACTCCAGCTCCAGCAGGGTAGGCCGCCATTGGAGCAGTACGTGGAGGATTTACTGAGCTATTCTTATCTGGTGATCTGGAGCAATTCTTACATCAACCTCTGCTTTTGGATGGGACTAAATGACAAATTGTTTGGTTTAGTTCTTCCTAGCGATTGTCACAGACCCATAATCAAGTTTCTTAATCTTGTCCTAGAGTTTAATAATTTTTTGTTAATGCTGAAGTCTATCGTTCAAGTCCCATCCGAAAGCAGAGTGACACCCCAGCTCACCATAAGCCATAAGTTCCTGATTTTTGGCCAGGAGAGCGATTCCAGTTCCTATTTCCTGGCTAGGAGAGCCCA
Source organism: Enteromius trimaculatus (assembly GCA_032361065.1). Taxonomy (NCBI): domain Eukaryota; kingdom Metazoa; phylum Chordata; class Actinopteri; order Cypriniformes; family Cyprinidae; genus Enteromius; species Enteromius trimaculatus. The sequence continues at coordinate 12,102 of JAUMHP010020593.1, forward strand.
TTTCAGTTCCTGTTTCCCGGCCAGGAGAGCCGATCCCGATTCCAGTTCCTGAGTTTGCGCTGCACTGGCACCTCCCTGAGTTTGCGCTGCAAGAGCGCCCCCTTAAACTTTCTAACAGTGCCGTGACTCTTTGCAGCCTTCAGCTCTAACTTGCGAAGCATATCTTCCCCATGGTCAGGATGCAAGCGATCCAGGGCAGTTGTCAGTCGCTGATTCATGAGCAACTCAGCAGGACTTTTTCTAGTCGATGAATTCGCTGTAATATGTTGTGACAGCAAGAACCGAGCCAGACGGGTCTGCCACTCGCCCTTAGTGATACGAGACAGGGCCTCTTTGGTAGTTTGCACCATACGTTCAGCTTGGCCATTCGAACTTGGGTGATAAGGTGCTGTAGTGACGTAACGAATGCCGTTGCGGTCCAAAAACTCTTGGAACGCGGAGGATGTCAAGGCGGTGCCATTGTCTGAAACTATTACATCAGGCAATCCATGTGTTGCAAAAAGCGACCTCAGTGTGTTAATAACTGCTGACGATGACATAGAACTCATCAGGGATACTTCCAGCCATTTGCTGTGTGCATCTACCACTATAAGGAATACCTTGCCTTGGAAAGGACACGCAAAATCAATATGCAGCCGGGATCACCTTTTCGTGGTCCACTCCCAATGATGTACTTTTGCTTTATTGGGTGCATGGCGTGACATCTGACAGGTTTTGCATGCCTTGACAGTTTCCTCTATTTCTCCAGGTTTGGGCACTGGAATTAATTTAGCGTGTAGTGGCCCTCTGTTGAACACCTCGTTGCCAGTTTATTGGGGGTACATTTTTTACCAGTTACACTACTAACTGCAATAACTGTGACTCGTATCTCAACCTGCTGCAGGATTCTAGTTTGAAGTGCGTTATCAATCAAAATACCCCCTTTAGATTGTTTCTGTTGAATTTTTGTCATTGGAGACAGCACGCAGTGGCATGTGTAATATATTAGTCATTATGGATCACTTTACTCGTTATGCAGTTGCAGTGCCCACCGTGGATCAGACGGCTGTGACTATGGCAAGGGTGTTGTGGAAACACTTTATACAGTCATTTGGGGGGTTCAATCAGCTACATTCAGACCAGGGTCCCAATTTTGAATCCAGAGTTATTAAAGAACTATGGTCCTTGTACAACATCAGTAAGTCTCATATGACTCCCTATCACCCAGCAGGAAATGGACAATGTAAACGTTTTACGGACACTGTTGAGTATGCTGTGGCACTTTGAGGGATGATCAGAAAGAGGACTGGGACCAGTATGTGACAGAATTGGTACAGGCCTATAATAACACACCTCATCCTTCTACTGACTACACTCAATACTTTTTAATGTTTGGCTGTCATGCAAAATTGCCCATAGACATTATGTTGGGAGATGATTTTTCTGGGACTGCTCACAGCTGGGTGCATTACCATCATAAAAGATATAATCGAGCTAGAAAGGTTTTAATTGTAAAGTCAAGGGGGAACCTTTGTTGATGGGGCAGAAAGTCATGGTCCTAAATAAGAGGGCCAGGGGACGGGGGAAACTGGATGGTAAGTGGCCACAGAATGTATATGTTGTTACGTCACAACCTAATCTTGACATACTGTAGCACCCTCACCGCCTGATGAGGGAAGATGTGAATAGTTAATAAAACGCAGGACACGGAGCTGCTGCTTCACCATCAGTGTCTGTATTTTTTCTTTTTTATATTGAAAGCATTGCAACACATTATAAATTTTTTTTTGTCATCTCAACATGGCTGACGCATTAGTGACGTGAGAGTGTTTAAACTACATAAAAATATCTTTTCTTAGCTGGAAACATTTTCATGGTACTTTCCTCGAACATGTTCTCTCCAACATATGACCAATACAGGTGTTCAAACACTTTATACACCCTTTTTAAACATTTAGAATATTCCCAGCATTCTTTGAGGTTTCAGAGAACTCATAACCGTTCAGTTTAGACAAATAATAATCTTACAGATACATTTCATATACTAACATAATGTGAACATGACTTAATGAACTGTTACAATCAATTCAATGTACACATTTTAGCTGATAACTATTCGGGATGTCAACTGCATTTGCTTAAGTACAGGAACGTACATGAAACTTAATCAACTACTTAACTTTTAGGACACATGTTTGTAACTGGTACTGTTTTTTCCTCGGTAGCATTTATCACAAATGTTATATCCGTATTTCGCTCAAATACATTAACGCAGTCATTGACTTCGAGGACACGTTGTCACCGCCATTAGCATGGAATGCGTGATTAGCTGAGGCTGAGTCAGTTAAAACGTGTTTTATGTGCTGATCCTGCGTCAGTGAAAACACATGTTCATATAGAGACATAACATCACGTTTATGTAAACATGCATCCTTTTAGGGGCGAACAACAGCGGTTACTCT
>JAUMHP010020819.1:0-14524 GCA_032361065.1 Enteromius trimaculatus
GTAATGTATAATGACGAGAATTAAACTTTATTTATCAAATGCAGAGACGGTCTCTGTAGTCAAGACGACGATAATTAAATTTTTAATTTCTTCCTGAACCTTCCAATAGTAGATACGCTATAAACCTAGCAAGCTATTTAGAGTGGTGGTCTTGCCTCAAGACTTTATTCATCTTAAGGGAATACATTTTTCTGGTATAAAGCAGAATTCATAGTTAAAACAATGATGGCAAGACAGGCAAAGCAACCCAAACCATAAAAACTGCCACCACTGTGCTATACAGTTGATGAGGTTTCTGTTATTTGCTCAGTCTTTTGTTTTCTCCAAATGTAATAATTCATTAAAACCCAAAATCACTATTTTGGAATCTTTCCACAAGATATATTTCCATTAGGGTTCTGGCTCATCCACGTGATCTTTGTCAGGTAGCACTGTTCTTCTCGTTGTAGCAATTGTATATTTCTTGCTATGCTTCATATCTACCTGATGGTGGACACACAAACCTTAGCCATTGTCCTGAGGATATTTAGATGTTACCTTGAGGTTCTTTGTGACCTCCTCGAAATGTGTCTCTTTGTATTCTCGATAGATTTTTGAAAATCCACTCTATAGAAATACATTTAGCAACTCTTTTGACCAGACCTTGACAGAAATCCTACACCTGCTCCAATTCCCCCCATTTTTACTGAATCATTAATTACTGAATTATTATGATCTGATGCATATTCTTTCTCCAAAAAAATATACTCTACAAATTAATTTTGCTGAATAAATGAGTGGAATATACATGATGAGCAATTACAAATATTTGTTCGTCATTTATTTAATTGGATTATGCTTATATGAAGATTTGTTTACAATGTAAGTACATTCTATGTTGAAATAAATAAATTTCTTTCGCGTTCACAAAGTTTCTAGCGCGACTGTACGTTCGAAGCGGATTAATAGCGTACTGCTTACTATTCCTAGTAGGGGCAGTATAGTATACCATTTCGAACATACTCCATAACACAGGAACGCAGCAATGAAAGCGGCCGCACATATATGACAGAACTCTGACTGACACAGTTCACATGGAGAAGTAAAACATGATGACATACAGTAATAGTATACATGTAAAACTGGCAGCGCCGGGCTCATTGTCACGCGTGCTAATCTCATTCATATTAATATGATATTATATGAATAAAATCTCTCTCCCGAACAAAACATCAGCACGAGTTCACAGAGTTACATCGGTCTTCTTTTTAATATTTCGTTATTTTAAAACATACAAAATGTGATGCCTAAAGAAACACCGATGGAATCTTACCATTTACATGTTGGCCAATGTCACTGAGATTGAAAACTCTTCGTTTGTGCGCGTCAAATGACCTTTTTTCCCAAATTGTGAAAGTGGATCAAGAAAATCCCAGCCGCAGCTGCAGTAGTAGGCCAGAGAACCTGAGAACACATTCACACTATCATCACTCTACCCCTTCAAAATAAAAACACATCAAACACATGCATTATAACACTCACACAGAAAGGAACCTTTCCATTGCGCGATGTCTGAGTCACAACGTACCTCTTGGGTTAGGATACGGACGTTGTGCTTTTCATTTTCAATGATTATGGTTTCCTTGCTGTCGACCTGCCCCTGGTTCTGTTTCAAGCCCGTGACTGTATGTGTCTATGAACATCAGCCAATCGGCACGGCAACCCAACCCCCTGTGAGAGGAGCTCTCCTCAACTCCTGTGCTTCACTTTATCCCAAAATACAATTATAGATTTCATAAAACGCTCAAATGTAGGTTTAATCTAACATTCGGTGTCATATTAATAACATTTTACCACTCCCTTGACAGAAACTGAGCTCTTGTACCGAGCTAACATTTCTACCCCCAAGTGGTATTTTCCTTAAGTCACATAATCCTGTTCTGAAATAAACCTTTGCATTTAAGACAAGCCCGGAAACACTCGGAACAGTAAGAAAATACGCGATTTTATTCAAGTTCTGCGCTCTTGATCATTCAAGATGGAGTCTACCGTGTGCTGGCACAGGCCACAAAGTGTTAAATTTCGATTTGAAGTAGGGCTTTATACATTCAAGAAGTTGTGACTCGTTTTTCAAAGACGATTTTTTCGCATTAGTTGATTAAATGTCCATGCGCGTTAAGATATACACGTGCGTTCAGCACTGCTGCGCAATAAACAATGGCATAGTGGTATATAAATTTATACTAAGAGGATTTTGTATAACAAACAAGGCATACAGAAAAACCGCAGCCAACGCAGCACAAAGCACTTCTCCGTTCCATCCAATTACATTTCTAACATATGAAAATGACATCGAACCTGTGCTGATCCATGCTATTTGGACCTGTAAACATGTAAATGGCGCATTTGTTTTCCTGCTCTGCCGTTTGTTTTATTTTTTTTCTGAGGAGAGGGAAAATGGAGGAGTCCGACACCATCTCGACGTTTGTGGCCGAGTTTAATCTCGTGTGAGCGTGTGAATGTGACACTGGAGGAAATATGCGACGAGGAAAACAGGTTTAGATACCGTTTAAATACGAAACAGCGAAAAACTGTAGAAAATATCTGGTGTTTAGCAACATGTCTGTTTCAAATAACTCAAAACCTTTACTTAATAGTCCCGTGAGGTTTATTATAAGGGAGGGCGTGTTTGAGGTTAGGGAACCGTTATCATGTCGACTGACGACGTCGTTAAACATGTTTTCCCGCTAGCACCTCGAAAGGAGATTTGCGAAAGATGTCAAAATTAGTGTGGAGCTGAGAGAGAAAGCGCTGTCTGTGGGCCTGCTGCTTCCCGCTTCGCCTGAACAGCGCCGCACCTGACAGAAAGACATCCGAGCTACAGTAAAGTTTCCCAACCTCGCTTATAAACTATATATGATCTTAATATTGGTTCTCTATCATTTTCAGCTAATGAATACGTTTTAAGTCTGTACATTTAGCCTAATTCAACACACTAGCATCTTAAATATTGCACGAATATTACACGATAACTGATATTAATTCGGCTTTTCTGATTTTATTAACTATAGTGTTGAAATTTGACCAGTTTTGAAAATCATTAAAACTGTATGAATACAAAATATTAATAAGTTAGCTTAATATTTATAAAGTACAATATGTGTAAAAATAAATGCTGAAGAACTTGACATCGCTTCAGTAAAAGATATGCTGTTCTTTTGCACCTCTATACCAGCATTACACCTAATATTTAGTTAAGTCGGCCAATTGTTTTTTGTTGTCATGTAAATTACATAAACAGGGCCTTTTAACGCTGGGGCCTACAGACCCATTGCATTCTATTATTTATTTATTCATTCATTTAAATTAATAGGTAACAAACATAATTTGACTATTTTTAATAATTAATGTAATTAATAACTTAATAATACTTTCTAATTGATTATATTGTTCTTTTCTGAAAAATTACAAACACCCTTTTAATATTTTTAAGCTTAAAACGCATACTGCTCTTTCTTACGCCCCCTAGTGGTGAGTTAATTTCGTCTTGACCTATTACCCTTCAACAATCGTTCAGCGGAGCTTTTGTCCTTTGGTGATTAGATGACAGGACTTTTGTTGTTTTTTGTGGCTTTATTTGGTGTATGAACAAAATAAAACAGAACCTGGATATCTTACAAAATACAGACAAATATTTTCCCTTTATTAAAATACGCTATAACGTTAATTTTAAGCATTAAACATTAAAACGTTAGTTTTAATAAGAAACTAGTATTTCATTAGGTTAATTTTAAGAAAATATAACTCTTAGAGAAAGGCATAATTTGCTCTGTGTAACTGTTAATTGACGGCCTATTTAAAATGTCCACAAACTATCAATGTAGTAACAAATGTTATTTGACAGGGGGCAGCACAATCCTGCAAAAAAAAAAACTTAATTCTTCTGCATCCCGAATGGCGCACTTGATATAGATTTGCATTTGCTCCTGCATGTCAATGAGGTTTACAGCATTGTACTGATATATTTTACATTTTATGATTTCCTACATCAGTGCTTCCTTAGTGCAGTGGACTAGTTCCTACAGGTATATGTTACCGAAAAGGTTAAGAGGTATTTAGGACCATTCTCCTCATGATGGTAGAGACTATCCTACTAGCACAGAACAGCTGATCTGGTGAAGGTGTCTGGTTGTCACCATCTCTCAAAGAGAGTTCCGGAGGCCTGCATGTCTGAGTCTGTGTAGAAGCTTTTTCCTGTTGTTTGAGATTCCACTCTCCACCCCCGTTGTTTTCCTCCTTAACCTCTGACCCTCGCCATCCCAGCTGACAGCTGTCTTCATTTGTGACAGCTCTCTCCTGCTTTCTATCTTTCTCGCCGCTTCCCTCCTTTTCCACATCCTCTCTTACTCAACTTTTTAAACAAACCAGTGTACATAGCTTGAATTGGCATGAGTGGTTGAGAAATGAAAATAAATGACTCACTCAATGTTTTATTGTACATCCTGTATAAACAAAGACTGTAGTTTTACAGCACAAAGACTTACAGAAATAAAACGCACAGCGAACTGTTCACTTCTGGGCAGAGGAACTGAAACGGCAGAGCTTAATCCTGGTTTTAAACCAAAAACGACATAGTTAACAATACATTTCAAGTTTAGACCTGTAATTTGATTTCATGTGGATGAGGAAATTATATTTTGCATGCTACACTTGAGCGAACTGACTGTGACGAATGATGTCTTAAGCTCATCTTGAGTAGGGTTACGTCCTGTCTTGTGTTTGGTTATGATTCAGAGAGAGTTTCAAAATGTTGCCATGTGTGGAATCACATTCAGACAAAAAGTCATTCTCTCCACTAGATGGGGTCAATCGCTCTTTCATAGATGATGTATCTGCAGGCCACACTACAGAGATTATTCTGAGTGAACACTGACTGTTATTTATAAGCATTCAAACTGTCAGCATATATCCATTTTATTTGTAGAACTTTGAGTTAACACTTCACCCTCCTCTCCCTTGGTTGTTGTTGCTACAAGCAAAAAAAATTTGGAGATTTCTGTGACAAAGAGATTTTTAATAAAATATGCTTAGAAAATGGTACAATTGTTGGATATTATCCAGACATGGGCTAGAATAAATGTGTGTTTTTTGTCCCCTAAAACAGTATAAACCCCACCCCCAAAACTGATTTCATTGGTCAACTCTGTTATGCGGTTACCTGTCAAAAAATGTTCAGGTCAGGCTGTGGAAATGTAATGGATGGATTAAAGCGAGAAAAGCAATGCTATCTATATATAAATATGAAATTACATTAAGTTTGTAACTTTGAGAAATGTAGGTGTTTACTGATTATTTAAGAAAATTCATTTATTGGTTAATTGAGAATTACATCTAAAATATACTTATATTTTCTTTAATAATGTTTGATTTATTTAAAGATGTGGAAAGGAAGAAATACCACCTGTGTGCTCTCTATCAGTATAAGTGGCACAATATTGAATAAAAAAAAATCTCTATAGACTTACATTAGAAATAAGCATTAATATGAATTATTAGGTAGGGTTAATTAAAAAATTATTAGGGATAGCAAAAGCTAATTTTTGGGTAGCAAAATCTCCACTTGTTAAACCACATTTTTAAAACTGTTCAAACATATCGATTCAACACTTAGCATAGAGTTTATATGAATGTAAGCCACAGAGAAATAAAAACATAACTCTTCTTGACTGCATCCCGCTCGCACTGGAGCACCCTTCTGTTCACATCACCCCAGCACTCGTTCATCAAAAAAAAAAAGCCTGTAGTTGAATGACGAACAAGGCACAAAACCACACAACAGTCTTGATGAACCAACTCCCGCTTCCTGTCATGGGAGACCATTAAAAAAATGTCATTTCAATTACCCCTATTCTGTGCTATCCAGAGCCTAGGTCTTTCATTATGGACACTGACTTGCGCACATGCACACACATAAAAAATGTGGTGAAAAGAAGAGGAAGTCTTGAGGACTTCCAAAGCACCATTGGCGGGGAAAGCCTCTTGTGCCTAGAGAATGGGAGCAAGATGAATAACATGCACAGGGAAACAGCCGCCCGACACAAAGTGAACTGGAGTAGTCCATTCTAGTCGGGCGAGAGGGTCGACTTCTTCAGGGAACGGGAGGTGCGGGGGGAACCCGGGGGTCCTCAGGAGCCCAGGACCTGCTCTTAATGAGAAATTCCTGGGGATTTGGAGGGGCGCAGAGGTCTTCATTTTCTCACTGCACCCACAGGCTCCTGGAAATGGGAGGTGTGGGCTTCTTTTGAGTATCTGTGGGGTGAAGGAGGGGAACGCTATTGAGATGAGGATGGGTGGGGGGTGGAGGTATGTGGTGAGATTATGTATATGAGCTTGGGGCTCACATGCGGACCGCCACCTCTCATAGCATGGGTGGGTGGGGGGGCTGGGGCTTTTTGAGAAGGTGGAGGTGTCCCTCTGAGAGCTAATTCTCAGAGTGTCTAATTAAAAGAATAAGCTCGAAAGATGAGGAACCTCATGTGCAGCTGGACCGCCAGGAGCTCCGCTAAGAGGCCCCGGGGCTCCTTACTTACTTACCATACAGTGCTGAGGGCATCTTGGCCCAAGCCCCAAATGGCAGGGCCGAACATTGTGTGAGGACAACTGCGGAGCTCCTGCTCGGACCGAGTACAAACAAACCCCACTGGGGCGCTAACGGCTGTTCGAGGCTGGGGATGGAGTCCCCCTCTGGGATGCTGGCCATGAAGGACCTCTGCATGTGAGATGGAGCCAAGCATTTAGAGCCAGGACACAAAGCCCAACATGGGGCATGCCACAAAAAGATTTGCGGCTTTCGGCGATTCACATCTTTACAGAAATCTCTTCATGGAGTGTATTTGCAGATTTTGACAGAATTTAGCACTCTAGGTGGTGAAAAATGCTAATGACTATTTGTTGGATTTTGATATGCTTATGAAAACCATCTTTAATCTTTTCGTCCAGTTTGAACTGTTATTTCGACATTCATGTCTTAGTCTCCGTAGTTTAGCAAAACCGCTAGCTCTGAGAACAGGTCCAGGAAAACCAGAGATTAGATGTTCTCAGACTTGCTCCAATTTTAGGTTTGTATGCAGATGAAGGGTATCTGAAAAGTTCTCTTTCCATGTTTAACTATCCATTATTCAGTTTCTGGACACATCAAGGACAGGCGTATAATTTAGAACCTCTAATTTAAAGGCGTAGTGAAAATTCTGGCATCATTTTCTCACCCTCATATCCTTCGAAACTCATATGACATGTTTTCCTCTGAAAAAAGAAAAGAAATTATATTTAGTACCTAGTTAATGCAATCTAAAACTTTTAAGCTCCAAAGAGTATATAAAGCTAGTGTGAACTACCTGCTGCATTGTGTGTCTCCTGAACTGTTTGCTTTGCATGATCAACAGATCAATTTAAATAGCAACCTGAACCTGAACATCATAAAGTTCCAAAACCAATGAGGTTTGTAACACGCATACACAGACCCATGTGATGTTGATCAATGTTGAGATTTGATTGGAGCTTAAAAGTTTGGACCCCATTGATTTTCACTGAATGGACAAAACAGTTCCTCAGAATGAAGAAAATCATATGAGTTTGAAACATTTCTTGGTGAGCTACTCTTTGGATTTAACTTTACATGTTTGCATCAATCATAATATATTTTCAGAGATCCTGTGTGAACGGACAATGCCCAACATGGCCAAACAAGGCTGACAAGAAAGCTGACCAAAGCAAGTCAATGGTGTGAGTTAATGGAAATGCCTATTGATATCTCTAATCACTCTTATTTAGACGTGCACTTTGCTCTCTCTCAGATCTCAGCTGACCTGGTTCGCCTGAGCTCGGCCCATCTCCAATGTCTGCTCTCCAGGCCAGAGCAAAGGGCAGACCTGCGGGGCAGGACATGACGAAGGTGTCTCAGCAACGGTCCGCCCTGCAGGATGAGTCTGTTCACCCCTCTTTGGTTGACAAAAGCTAGAGGTCTCAGTTTGGCCTCTGTACAAAGACACTGTGCTGCTCTTGGCAGAACTATAAACATCCTTTCCTTTATGTGGGACGCTTGCTGGTGGTTAAGGAAGGACTGGAATAAACAGCGCCAAGATGTTCTTCCTCTCTTAAATCTCATATGTACAATTAATTAGTTTATTAAGGTGGGGGGGGGGAACGTGTGCGCCTCCTCTTGGTTGTTTCCAGACAGGTTTAATGTGCATTTAAGGCCGAACAATGGCCTGCTCATTCATATGCAAAAGCGAGGTATATGGAGCAAGCCAGTTTTTGTGAGCAATGACTCAGACACCATTTGAGGGGCAGTGGGGCATGACGAGAGGCCCTCCCCGTATCTGCCCGTCGCAGCTCTCTGCTTCAAAAAAAAAAAAGGGCTGGTCTCTACCCGGTGGGGTGGAGTGGGGGGGAGAGGACAAAGAGCACAGCCGTGAAATGGCGCTTGTAAAAGACTGGCACCGGCCCCCTCATTGAGATGTCAATCTGAATCGTGGTTCTGTGGGATGAGGCCTGTCATATAGCTGTTGATGAGACAGTAGAGGGTTTAGGGCTCCTCGCTGGTGTGGGTGGACAGGGGTGGGTCACGATCTGATGCTGTCGAGCCTCTTCCTTCCCACCGTTCAATCCAACCCGTTTTGGGATGGTTTGTACTTTTATATTTCATTTTGTTGGTGTGGCCTTTCCTTTAATGACAACTGCACTCAAGTTGCATTAACATCACAAGTTTGTGTAAAACAACATAGTCGCACTGTCTAGCATGATTTGAGAATAATCATCTTGTACTGCAAGAACATCTGTCTAAGAGACAGCAGTATCTTAATGTTGAAATTAATGTTTTTTTTTTTATTATTTGTGTCTTTAATGATTATTGTGACAGAATAATAGCTATTCAATATGTTTGTGTATGTATACTTTTATTATTCTCCATTTAACTATTATTGCAGTTAATGATGAATTTTGACTTAGAGTTTTGTTTACCAAAAATGTCCTTTAGTCTATCTTTAATATTTCATCATATTATGTTTGTACTTATTGTTCTCCAAAACACTGATTAAAATGTGAATGGTTATTTTTGAGGGCAAGATTAGAAGGTTTAGGAACATTTAGGAAAGTCCTGTTATATGCATTTTTAATGAGTGTAATTAATCTCTCCTTGTTGATTTTCCATTACACTGATGTAGTTATAAAGGGGGATAAGTAAATAGGATAAGTGATTAATATGTGAGCTTTAGGACAGTTTTATTGCAACCAGTTCCTTGAAGTCACTAGAGTGTGACAGGACCGGTGTGTGCGTGTTTCTGAGAGAGACAGAGATGTCAGTACCACTTGCTTCAGAATTGAACCTGATGGACAGAGAGACAAAGGGACTGTGTGTGCATGATTGAGACGGAAAGACAATATAGATGTTCCTTAAGGCTATAAGAGCGGAAGCTGACCGACAGGAGGTGGTAAGAATGTTGGACAGAAACAAAAGGAAAAGGGGCCTCGGAAGACCTGCAGAAACAAAGCACGATTTTATTACCCTAGCTTTATGTAAATGTCTTTATTTGTTTAAATTAAAATGCCAGCTTTTGCATGCAGATTTGCTCTTTGTGTGGATAAAGGAAGACGGAGATAAAATGACAGATGTATAATAACTTGTACTGAATGAAAAAGTAAGATGAAAATGAAAAGGTTTCAACATCATCGTCAAACATGTTTCATGCCAAATATAAACTTGTTGTTTCATGGCATGTTTTAAGCATAATTTCTGCAAAAAAAAAAAAAAAAAAAAAATATAACTGTTTCCAAAAACATTTCTTGCTAATTCTACCGGTGTGCCATTTGGTCAGACAAATACAGTCCTGCCTCAAAACCACATCGATGGTCAAGCTTTAACAAACATGTTTCAGCACTGCAGTGCTAGATGTTTTCAGAGAAATCAGCCTATTAAAGGCTTAGTTAACCAAAAATATTTTGACTTTGGCTTTTAATATTTCCTTAGATTTATAAATGTACAAGCAGAAGTTTTTTGAATTCACCTAGAAGAAGGTTGTGTTGTTAGTGTTCCTGTTTATTTAACTTATGTATGCTCTCAACTCTCAAAAATACCACATGGTAACATACAACATACTTATTGGCCGCTTATGCAAAAGAAACTAATCAGCTATGTGTTTAATGATATGATTATATTAGATTTAGTTGGAAACTATCTATCTGCACTTCTAGAGTTCTAAGTTACTGTAGCTTTTATGGTTTTGGTGAATTACATTTTAGTCGCTTTTTTAGTCTTTATTGTAATATAAAGACCACATTAATCAAATAGGTTTTGCAATATCACTTAATGCACTCATTGCAATTTACTTATTCAAAAGGTTTCCCTTTACTGCCGATGTTAAAACCGTTTTGCAGCTTGCCTTCTGATGGTCAAGGTTTAGACTATGGTGAGAAGGCCATGTTCTGAGCCCGCACAAAAGGGGCAATGTCAATCTCGCTATTCTCACAACCTTTGCCTTGGAGACTGACACTATTGGTCATGATGACACTATTCATCATGTCACTCATAAGGTTTGTTTCAGGTCATTGTCTCCACTAAAAACAGGAATGGTTCATTGGCTTCCCCCCTTCTTGTCTTTCCTTTCAGGGTCTGCAGTAAGCAATCAGAGGGGATTTAACTACACTCGTTGCCTCTTTGTACAAAATTGCTTAAGGCTTTGGTTTCATGATATAGTAATAAATATATCCAATTCTGTAGTTTCCAAAACACAAAAATGACATGAGCAGTTTGCATTTGTTTTAACTGTATGAAAGTTGTTTTTTGCCGTAGTGTCTATTCATAGACTGTTTGAACATTTTTTTTAAGACATCTTGCTTCCTGTGTTACCTCTTTTGTTTCAAGTCATTGCAGTTGTCTTTGTTTGGACGATGGCGAGAGAAAATGTTTCTGTTTTAGCACTCACAGTATAAGAAACTAGTTTGTTTTTCAAAGTTGTGAATACATTCGTTTTTTCCAGATGGTCTCTAAAACCATTTAAGTTTTAAATGAAAATGTCCACACCATCTTGGTATAATAACCCAAGTGGGAGGAATTGTTTGAGGGGGAAAAAACTGTAAACATTTTAATGTACATTAAATTTCTGTGGCATTGACTTTTGTGGTCACCCCAGCTTTACACAGTGAGTCTTTCTCTGCATCAGCATCATCTGAGGCGAACATCTCCATGAAAAATGTGGCAAGTGACAAGAGCTTAGAAACAGGGACATGTGGAACAACTTTGGTTGTGGGCACAAAAACAAAGAATATGTGTTTCTGCTTTTAAAAATGGAAGACCTATATTTTAAAGTATGGTTTGGGCCTTCGAGAGCTGCTTGTTTGTTTAGACTGGAGGTAGTAATGCGGTAGAGGGAAACCAGGGAGACATGCGAGGAATGCAGCCAAAGCCTGGCTTGGCCCCATCAAAGCTGAGGCCTGCTGCCCAGGACACTGCTGCCCTTCTCAAAGCTGTCCTCCACCAATGCACCCCTCCATCCACAGAGAAAGAGCCTCTCTGACTGCCCACTATGGAGCCTAATGGCCTCTCAGAGTCTGAACAATGAGGGACAGTGTGGATGGATTGAGCCCGTTAGCCTCCCGCTATCTGTTCATGTCATGCTTCAGGCAGAGGAGGGTCTCCAAAGATGATGAAGCTGTGTTTGTTTTCTAGTCTAGAAGGTGCAACATTTTTCACATATGGTATTTATTTATCTGGCACAAAAGTGACAGCGATCTCAGGGCCACAGCATTACATTTATAAATTTAAATATGTACAACTGCACAAAACGTACATTGAAACTTATGTGATTCAGTTGTCATTTAAAAAGTTTAGTAAATACTGTGAATAGGGACACAGATACATTTTAATCTAAATAAATTTACATTAAACCGTTTGAATTATCTGATTCAGTCAATCCGTGAAATCTGATCTGTTTTTTTGAGAGTTGTGGATATTGGGAATCAACTTTTGTTTTTGTTCCAAAAGAACTGATTCATTTAAATGAATGGAGGAACGATATTCCAGACAAACATACAGATATTTTTGTTTTAACAATTTATTTTGATTTGTCTGAACAGTCACTTCACAAAATTGATTGTAAAGAGAATGAATATTTGAGAAGGGACTGATTTTGAATCACTCTTTAGCTTCTGAGCAATGTGAGTTATCAGCAAAACTAGACTTTTTAACACTGAAAACAGCTAAGCTATTGCCTTTCTACTAAAAAAGTTAACTTTTCGTTTATTGACACTAAACAAGGTTTTGTCATGATTTGCAATCTGGAGGTCAGAACCATCTGCAGATTTTCCGTTATTTATTTGTTTATGATAGGTATAGATGTTTTGATTGCTTCCCATGTGATCCCACTGTGGATTATCCACTATTCTTTGTTGGAAGTCAGCTGGTTCGTGTAAATGTATGTTTTTGAACAACTTTTGACTTTTACTTGTGCAATTAGCATTTTAGTAAATATTCCCTTATCACCAGTTATCACCAGAGTTCAGTTTATTTTGTGGTAAGTCATTATATCATTATGCTGCCTGTTGTTTGGTGAACGATCTCCAGTTCTATATTTACAAAGTCTCTTTATTATCTTATTTACATGGTGTTTTAAAATCTATTTCGTTTTCGTGTAGTGTATTCAAGACAAAGCAGACAGTTTGGCTACATGCCAGCCATATTGTCCCTTTGCCAGCCGGCCATCTGAACTTATAGGTGGTGAAGAGGTTCAAGAAGATTGGAAGATTTCAACCTTCCCCCTTCAACACCGAAGGAAAAGCCAAGGATTTCTTGTAGAGTGTGAGAAAAAAGATTAATGTTAAACCAAAGGGCTGAGCAAACACATCTTAAGGTGAAGACACAGCTAGCTTCTGTCTGAGCATTTAAGCAAACATACTGTGTGCTGTCTCATGTGGATCCGACAGTCTGCCATGTCCTCACGGTCACTAGCC
The DNA here is from genome assembly GCA_032361065.1 of Enteromius trimaculatus. Taxonomy (NCBI): domain Eukaryota; kingdom Metazoa; phylum Chordata; class Actinopteri; order Cypriniformes; family Cyprinidae; genus Enteromius; species Enteromius trimaculatus. The sequence goes on from JAUMHP010020819.1 coordinate 12,982, forward strand.
CAACTGTCACCTCTCGTTGTAGCGCCCGCCACCGTCAACGTGCCCGGGAGCAAAAGAGTCGGCGCCGTTTGTTTGGCTCAGGCTAAGAAAGCATTGGCGGTTTGTTTTAATTACCCCCATGCTGGGTCTCCTCACTGGGCTCCGTATGTGAAAGCTGGCCCTCACCCATCACCCTGCCAAACAGGGGTCCAGTTCATGTGATCTGAGCTCTCTGCACCTTAGGAAAATAAAATAAGCAGAAGAACCCTTTCAGTTCATGTTAATTCCATTACCACATACAAAAAAAAAAAAAAACATTTTGTAATACGAATAGATTGTTATGTGCACTTCCCCTAATTTCCACAGGTCACATGACATGTTATTTCATATATATATATATATATATATATATATAACCTTTATATGGGCAAACTATGGACTTATTCACATTTGTATCTTGACCTTGGCCACCGAAATTAATAACTTCCATGACACAGAGATGCAGGTACAAAGCCTTGACCTGAGAATAATAACAGGATCTCGGCTGTAGATGAAACTGCATGTGGTCTTGCCTTCTGGCTCCAAATTGCAGGGGTGGGCAGTAGCTTTGATATTTGTGGCGATGTTTGAGGATCAAACAAAACCTCTCGTGCACCTCATTCGACAAGCTTATCTAACCTCTTTGAAACCTGAGGCTCCTCACTTATGCCACTCTAAACTAGCAGCACCTTGCTTTACAGCTCTGGGTAACTGTTGACTTTATGCAACAATTACATTTCCAGATCCAAATCCAGAATACACATAACAAAATGAGCAGTGAGGGCTTGCTTAAGATTTCAGATTTCAGTGTAATATACACATAAGATAGGTCTCTTAGGTTTTACAGCTCACTCAAAAATGAAAGTTCTGTTGTTACTGATGTAGTTCCGGACATGTTGGACTTTATTTATTTTGTGAAACACAAAAGGAGATGTTTTGAATACTGCTTTTCTCAATTCAGTGAGAGTTTATAGCAACCACTGGCTGTCAAGCTCCATAAAGGAATAGAAAAAAACTGCAGCCTTTATGACATGCTGAAGTTCTTAGTTCTAAAGTTAAAGTCTTCTGATGTCATACAACAGTGAGGAACAAATTCAAATGTAACTCCTTATTCACTCCCAAATCAAACATAATGTTTGTGTTACTGTGTAACTGTAATACTGTAAATAAATTAATAGAATTTCCTTTTTTTTTTTTTTTGCAGAATGAGAAACAGTCCAAGGGAAACGGGACAGTAACACTTTATTTCGACAGTCTACTTTAGACATTCTACTAACAGTAAGTATAACTTTGCAGCTACATGTCAACTAACAGTCATTACAGCAATGGCGGCTACTGGTCTATCCAATAGTGGAAGATCATTTTTTAAAAATATTAAACACTGTAAAAGTGAACCCAGATAGCACACGTACGTCTGCAAGATGTCTGTTAAAGATCTTTTGATCTGGAAACGTCTGGCAGACGTCTTACAGATGTCAGTTTTACATACATTCTAAATCATAAACGTCTTAAAGACATCTTATAG
>JAUMHP010020850.1:0-14524 GCA_032361065.1 Enteromius trimaculatus
AATTTTAGATCTTTAAGTCCATCTCATGAAAAATCAGAGCAGAAACAAAGGTGTTGCGTTTATATTTTTGTTGAGTGGAATTCTCTTTATTTAGTCAAACAAGTCCAAGTCCTTAAATTTGCAAGTGAAGTCATGTGACTTGAGTCCCCTACCTCTAGTTAACACATACATACACTGATATATATAATTATATATTTTTTTATCCTCTTCACAGGCTGTGTGGCTGTAATCTCACATCTCAGTCATGTGAAAATTTGTCATTAGCCCTACAGTCCTCAAACTCTGTCCTGAGAGAGCTGGAACTAAGTAACAATGACCTGCAGGATTCAGGAGTAAAGCTTCTTTCTAAAGGACTAAAGAATTCAAAATCTAAGATGGAGATATTGAGGTTTGTGTTTCAAATACTTATTTCATTTTATTTTATTTCAAAATGTAAAATAAAAAAATAAAAATCACATTCAATCACAACAAAATTAGTTCTGTATGCAACTACTTTGTTCTTCTTGTTCAGATTTTCCAAATGTAATCTCACTGCACAGTCTTGTGGGAGTTTGTCTTCAGTTTTACAATCTTCAAACTCTGTCTTGAAAGAGTTGGACCTGAGTAACAATGACCTGCAGGATTCAGGACTAAAACTTCTTTCTGAAGGACTAAAGAGTCCAAACTCTAAGCTGGAGATACTGAGGTAAATGATTTTCCATTAAAACAAAATAGGTGCTTGTGCTGTGTTTTTTTTTCACCTCTAGGCATACCTGAAAGGACTGAACCTTTTGTTTGATTTCAGACAAAATGCTCAGCCCCCATACAGAAGTACTGGCTCGCTCCCCACACTTTGTCAGACTTTGATGTCCATCAATATTCTGTTTAGAATATCAGTCTAACACAGTTCGTAAAACTGTAATGTTAACAAATCAGAAATTATTGTAAAGTGTTACAAAACCTTTAATGATTTGTAAGCATTTTTAACGATTTTATTGACCTAAAAGCATTTGTGAAATAGTTTTGCCTGCATTACTATGGAAGGAGAATGATCTCAATAATAATACACGAAAAAAGACATGATCCACACATGCATAACCAAATTTACATGCATGAGAAATAACTCATGTGCACAAAAAAATATATCTGAAAACAAACAATTGCACAGAATAAGAATATATATTTATAAAATATTTTCCACAAATTCAAAACACGATTCACAAATATACAACTGTAAAAATGTTTGGAATATTTAAAATTCACAAGTGTATCATGGGCTGTGAATGTGTAAATTTGAATCTTTGTATCTTTGAGACTTTCCTGTCAGCGAACTCCTTCCACGAAAGTCACTCGTACTCTTTAGAGTTTGTTAAACCTATATCGTTATGTTCTTGTTTTTTAAAAGCAACGACCAGCGGCAGAAAAGCTGATGCCTTTTTAAATCATCACTACTTGCCTAAGTAGACTACATACTAAATTAATTAATGCATATAAAAATGTTTTAACATTAAACCTCACTATAATAAAAGTGCGCATATAAAATATTAACAATAAAATATACATGTGCAAGTACAAATCATGTGGTCTAGCGGTAGAATAAATGAATGGTGTTTTGAGACCGCGGGTTCTAATCCACTATCGTAAAGGTCTTTTTTTCTAATTAAAAACAAAGCGCTGTTCATTTAAGTGATTGTATATCAAGAGCAAGTTTGTTTTTAATTCCGGAGGACAAACTTGCAAATAACACAGTTTTTCTCTGGTCTACACCAATAGGAGCACCTCCAATTCTCATTCTGTTAAGTTTCTCTTCTTGCTTGCTTGCTTTTGCCATTGCTTTTTCGTTTTTTTTCCGAAGTAAAGTCATTATCATATTTATACGGGGGAGGAGGCAGGGAGGCGCTCGTGCATGTGATCTTGAACTCTTTGTTTTGTTGTGATCTTTTGTCATGTGATTCTGTGTGTTTGTTTTCTTACCGTTTCCCCATGTGCTCTACTAATTTGTAACCCTGCCTTCGTCATTAGTGTGTCATCTTCTGCCAGCCGTGTTTGTCCAGGTGTGTTTGATTAGTCCATGTATAAATACCACGTTCTATGTCTTGTATCTCTGTGAGTCGATAACGTTACATGCTGGATGTTTTGCTCAGCGTTGCTCGCTGCACTTTCCTTGTTTTTTTTTTGTTTTTGTAAGTTTGCATTGCATCTCGGCCTCAGTGTTCTCATTGAAGCGCGAGTATTCTCAGCCGACCATCGTGAGAGGATTACTCACCCAAAAAGGAGATAGCATTTGTAGGTCATCTCACAGAACTGATTTGTTCACATGTTCATGAGTTCTATGAGCTTGCGAAATGTTTGGGCCTCGGAGACCAGGAAATCCTTCAGTCTTTCCGGGATGGGGCTTGCTTTCTGCAGGAGGCAAAGCTGCTGGAGATCGGTGATTTGCCATGGGAGTCAGCGCTCTTTCTCGCGCTGATGAGGTTCCGGACGCGATCGGCACTTCGCGCACATCCCGAAAACACCTCTTCACCCGAGCACAAGACTTTTTCACACCACACCTGCACGAGTGCGGAAATCTCCGCAGAGTCTAATCCGCCATTGTGGTTGCCAGCACCGCTTCCAATCCTCATGGACTGCGGTCCGCCTAAAGGGTTGCCAGTGCCGTCAAAACCCCTTGCGGTTTCAAACCCGCAAATCAAAGACTTTAACTCTGTTCCATGGCGAAAGGGGCCATGTTTTGTCCAGTCTGTTCTTAAAATGCAACCAGGAAAACAGTCATTCATTTTGGCGGTTCTGGACCCAAATCTGAAGTGTTTGAAGGCTGTTTCAAGGCAACAGGGGCCGTGTTTAGTCTGGTCAGCACAGATTGTGCAGCCTGGCAAGCTGTCATCAGTCCCTGCCGTCTCCAACTCGCAAATAACGGGTCCCACTCCCGTCACACGGTACAAGGAGCTGTGTGTTACTCAGTCGGTCCTGAGAAGCTTCAGTTGGCCCTCACGGTGTCCGCTTTGGTCTGCGATTTGGGTTGCATTGTGGCCGGATCCGCCAGACCCAGTCTGTGATCCAGGTCCCCAGTCCCCTAATTCACCCGAGCTCCATGAAGACTGTGAGGCCCCATGGCTAGAACCTCCGGAGCCTGTGTGTGACTCGGAGACTCCATTGGGTCCTCCAGAGGCTGCTCTACCTCTGGAGATGTCGGTTCCAGCCATAGAGTCCCCAGAGGCCCCACTGGTGGCTGCTCAACCCAAGGAGGTCTCTGAATCATGGTTCGGCCAGTCATGGAGGGCGCATTCACTGTTGTTTCAGTCTCAGAGATGTCAGTGTCAGTTCGGTCACGGAGGGCATGTTCACTGACTGTTTGGTTCTAGAGGGTGCAAAGTCAGTCTGGTTGTCCCAAGAGGCCTCTATCGTTGTCTGGCCGGTCCAGGAGGGCTGTGCCGCTATCCACTCCACCCTGAAGGACAAGGTCGCTGTCCGGTCGACCCAGGAGGACAAGGTCGCTGTCTAGTCGGCCTAGGAGGGCTGTGCCGCCACCTGGTCCACCCTGGAGGACAAGATCATTGTCCAGTCGGCCCAGAAGGACAAGGCCGCTGTCTGCTCCACCCTGGAGGGCGTTCCCGCCGTCTGATCTCCCCCGATGGTTGTCTCCGCCGCCTGCTCCGCCCTGGAAGGCACTCGAACTGTCTGGTCAGTCCTGGAGGCCAAGGTGGTATGCTCTGCCATCTGTACCGCCCTGGAGGGCACTTGAACTGTTTGGTTGGCTCAGGAGAGCATCATCACTGCCTGGTAGGCCCAGATGGGCTTCTCCACCATTTGCGCCGCCTTGGAGGGCGTTTCCTCTGTCTGTTCCGCCCAAGTTGACTTCTCCACCGTCTGCGCCTCCCTGGTGGGCGTTCCCGCCTGCTCCAAAGACTGGAGCGCCTGGAAGCCACTCCTTAGAGGGGGCGCTATGTTATGATCTAGCTGGTTGTGGCAGCCTAGGTCACTGGATGACACTCCAGCGATCATGAACTCTGTGTTTTGTTGTGATCTTGTTCCATGTGATTCTGTGTTTTTGTTTCCTTACCGTTACACCATGTGCTCTACCAATTTGTTACTCCGCCTTCATCATTAGTGTTTCATCCTCTGCCAGCCGTGTTTGTCCAGGTGTGTTTGATTAGTCCATGTATAAATACCACGTCCCATGTTGTGTATCTCTCTGAGTTGATAACGTTGCATGTTGGATGTTTTGCTCAGCGTTGCTCACTGCACTTTCCTTGTTTTTTTTTTGTTTTTTTTTTGCAAATAAATATCAAGTTTGCATTGCGTCTCGGTCTACGTGTTCTCATTGCTCACAAGGAAGCGCGGGCGTGAGTATTCTCAGCCGACCATCGTGACACCATCATTAGAGTTATGATTCAGTAGAGGTATGTGCAGTAGATTATTTTATTTCAGTTAACTAGCCAAGTAAATGTTTATCTTTTATTTTTGCATGTTTACTTGTCAGAGCTAAACTTACCCTGCCTTAAAATAAAGTGCAACCATTTAATGCCTTCAGTGGCAGCTCACCATCCTCCTCCTGCGAGAGCCCACTGACCGCTGCCACGACCCTCTTCCATCTGGTGTAGGTGAACCAAAAACAACTGATAGCAGCTCTCAGTGATATGTCACACAATCATGGACATACTCTAGATTTACTCATCAGTAGAGGTCTAAACATTTCATATATTGTTATTAAGGATTTAGCACTATATGATCACTTTTCTCTGTTGATCTTCTGCTTGATTTCTTTAACGCACAAGTTAAGAATGTTATTGATGATAGCGCACTGGAAAAAAATCAGTAAGATGACTGGCAGTCAGAAATCACCATGGAGAAAAACCAACAGAAAAATCAAAAAGACGTGGCTAAAGACAGAAGTTGAAATTCACTTATAGCATCTATAAAGACAGCTTAATGCACATCGTGAAACTAGCCACAGTGAAATGCTCTCTGACAGTAAATGCAATTGCAAGTTTGCTTCCTTGTTCTCTGAGAAGATCAGTGATATCAGAAAGGTGATTAGCACATCCTCAAGTTTAGCAGATGTCAGACTGATCTGTTTGTTGCTATAACCATAATCACTTTTAATTCACACAATAATTCTCATAATTACTAAAACTATGACTTGCCAGTGACTGACAGAACACCTGGGCAATTCTCAACCTGGTTTCTGAGCTCATCACAGGACATAGACAGCACTCATTCAAAACGTTCTGTCATTCTGGCAAAATATCAGTGCTGGTACTGCTAGATCTTAGTGCTGCATTAGACACTTTTGATCATAAAATACTTTTAGAGAGACTAGAAAACTGTGTCGGACTTAAAATGGTTCAGGTCATACTTAGAAGGGAGAGGTTATTATGTGAGTATAGGCGAGCAGAAGTCTAAGTGGACATCGATGACATGTGGAGTCCCAAACGGCGTAATTCTTGCACCACTCCTGTTTAGTCAATTTATGCTCCTACAAAACAAAAAAAACTGGGTTAAAAAATAACCCAACCTTAACCCAGCTGCTGGCTAACTATGGGACAGAATACGCGTTGGGTTGTTTTGACCAAAGTGCTGGGTTTAGTTAGTGAGTGAGTAGTAATAGTGATATAGTGAAGTGATTTGTGGCCAGGTATGGCAGTCCATACTTGGAATTAGTGCTCTGCATTTAACCCATCCAAGTGCACACGCACAGCAGTGAACACACCCATCCGGAGCAGTGGGCAACCAATGCTGTGGTGCCCGGGAGCATTTGGGGGATCGTTGCCTTGCTCAAGGGTCTTACCTCAGTCGTGAAGTTGAAGAGAGCGCTGGATATTCACCCCCACCACCTACAAGTCTCTTTAGCTCAACAAGCCTGCATTTATTTGATCACAGTAATATTCTATTTTGAATAACTGCTTTTTTGTTTTAATATACTGTAAAATATAAATGTATACCAGTGATCAAGGTGAATTTTCTGCAACATTACTCCAGTCTTCAATGTCATATGATGCTTTAGAAATCATTCTAATAAGCTGATTTGTTGCTCAAGTTAATTCCTTTTCTTTTCTTTTTTTTTCTCAAAAAGAACCTAATATCATGATTTAACTGAACCTTTGTAAAATTATTCTATTTAAGAGCTTGGAGTCAGTGTAAATTGTTTTTAAAGAAATTAATCAACATAATAATAATACATGTTTTGTGAGTTTTTGTGATATATATATATATATATGTATATATATAGTATGTATAGGATCATGTGTTTATAGATCTACATTGGGTACAGAAAGTATTCAGACCCCCTTAAATTTTTCACTCTTTTTTTATATTGTAGCCATTTGCTAAAATAATTGAAGTTCATTTTTTTTCTTCATTAGTGTACACACAGCTGTCAGAGGCAGCCGTATCCATTTGCAAAGCTTTAATATTCCAATATACAGGCAGGGTCGGTTCACTGCAAACAGGAACAACAAAGGCAATCAAAATAAAAGTCAATATCCAGGCAGAGTTTGGGGAAGGCAGTGAGATTTGGAAAGGGGAAGGCAGGTCAGGGTCATACACATGATGTCCACAAAACACAAAGAAAAATGCTCGGGATTGATGCATGGCAAACAAAACTTCACAACAATCTGATTTATAATGCTGGGTTTTATAGGGAAGATAATGGGGAACACCTGGGACTGAAATCAGATCCGGGTATGTGGGGAAATGCGGTCCAGGTGGAACTAATACTCGGGGGAAGGTTCCTGCTGGTGCCTCCCCCTGTGAGCGGCTTCTGAAGCAAGTTCGATTTTGGCATCAAGGTCGTCCACGAGGCCAAGGACCAGGTCTTTCTGAGTGGTTCTGATGGTAATCTGCGGCCAGAGCTGGGCCTAGGATGTCCTGGGCATTTACCCAAGACTGCTCCTCTGGTCCAAATCCCTCCCTGTCGATGAGGTATTGGATGATGTGACCCGACGCCATGAGTCCAGAATTTCTCTGACCCGATACGCCTCCTGGTCATCGAGGATCAGGGGAGGGATGTCGTATGCCGCTCACCAGCGGGTTTCAGAAGGGACATGTGAATAGTGGGAGAAATACGATAGTTGTTAGGCAATTCTAGAAAGTATGAAACATGAGTGATTTGTTTTATGATCTTGAATGGACCCACGTACCATGGATTCAATTTCCTACAGGGAAGGCGAAGGCGTAGATCCCTGGTTGATAACCAAACCGACTGCCCGGGTTCATAGGAAGGAGTGCGATGGTGGCAGTAATGCCCGGGTGTCCGGAGCTGAGCTTCTGGCACAAAGAGCAGGTTTTCAGGACAGTCAGCGGGGGGTGGATCAGCAGTGTGTGCCTCCTCTGTTTCTGTGATAATACCCCACCGGACAGGTGCAACAAAGATAGAGGCTGGTAAGATGGGTTCCGGGGTGTGAGGCTGTGATAGTCCAATCATCCTTTCTCACGCGCCACTCATATGCAATGAATGGAGAGGGTTGAATGTCCATTGCCTTTTCATCCATATTAGAAGGTATCTGTAGATCTTTACAAGCCTCAATGAAATGAGTTCCTCTATCCAAGCAAATCTGTTTCACTGGACCCCAGATTGCCAAGAACCTCATCAAGGCATTTTTTATTTTTTTTTATTTCGACAGATAATAAAGCTAGAGGTATTTAGAGATTCAATCACCTCTATGTGAATGGCCCTGATACTTAGACATGTGAATAACACTGCCCACCTTTTATTTTCTGCGACGCCACCTCTCTTAACATCCACTGAGGTCAGCAAAGGTCAGCAAAGAATGTTTCTGAAGTTCTGGCATCAAACTTTATAAAGTTTATAACTTCTGTCTGATCTAAAATATTGAACACTCGTTCCCAAATGAAATTCAATGAATCAAGATCTATCATTGCATACCAAATATGTCTATATAGCGTACTAATTATGCTTCACTCATTCCATAATACAAATACGTGACATGCAGACATATACCCTCAATATCATAGTCACCATCATACAGAATGCATATATGACGTATTTGTGAACCTACATATAGTTTTGCTTTATTAGCAATAAGTTGTCCCTTTCAGGACTTCCGCGGGAAAGAGAGAGAACGCGCTTGGCTGGTGTGAACGTTTGAACTCAGGATCGCAGTCAGCCTGGAAAGTTTCTCAATGTATAAATCAGATGCTTGTGTTTATCTCATGCTGGGTGCTGTTCACAGTTTAGCCCTTGGGCAGCTGGTTTTGATCTCCTGCGAACATTATCTGTCCTGTGTTAATTGGATTAGGGTCTGAGGTGTCTTACGATTTGTTATTCCTTGTGTTCATCGGCTGGTTGTGCGGACGCGAAACAGCAGGGGAGCCATTCGACCGTGTTGGGCTGTTTGGCTAAACAGCAAAATGTGTCTCTTCCTTTCCTGAGGGGTACGAGTTATCAGTCTCTGGCGGTTTGCTAGACAGAGAGGCACCAGAGACTCCTGTAGGTCCAACTTTTATGACTTCGGTCTGTTTCTGAATACAGTAAATTTTATTCTGAAATGATAGTTTTGTGTTTCGTAGCTTGTCTGTTCGGCTGTTTAGCTGTCTTTTACCTCCTATTATCCAATAGCTGGCAGATCTTATCGCACCCTCTGTAAGGTGACAACCTTGGTGATGTGTTTGCTCATGAAAGTGTCGTATCAGGAGTAAAGCTACATGGCTCTTACCAGGTATGATGAGGGGCCTCCTTTCTTCAGAGCCTAAATCTGCTTTGAGCAGACGACCACCTCTCCTTAAGAGACCACTTTCATCCACAAAAGAGTCTGAAGCGTACTAGTTTTTGGAAGCGATTTGTTTTGTTTCAGACACTGCAACTCCTCAGCATGCATTTCCCATTGTATGGCTTTCACAACAACTTCTTTGCTCTGATGTATTGTGTCAATACTCTGGGGCAGTTCACAGCAGTGCCAACCCTTGCTCATTGGAGTGCTGTTGTTTGGGTCCTGCTTATAAGAGTGTGCAATGTGAATCAACTTGCCTATAGCTCTGATCAAATGACTCCAATCAGAAAAACGTTCAAAGCGGTTTGAGACAGTGGTGTTCTTACATGTGTATGAATTTCTAAATCTTGATCAGGATTGACAAGTGCATAGGGATCTTTAGCGACAGTCTCTCAGCTCTGGTCGTGGAGCTAACCTTGCTTGCCTGTGATGAAGCATCAGAAAACACAGAGAGCTCTGTGAATTTGGCATCTGACAGTGATGTTGGTGCATAATTTCTTGGCACTTGCACATGTTGCAAATCTTGCAGAGAGTTTTTCCATGACTGCCAAGCTCCTGATTGCTCACAGGCAGGGGGGAATCCCAGTCAGTAAGGATTGCAGTCAATTCCCTCAATAGTACTTTGCCCTGAACTGTAACAGGAGCTACGAATCCTAACGGATCGTACAAGCTGTTTATCACAGATAGCAGTCCATGTCTAGTACAAGGTTTCTCATCATTTTGAACTTGGAAGTTGAAACAATCCATATCCAAATTCCAAAGTAGGCAAAGACTGACGAGCTGCGCAAAACCATGTTCATTTTCAGTGTGGATTTGCGCAGCTTGTCAGCGAACAACTGCTGTGTGTAGTATATACGGCTCAATGTGAAATCCCTCACCTGATGGCATTTAACGCTGATATGTGGTGATTGTGGTGTATCTAGATAGGAAAGACCCAATATAAATAACTAATATGTGATGCGATCTGGGAAAACTCGTCGGATGTCACACTGGGATGTTTTCAGGAAAATTCAGTTGAATGTAATTTCTTGGTCATTATCAAAAAATGGTAGCCTGCAAAGTTGTACTTTTATTTCACTGTGCTCAGGATATAGAAAATAGAATAGAAAATTAAGTGTAACTGTACAATAAACTAAGAAATATATAAATGTATAATTTATTAAAAATCTATAAAACTGGAAAAAAATATATCATTGTGTTGTTAATCTTGTGAGGGAGGGGGTAGCAGCACATTAGAACTTTAGAGGTTTTGTTTTTAAATTTGTATAAATCTTTTTAAATTTTTCTTTCTTTCACTGCTTTGTTGAAAGATTTCAGGAGTAGTCCCACTTTTGTTTGTGTGAGATTTACTTTTGTGTACTTTACTTTTGGTTTTATAGATAAATAATGTCCAGAGATTTTGAGAAATATTTGTTTCTTCTTGATAATTCTAAATGAGCAAAAAAACATCTTTTTTGTGACCAACTGAAAGTGACCAAACGAAAGTCATGTGGACTGTGATTGTATGTTTCTTTAGGTTGTCTGGCTGTATGGTGACGGAGAAAGGCTGTGGTTATGTGTCTTCAGCTCTGAATTTAAACCCCTCACACCTGACAGAGCTGGATCTAAGCTACAATTACACAGGTCATTCAGGAGACAAGCTGCTCTCTAAAAAACTGGAGGATCCAAACTACATGCTGAAAAAACTCAAGTATGTAAAGCAATACATTTTTGGTTTCAGTATCTCTGTATATCTATATGAAGCCTGCTCCCTGGAGAGTCCGCCAAACATGCTTTATATTGGTTATAAATGAGGAAGTGGGAACTCGTGAAATGCAGGTTATAATAGGTTGTGTAGTTGTCTTTAGTCTCTATTCGCAATTTGAATATTGAGAGAGTGGCCTACTTTGATAATGGCTACATTTTTTTTATGACTAAGAAAACCTGTGTTGTTTATTATTTGTTATTTATACTGTTTTCATTTCTATGTTCAGTTTGTGAAAAGGACTTATAATTGTGACTAGTGTCACTAGTTTAAACAACAACAAAGGTCAAAGTCATGGATCGTATTTGTGCCTTTGTTCAGTGCATCAACACAAAAGTGTTTTTCGTTTCCCAGTGACACGACCAGAGCTGAAGTTTGGCTGCATGCTGCTGGTTTGTGGCATACCACAAAAACACACAGAACATTTGTTTGTAAGGAACATTTTTAAGGAACTTTTTTATAGTCCATTAAGACGTTCTACTAACTACATGGCAACTAATTCTCTTTAATTCTCAACTTTTTGTTTAATAACTATCGGAGTAGACTATTAGACTGTTAGGGTAGGTTTAGGATGTGTAGAATAAGTTGACATACACCTGCAAAGTTTCTGATCGTCAGTATGTAGTATGTTGTGGATCCACCAAAATAAAGTATTAGAATATATTAAGCAGACAGTCTACTAAAACTCTAATGACTGCTAGTGGACGTGTAGTTGCAAAGTTACTTACTGTTAGTAGATTGTTTAAAGTGAACCATCAAAATGAAGTGTTACCACATTTTTTTATGTTACGGACTACAGTGAGGTCAATAAATATTTGATCACCCTGTGATTTTGCAAGTTCTCTTACTGAGAAATCATAGAAGGGGTCTACAATTTTCAGTTCAGTTCAGTTTCAGGTGCATTTCCACTGTCAGAGAAAGAATCTAAAAAGTTAAATCTGGAAATCATATTGTATGAGGTTTTTTTAAGTATAAAGGATTATTACAATTGGGAAAATTGTTGGTGATTTGAGTGATCCATTTAAGGTTCAGAGAGGAGTTGATGTCTCATGTCTGGTATGTTGTATTCCTTAGCCATTGAAAATATAGACATGTAAGGAATGCAATAAGACTTATCAGAATGAATCAATTTACTTAAACCTTTGCTAAGTCTTAAAGCCAAAACGTCTCGGTTACGTATTGTAACCTTCGTTCCCTGAAGAAGGGAACGGAGACGTCAACTCTTCGTGTATGCAAACATGCCAGCTTGTCGGCCGTCTGGTTGTACACACCTGGAACATGAATGGCGCGAAGCAACCCCAAATGCTTCTGACTCCAAGGAAGAAGGTGGCAGGCGAGCTGCAACATCCGACGGGAGCGTTAGACCACCTTGATGGTTGATGTACGCTATGGCTGATGTGTTGTCCGTGCGGACCAGAACGTGACAGCCCTGAAGGTGCTCTTTGAGACGACCCGGGGCGAGACGAACTGCTAGCAGCTCAAGGCAATTGATGTGCCAATATAGATGAGGTTCTGTCCGAAAGCATGAGACTGCATGCCCGTTGTACGTGGCACCCCACCTTGTGGTGGAGGCATCCGTGAATACCACAGCATGACTGGAGATCTGTTCTAGGGGAATTCCTGCCCGAAGAAACTTTAGATCTGACCACGGGTTAAGGCTAGGCGACAGGCTGGAGCCACTTGGACACGCAGCGAGCTGCGCTTCCACGCCCACCTGGGGACTCGATTGAGCAGCCAATGCTGAAGCAGTCTCATAGGGAGCAGTCCTAATGGGACTAACACTGAAGCTGCTGCCATATGCCCCAGAAGCCTCCAGTGGGACTACCTTTCTGTTATTTTCCCAGTTGACCCGAGGTGTCCCTGTGTTCGCACATCTGAGCTCTGGACTGGGCTAGTATCAACCAGTCGACGAGGTAGTTGAGGATATAAACCCCTTTCTCCTTCAGAGGAGTCAGGGCTGCCTCGGCCACTTTGGTGAACACATGGGGCGACAGGGAGAGCCCGAAGGACAGGACACTATACTGATATGCCTGACCTTTGAACGTGAACCTCAGGAATGACCTGTGCCACGGAAGGATTGAGACATGGAAGTATGCGTCCTTCAGGTCGATTGCTGCAAACCAATCCTGGGGACGGATGCATTCGAAAATGCATTTCGGCATCAACATCTTGAACGGAAGCCTGTGAAGAGCTTGATTCAAGACTGGCAGATCCAGGATCGGTCGTAACCCACCACCCTTCTTGAGCACTATGAAGTACGGGCTGTAAAACCCTGTCCCCTGTTCGCCCGGTGTCCTTCCAGGTTCAGAGGCGTTCACTTCACAACCGTGAGTGTAGACAATGCCCCTGTCCTGTGATGCTTTGCAACATCCAGCTGCCGATGGGAGCGGAGGAATTCGAACTGGACCACTACCTGACTGAGGTGAGAAGGTGAGGGAGGACACCAGTTCCACACGAAGGCTATAGAACCTAGCAAACGTGTTAGGGGTCGCCCAACCCGCAGCTCTACAAATATCTGCAAGCAAGACGAACGCCTAGGACGAAGCTATGATCTTCTCGTTTAGAAGAGCACTACTCGACGAACAGGTTCCATTTCAACGCGTCGGCAGCTCTTTTAAAAGGCGCTCTCACAGAAGAAATCAGGTCTACCTGAGCAGTCCAAACTTCACAAATCAGCTGAACCGAGAGAGGAAGGAGTCTCCTCTCGCCAGGGAGCGCAGCTCGAAACAGCTCCTCGGCTGTCTCGTTGCAGACACCTGGAACGTGAATGGCGCGAAGCGACCTCAGATGCTCCCGACTCCATAGGAGGAGGTGGCGGGCGAGCTGCGACATGCAATGGGAGGGTAAACCACCTTGATGGTTGATGTATGCCACAGTAGGTGTGTAATAATTCTGATTAATGTAGGTGTTTCTTGAGACGACCCAGAGCTAGACGCACTGCTATCAGCTTGAGGCAATTGACATGCCAATGCAGATGAGGTTCCATCCAAACACCTGAACACTGCATGCCCATTGTACATGGCTCCCTACCTGGTGGTAGAGGAATCCGTGAAGACAACAGCATGCCTGGAGACCTGCTCTGGGGGCCATCCTGCCAGAAGAAATGGATAGAGTTTGTCAGGGCAGCCTACGCTACTTAGAGCCTAAAGGGGAGAACGCGGTACCGATATGCTTGGCCTTCGAACATGAACCTCAGGAATGGCCTGTGACGCGGAAGAATCGAAACATGAAAGTACGCGTCCTTTAGGTCTATTGCTGCAAACAATCCCTGGGATGGATGCATTCGAAAATGCGTCTCTGTCAACATCGTTTGAACGAAAGCCTCTGAAGAGCTCGGTTAAAGTCTCGCAGATCCAGGATCGGCCGTAACCCACCACCTATCTTGGGCACATGAAATGCGGGCTGTAAAACCCTGTCCTCATATCGGCTGGAGGGACCAGCTCTATTGCTCCCTTAAGTAGAAGAGTGGCAATCTCTGCACGCAAAACAGGGGCATCCGCAGCGTTCACTGACGTAAAGCGGAAGTCGCTGAATTTGGTAGGGCGCCGGGCGAATTCAATCGCATAGCCAAGTCAGATGGACCGGATGAACCAATGAGGCAGTCTGAGCCTGATCCAGGCATCTAAGAGCCGAGCTAGTGGCACATCGGGACCACCGGGGTGCCAGTAGTGGGACAGCAAGGGGGAACGCCAGCTGGGGCGTCTCGATGTCGGTCCAAAGCGGGGTCTTCGTGCGTGCAACTCTTATCTGCGTTCCGACAGAAGTGAGGCGGGTAGTCCATTGGCTTGTCCTCCCAGTCCTCGAACTGCTGCCTGTAACGAGAGGAGAGTGAGTGTATAAAAAAAGCTCTTTTACAGGCCAGCCAACATCATCTTGTCCCCTCGGGGGACCCAGAGATAGAAGAAACTGTTGTCTTGTTGAGGTTTTGGGTAACAAATTCTTGACCCGGCCCTCCTACGTGGGAGGGAGTGGTGCATTCACCAACTCCCGAACAGCGTCCTCCATCCCGTCCTTAGGCCACTTGTCGTTACGCTTGCCGCCAGGTTTGGCAGGGGCCTGGGCGGGCTCAGCG
>JAUMHP010021284.1:0-14494 GCA_032361065.1 Enteromius trimaculatus
TCTATTCTGATTGGTTAATTAGAATGTTGTTCCAGGATCAACAAGGATGTTGATCCAGGATCACATTGTACTTGGTGGAATCACGGTGACCAGGTAGGTCTTTCTCCATTTAAGCTGTTAAACTTAACGCTGCAAATTGAAGGTTTAAATGAATCCTTGTACTTCTGTCATCAAGAAGTGGTAGACTTAAAGAAAGAAAAAGCTGCAATGAAAATGAGTGTTGTAATGACATAAACTTTTTTTGTCACTTGAGGTGTAAAAGGGGTTTTTCTGATGCGCAAAGTCCTCCAAATTAACAAACTCACGTTAGTCCTCCAAGTACTGCTTTATCATATTTATTCATCAGTTCACATTGGCTCTTCTACTCACAGTTCTGCTGCACATGCACATAAAATGCCATTGGATGCCTCCATTTAGACACGCCAAAGATACAATCCATGTTCATGAGTAAGCGGTACAATACGGTCAAAAAATGTTGTGCTTCCCTCTCCTACACACCTGTCTAATTATATAGCGTCAAGGCACACACTCCACCCAGTGGTCAAACACAGAATTACAACAATCAATGTGGCTCTTACAAGTGTTGAACAAATGCAAAAGAAACTTGGTGAAGTGGAGCAAAAGGCGAACGACGCTGATCGGTATAGTCGGCGGTACAATCTTCCTCTATATGGAGTAGCTGAAGAACGTCTAAGGTGAAAGAGATTTGCAGCGTAGCAGTTCCTGGAAGTGATGGGGAAGCGTGAAAGCCTAGAATAGACGGCAGTGGGGAAAAAAACGTTTCCAAGGCCAGTGATCGTCAGATTTATGTCTAGATCTGCAAGAGATGCTTTGTGGAAACGAGTTCCTCAAGAATAGACGTGTTCAAGTGAAGACCTAACAGCTGATGACAGGGCAGCACGGGTTCGTCTATGGCCGTTTGTAGAAAAGGCTAGGAAAAATGGGTAAAGGACTTACCTGGAAGGTAACAAAGCATATGTGAATGGAAAAGAAATTAAAGGATGAACACCCTTTACGAATATTCAGAGACTCCAGCCAGTAACGGATAAAGCTGTTGGACATTGTTTCTATATTTACGGCTGAAGTAAACAACAAAAAAAGAAGGTTCTAAGTTATAATTGATAATTGTAACGAGTATAATACGAGACATACTTTGTTTCTGTTTTTTTTAAGTGCTCTTGGGATACATTAACCTTTTACTTTGTTATTGTTCATGTCAATTTAATTTTTTTTTCTATTAATGCCAGAGGTATAAGAAACCAACTGAGAAGGAAATCTTTATTTTTGTATTGTCAAAGCAAAGGTGCAGACTTTAATTTTATTCAAGAGTCCTATGCTTGTGAAACGGATGTAACTTTCTGGAGAAGTCAGTGGGGAAGTGAAGTTCGGTTCTCATTTGGTTCTAACAAATCTGCAGGGGTAGTTACATTAAAAGGTAAATTCAAAGGACACATTCACAGTAAGCAAACAGATACTGAAGGAAGATGGATAATTCTACATGTTAGTATTGATTTCACAATTAATTATAGTAAATGTTTATGCCACAAATGATAAGCAGAAAAATAATAGCCTAATCTATTTTTAACAATTGAGAGTAAAATTAACCAACTCAAATTTCCCTGTGCAGTGGTCATTTGGGGTGGAGACTTTAATACAGTTTTGGATGAAGGAATAGACCGATGGTCCCCAAAAAGTAATGAAAAAAAAAAAACGTGTGTACTAAAAAATATATGTGCAAGATTGGATCTTTTAGATATCTGGAGATATACTTACCCACAGCAAAGAATGTATACCTGGGCTGTGTATCTCATATTGATTTTTGGTTCATTTCTGCAAATAGTGCTAATGATGTTAAACTAGTGGGAATTGAAGCTGCAGTGTTAACAGATCTAATCTACCTAGATTAATCTGGGAACTAATGAAGTTTGAAATAAGAAGCTCAGCTATAGATGTAGGTAAAAAAATTGCTAAGGTTAATAAAGAGAAATAATGATACTATGTAGTAAACACAATCTAATAAGTGAAGAGCTTAAGCAGTTGGCCCACTTGCAGTCACAATCAGACACAATTTATGAAAAAAAGGCTAGAGGTGCCTTTATAAGATGTAGACAGAAGTGGATTGAACATGGTGAGAAAAATACTAAATATTTTTTTAATCTAGAAAAACTTAATGAATTATCATCTGTGCGTAGACTCATGATTAATAATACTGTAATGCTCAGTATGAAGGAAACGGAGATTGGAGGCAAGTATAAACAATCAGTTTTATTGAAAATGAGGATAAAGTTCAATGAATCAGTAGATCGTTCTTTGACAGGGTGGAATGGAGAATGAAGAGACCTCATGCAGTCAATGAGGTGAATTCTAAGCGATCTCCTGATAGAAGTGTTCCTTCCTTAATGAGTTAGCGATCTCCTCCTTTCTGTTTCCTCTTACAGTTGCTGATGGAGTTGTGCTCGACGTGGGTGAGCGTCTCGTAGTCTGGGGAAACAGATGAGTATTAACAGGTAAGTAATTGGGTTTTCTCACCTGTAGATGCGAGGCAGTGTTGGTTGAGTAAACTAGGAGCTCCGTGGTGAAGCGTGACCAGGGGCCTGTTCCATAAAACAAGTTTACCAAATAAGCCAGGCTTATGGAAGATAGTCTGACTTATTTTAATACAAAATAACTGGCAATAAGTCAGACTAACTGAAATAAGCCTGGCTTATATTCTAATCTTGGTTTCTGGAACAGGGCTGGGCAACTTCAACCGGTGTCAAACACACCTACCTGTAACTTTCTAGTGATCTTGAAGACATTGATTAGCTTCTTCAGATGTGTTTGATTAGGGTTGGAGCTAAACTCTGCAGGACATTGGCTCTCCAAGTCGCCCAGCCCTGCCCTAAACCAATGATAGTTTACTGAAAAAGTAAGTTCTTAACAGTTGTAGTAAATGTACTGTTAAACAATAAAACCAGTAAATAGGATGCATCAACTTTGATATAATAAGCCTGCATTGTGTTAGAATTGCTAGAACCCATCTAAGTTTATTTTCGGGTTCGCTTCATTTTCAGCTTTTAAAACCCTAGACGGGTTTGTACGAGTATTATAGGCGCTCCTTATATGTATTTGTTTAGTGCATGATATATGGCTCAATTTGTTTGAACATGCACTGGCTTCCCGTCGTGAAGACGGAGACACAGAGAGACACTCGCATTCACTTTCAACTTTTCAACTTTGATAGTCTTTTAGCTATCAGACCGAAGTTAAAAGGAGCGAAAAAATATTAATTCGTAATATATATATTTTTATTAAATATATTTTAGTAAAAATATTTTCCATTTAAAAAATATTTCAATTGACTGTTTACATTTAAAATATTTAAAATATATTTTGGACATTAAAAAAAAAATACAAAATAAAAACAATTGCCAAGGGAATGTGGAGCTGAACTAGCATTTCTGAGATATGGATTCCCTCAGGAATGTCTAATGGGTTTTTAGATTGGTGACTTGAAATTTATGAGTAAAACAAGATCTGTGGTTAAAATTGCTTAGATGCTTTCTCATTTTGTTCTACAACATAAATTGCACACTGTCAATCCTCAAACACAAATTTTGTAATTAGTTGTGTTCTTTGCAAACATTTGCTATAATAGGACTACAGTTGCTTTTATATTGGTTAAGCATTTGAATTGAAATTCTTCTGGTAGTTGTAGTCTTTATTTGTCAAAAATAAAAGAAGAATAAAAACAGACCTTGTTTGACAAAACTGTTCTTCTAAAAACGTTTGGGAGGGAACCAATGCTTTCTGGATTTGCCTACAAACTGATGTCATGACGAACAGCTCAGTTTACTGTCAATATGACATCCGAAAGGAAGCTGACTCATTTTTATGCAAGCCATTGTGTAATGATCTTAACAATTACTGGCTTAAGCAGATCAGAACATTTACTAGAAATGGATCATCCATCCTTTATTCCGTAGAAGAGGAGTCAACTCTTCATGAAAGTTCAGCAAGACTTATTTTGGGAATTCAGTTCTAGGGTTCAAAGTCCTGTGTTAACACTGTTCGTGTTAAAGTATGCCAGAGAAAACAACATAACAAAGAACCAAAATACTAGAACCTCAATTATTTTATTTCAAAAATCCATTTTAATCCATATCTTTGGCATCTGCTCTGAATTTGGTATTTATTTTTTGGGCAATGCTTTGAATATTCATCCCTCGGAAACATACAAAAAGCAAGTATTCATCTCTTAAAAAATATCCACAAGCCTGGTGATTATGAGCCTCTCTATCCAAACAGTGAGACTGCGGTGAGCTCAAGTGAGGACACTTATCCTGATAATGAAAGCTTTAAAACAACACTGTGATTCATAAAGAGACACTATCAGCTGCTTAATTAGGCGTAGCTGATTTGCAGAACGACATCTATACCAAAGCTACTTAAGTTTCTAATCAGATCTGACAGGGCTTCCCTCAGGTGGGACACCTATCAAAAACCAGCTGACAATGTTGTCAAAGAAAACTTTTAATCTAAAATCCCTGCAAATATTCAAACCACCTCCCTTTATCCCTTTATGCGGTCAAAGCCAGAACCGCGCCACAGATAGCTGTTGGAATGAATCTCATGAAACCACAAAACTTCCAAGAAACATATATGAATACATGGAAATGAAAACCATTCTAGTATAATATACAGTGGTGGGCAAAACATATTTAAGATGTTTCAGTAGTTTTTGTTGAATTAGATAACAAATACCCATAAAACTATTGCCGGAACTAAGGAAACATTAAAGTTCGAAAATTTTCTTTGTTGTGCTCAGAGCAACCATCTGCATGTTTCATGAACGTTATAATATGAATTCATGTTTTGGAGGCAAAAAAGGTCAGTATTTTCATATCTGTCAGGTGTTCTAAAAATTCTGGCCACCACTGTAGATCATTTTTACTTCTATATCTTAAAGATCATTTGAGGCATAAATACAGTGGGTACAGAAAGTATTCAGATCCGCTTAAATTTTTCACTCTTTGTTATATTGCAGGGTTAGGGTTGGGTTAAGTTCATTTTTTCCTTAATAATGTACACACAGCGCCCCGTATTGACAGAAAAAAAACACAGAAATGTTGACATTTATGCTGATTTATTTAAAAAGAAAAACATAAATATCACATGGTCCTAAGTATTCAAACCCTTTGCCATTTCTTCTGATCATCCTTGAGAGGGTTCTACGCTTTCATTTGAGTCCAGCTGAGTTTGATTATACTGATTGGACTTGATTAGGAAAGCCATCCACCTGTCTATGGCTTTCCAAAGCCATAGACAGGTCAAAGGAACTTCCTGAAGAGTTCAGAGATAGGATTGTGGCAAGGCACAGATCTGGCCAAGGTTATAAAAAAATGTTTGCTAAAAAAAACACCTCAAGGATGGTGAGAAATAGTCTCATCTGGTGTGATGAGACTAGGATGGAACGTTTTGGCCTTAATTCTAAGCGGTATGTGTGGAGGAAACAAGGCACTGCTCATCACCTGTCCAACACAGTCCCAGCAGTGAAGCATGGTGGTGGAGCATCATGCTGTGGGGGTATTTTTCAGCTGCAGGGACAGGACGACTGGTTGCATTCAAGGGAAAGATGAATGTGGCCAAGTACAGGGATATCCTGGACCAAAATTTTTCTCCAGAGTGCTCAGGACCTCAGACTGGGCCGAAGGTTTACAAGACAATGACCCTAAGCACACAGCTAAAATAATGAAGGAGTGGCTTCACAACAACTCCATGACCGTTCTTAAAGGGCCAGCCAGAGCCATGACTTAAACCCAATCGAGCATCTCTGGAGAGACCTAAAAATGGCTGCCCACCAACATTTACCATCCATATGGCAGGGGATCCCCAAATCCAGGTGTGAAAAACTTGTTGCATCTTTCCCCAAAAGACTTTCCCAAAAATGGCTGTATTCAATCAAAAGATGTTCAATATGTTTTCAGTTTTCCATTTTAATAAATCTGCACAAATGTCAACAATTCTGTGTTTTTCTGTCAATATGTGGTGCTGTGTGTACATTAATGAGGAAAAAAATTATTTTAGCAAATGGCTGCAATATAACAAAGAGTGAAACACGTAAGTGAGTCTGAATACTTTCCATACCCACTGTATATTCAGCTTGTAACAATTATAACATGTGGACTCCAGGCAGCGAACACGGATTTGTAGTTTTATGTTAATATGTTGAATTTTGTGGTAAAATCATGCACTCTATTGTTATATATAGATATTTTGACAATAACATAGTTCGAGTGGATCGCTGGACGAATCGCCCACAGCTGTTAGCAATCAGCTTATCAATCCCCTTGTTACGATCGCCCAATCAAACCATTTCCAAACCACTATAAAAGCTCAAGCTTCCCACTCACTCCCATCTCGCTTTTTGCAAACCCTCCTCCTCCCCTTCTGCCTCCATTTAAACTCAACTTCCCACTCCGGGGGGCAGCTGGAGTTCAAGCCGGTTGCCGAGCCCTTACCCTCGCTAGGGTTCGAGCCCGCCGTTCTCCCGGCCCGCTCCCTGGACAGCACGCCAAACCCGCTTATCAATTTATAGCAATATTATATGAGGAAGCGTGAACACTTGAAATCATATTGACAACTAAATTAAATATTTGCCATCTTATATTTTTTGTAATAAGCAAAAGTTTTTGCGCTGGATGATATGGCAATATATGTAACATTAGCATTGACGTAAGTTATCACCCAATCTATTGATAAGGAAATATAATTTATGGCTACATAATAATATCAGTCCAGCTAAGGCATGTGTTATGTTATATAAAATTATGTCGGCGCACACCCTTTATAGCGCTGTATTTGTAAAATATACCTGCACTCTATATATACCTACTAATGTAATTGTAAAGCTAAATAAATGCAGTTGTAAAATACGTATATTATACAACATTTAATTTAAATGCTTGCTATAATAATATTAATTGTAAAGGTTGATAATTATAAGTAAGAATTAGGGTTTTGTGCTTAATTGACAGTCACTATGTAATACATCAAACACCTTTAAACACCTTTAAATCTAATGTCTTTTTGTTTAGGTGGGTGTTTGAGGTGTTGGGATATTTACGCGGTTTTGTAGCGTATGACCAATGTCTGCTTTTAAGACCAATATAATCAATATCTCGCTGATGTCTGACCCAAAGCGGTAATAGCAGATGCATCCTTGAAGCTTAATGTGACTAGAGCATCTTTTCCATAAGATGATTGGTGTGTTGCAAAGGCGGCAGCAGGACGGGACATGCTGTAGGTAATTACTGAGGAATGCAACAGTAGAAGACAGGCAGCTCTCTTACACTAGCAATAAACAAAATGAGACGCCCTACAGCACTTCAGCTTGTGTGTGTGAGTGCTTAGACAATTACATGTCAATGCAATGAACACATCATATGACATGTATGCACAGCATTCTAGAGTTTCCGGTATTCTGTCAATTTGAGGGGAAGATTACACACAAAACCACACAAATTCAGATTCTTAAGAACTACATGTTTGTGCCTTCATCAATGGACAGAGAAGAACACAGGTCTTCTCTCAGAACTTAAAAGCGTACTCCCAGTTATTGATCACTCCTTTACTCTTTAACCCATTAGCTCAGTAAACATGACAGCGTGATTCACAGACTCCCGCTGGGCCTGTTGTGATTTCTCCTTCCGCACATCTAGTAGTTTAAGTGCTGCTCTTCATTGGAAGTTACTTTGGTTTTTATAACTCTTCTTTTTTTTTTTTTTAAATTGAAATGACTGCACTGGAAACAATGGGAAGTAATTTTCATCTATAGTGCAAACATGTGGTACTGCACCAAAAGTTTTCTCTCTTTTTTATGACCTCCAACTTGAAGCACAATTTCTTCAGATTTATGTTTTTTTTTTTTTGCCTAGATTTGAAATAAAACATGTTCTGGACAATATATTATTTATAAGTCCAAAAATAGTGTTTTTTTAGAATAGTAAACCCTGAACGTCTATAACTTATTTCTTCTTTGCTTTTTCAACAATAATCTTCCAAGCGCCTTCTTTAAAAAAAAAAAAAAAAAAACTAAAACAAACAAACAAAAAAAGATTGAGATCTTAAATCTGCTCCAAACTTTCAGGATGTTTAAAAAGTAGTAAACAGGCATAAATATAATTCAGCACCATCAAATCACGAAATATTGAATAAAACATTTTTGACCACCATGCAACAAAAACAACCAACACAAAACAGCCATCATGCCTGAAGTATGTGAAGTGGTTCTGAAAGAACCTGTTTTTCTTTGGGAAGCGTCGTGTGGAATGACTACGATTCATGGAAAATGTGGAATTATCTTGATCTTAGGGTCAGATGATTTTGAATTGTCATCTGGCGGTGTACTGCAGTGAGAAGCGTTCTAAAGAAATAAGTATTATTTATTGGTGATCGTATGTAGACAGTGACTGTACAGTCATGTAAATGGCAGGTAACATCTAGTTATTTGAAAGGTAAATGTCTTCAACGGTTCTCAAGACCATTGCGTAATGTTTCCTAGCGCAGCCGTGACTCACGCCCTAATGACAGCACTCGTCTTTGTCGTGTTGTATGTTATTTGTGTGGAATGACACTGTACTGTAGTGGTGTGTTTGTCACAAGAAACTGACACCAGCCATTTTCTTTTAACTGAAACTGAATGTCACCACAGTCACCTATGACCTGTATTCTAAGATGAATAATATGGTAAATAAAGAGGGTGGTGTTGGGGAGCAGGTCATGAACTGATGTGTGTGCCTTAAAAATAGATTTAATCAATGTTGAGTCAAGGCAGAGGAGTTAGACTTATGATTTTAGGATATATGTTGAAATGAGACGTCTAGTGACTCATCCTCAAAAGCTTGCAATGAGGTTTTCATACATGCACTGCTCCTTTTTTTATGACAAATTAATAGTGAGGAGATTGATAAACAGATTTGTATTGAAAAGGTATATGACATTAAAAATGTAAGTGAATAAATCAATAAAAATTAACTTAATGTGAATTCTGTATGCAGCATGGGTACAATTGCATTATTCAATTATTTACTTTTAGAAATAGTGCTCTTAAAGGCATACTCTAGAGCTTACTCTCTAAATTAGCATGAGATTATGGCAAAAGTTATTAAATATAGAAATCTATTGGATGATAATAGATACAATTCCATAATTGCATTAAATATAATGAATGAATAAAACATATTATTATTAATATGTATGGTTAAAACTTTTGTCAGCTTTCTTTTTAAATTAGCATTATTACTGTAAAGAATATATATATATATATATATATAAACTGTATATAATATGCATTTTATATAATACATTTACATTTTAAAGTTAATTTATCTCTACATTATAATATATAAAATAGATGTTTTTATTTATTTTTTTATTTATAAACTATACATTTTTTATGGTATTGTATTAGAAATGGGACTGGGTTATAGAAATAGAGAGTTAAAACTTTTTTTTTTCCAGTCTGGAGCCGTCTCTCTTAATGAGAGTTATGGCAATGGTTATTAAACAAATAAATAAAAATGGTTGGTAAATATGCTTCCAAACATGCATACCACTTAACCCCCGTGATGACTTGACATGACTCCACAGTTAATTAACCTCACACTGGTTTCTAGGAAAATTTATGTCACTTTATAACTTGCAGCTTGGTGTTTATAAGCTCAATGTGTAAGCAGTAGCTTATGTATATAAATCTGTCGCACAAAATGGGAACTTCCTCCATTGCTACCCACAATACCATTTCTCATGCGCCTCGGTCTGCCAGTGTTGCAAACAGCCTTCATCTCTGCAGGTGTGGTTTATTGGTGAGAAGAACACTTAATATAGTTCAGAAAGTTTGGTTTGGCCCATTTTTATTTTAAGTCACTGTAATCAGAGACAGTATGCCAGTAAACATGTTTTCCATTCAGATGTAGATCTCATAGTGATTAAAAGTGTGACAAATCTACAACAGGAAAATCCCATATTGGTAAGTATGGTCTGACATTTAATAAGTGGAGTTTCAAAAGGCTACGCTACCCACATGCCAGATAGCTTTCGATTTGTTTGGCCATGGTTGAGAGGTTAAATCAATGTTTTATGAGAGACTAATGTTAGCCTCTATTAGAACGAGGCAGCTTAATTTATTTTCACAGCCAATATGGTCATAGATTGCTCTTGTGTCCATTATAGTTTGAAGCCTTCCATTAAGGACAAAGGCTGTGCACTTAGCTATTTATTTCAACTGCTGAGACCGCTTGTTTTCAGATGGGCCAAATGTGTGGTTTTTCTGTAACCATTCATGATAATTATTATTAATGAACCACAAAATCTAAGCTTAGTCTCATTCATAAGCTTTATGCTGTAAGGGTAACTTGTGCTTTTATAGTATGTGTTTGTTTTTGTCTGCAGGTATGTATTTATGAGTGAATGGGAACCTAGGAAAAACCAAAGAGGCTACAGCACCTCCTGCAGGCTTGAGCTTTGTTTTTAGGTAAAAATACACTTTTATTGTTGTTCATATTTAATGTCAAGAATTTAACCATTATTCTTCCTTGGGAACATTTTTCCGTTTCGGCCGTGTTAATGCAAACATCATATTTTTATCAAAATGTTATTTTTATCATTTTATCATTTTTTTTCAATCCAAATTTGCAAATATTGTAGATTTCTAACCTGATACTACACAAAAACTACACAAACTTAATGTTGTTGCAACAGAAAACATTGACTTGTCAACGATTACCCAAAATACATTATTCTTAGCATTTAATACATGGAAAATAATTATGACTATAGTAACATAAAAATATTAACTGTATACAACAAGTATAATCAATGAAACAAAAACAGTTGCAGTAAGAAAACAAACTGGCATGTAATATGTTAAATGTCCGGATATGGATGAATTTTGATGATTATGATCAGTAATGCTGAAAAAATTTATATTAACATATTATAAATAAAAAAATCTATATTTATTTCAGCTTTGTAACATGGATTTTTTTGTCCACTAAGAAGCCCTGTGTTGTTTTTCTTTCTTTTTTTTTCTTTTTTTTTTTTTTTTACAAGAATTATACTTGGCTGTTTTATAGTTTATAAGCTGGAAAAATCATTCTCTGTATGACAGATTCATAACACTATAAGTTATGGTTGCTATCACTATGTGCCTTAATGTATTAAGCTAATTATCATGCTAGTTGACATTTGGTTAAGCATTTTAAAGCCTTGAAAAAAAATATGTCTACATGATTTTCAAAATCCGCATTTTGAGGCAAAATTGTACTTTTTAATGTCAATTAAGTTTAGATAATCTTTTAGTTTGAGCAATAATAATAATGTTGCATGACTGCTGTCCCTTTAGAATAGATATTTAGTATTTTACAGTTTTTTACTATTTTTTAAAGTGTATAAACATATGTAGTGATCACATCATTTTCTTGATTACATTTTATCTCATTATTTTTGGTCCTTTTGACATGTTTCAGTTATTTTATAGCAATTCTCGGTGCCAATATCTTCATCAGCTATCATATGAGAATACTTTGGTGCCTCCTCGTCTTCCCATAATGAAAACAGACACAGAGACTTCGTCATAATGAAGTACTGGTTGTACTTTATAAACCCTTTATCTGTCCTTCAGATGGGATGGCTCTGATATGAAGACTAACAGCAGTGTGAGTGTTTATAAATTCTGGAGATATCACCTCCTCTCCTTCTTCAGCCTGAAATACACTCTTTCATATTTTATCACAACAACCAGGGTCAAACACAACAGAATGGCATCTATTACATGGGTATAAAAATAAAAAGGCCTCACTCAAACGTTTAAGTTTCAACAGCAAAGTTGTTTATAGATCTAAAAGCAATAAATGTAATGTTTAGATTATACAGTAAATATAAGCTATGTGTGTATAAATACTGTATATACAGGTGCTGGTCATATAATTTGAATATCTTCAAAAAGTTGACTTGTTTCACTAATTTCATTCAAGAAGTGAAACTTGTATAATGTATTATTCATTCCACACAGACTGACATATTTCAAGTGTTTTATTTCTTTTAATTTTGATGGTTATAAATGACTACTAATGAAAACCCCAGTATCTCAGAAAAAATGAATATTTTTCAGGTTCTGTATTGAAGACACCTGGTGCCACACTCTAATCAGCTAATTAACTCAAAACACCTGCAAAGGCCTTTAAATGGTCTCTGTCTAGTTCTGTACACAATCATGGGGAAGACTGCTGATTTGACAGTTGTCCAAAAACACGATCGTTGACACCTTGCGCAAGGAGGGCAAGACTCAAAAGGTCATTGCAAAAGAGGCTGGTTGTTCACAGAGCTCTGTGTCCAAGCACATTGATAGAGAGGCGAAGGGAAGGAAAAGATGTGGTAGAAAAAAAAGTGTACAAGCAAAAGGGATAACCGCACCCTGGGGTGCAGATTTCATTTTCCAACAAGTCTTGGCACCTGCAGACAGTGCCAAAGCTACAAGTACCTGGTTTAAGGACCCTGGCCAGCAAACTTGCCTGACCTCAACCCCATAGAAAATCTGTGGAGTATTGTAAAGAGGAACCTGTATTATCAGAGAAACCTGGGCTCTCACAACACCTGAGCATGTTCATACTTTTCAGTTGGCCAAAATTTCTAAAAACTTTCTTTGTATTGGTCCTAAGTAATATTTGAATTTTCTGAGATACTGAATTTGGGGTTTTCATTAGTTGTCAGTTATAATCATCAAAATGAAAAGAAATAAACACTTGAAATATATCAGTCTGTGTGGAATTGAATGTATACAATATAAAAGTTTCACTTCTTGAATGGAATTAGTGAACTTTTTGAAGATATTCTAATTATATGACCAGCACCAGTATACAGTATATGCGTGTGTGTGTGTGTGTGTGTGTGTGTGTGTGTGTGTGTGTGTGTGTGTGTGTTTGTTTTGCTATAGTTGCGAGGACCAAATGTCCCCACAAGGATAGCAAAACCTGACATTTTTGACTTTTTAGGACATTTGGTCGGTCCTCACAAGGGAAATAAATAATCAAAAATGCTAAATGAAGTTTATCTTAAAATGTAAAAATGCAAGAAGGTTTGTTTCTGTGTTGGTGTAGGGCGAAAAAAAATATTCTTAGGTCAGTATAAAAACAACAGAAGTTGTCACACAGATGTTTGTTTTGCTATATTTGTTAGGAATGTACCCGCAATTATAGAATTACCAATAATATATATTGGTAATTCTATAATTGCGGTTACATGTGGTGTCCCTGCAAATATAAACTAGTTATTTTTTCTCATTTTTTTCCCAAATAGTTATTATTATTATAATAATAATATTATTATATAATTATATTATATTATATTATTTATTATTTTCATTTATTTATTATTATTCTTTACTAATTGTTATGAATTGCATGATGTTACAGTCCATAACAACGTAATAATTTACTTAAAAAGTGTCTTAAATAGCTAAAAATCATCATCTGTCAATGTGCAATCCAAATATTTCATAGTGCTTTTCTTTTGGCAACATTCTATTTATAAAAAAAATAGTTACTTACTTAATTCTACAACATTAAACTATTTAAAATATTTATTTTCCTAGAAAAAAGTGTCCCTAAATCTTGCCTCAACTCTGTTACCAGATCATATTTTGCCTTTAAATTGGTGGAATTATCTCTCAGAATTGTGGAAATTACAGGAAATGATGTCACTTTCACACCCTGATAAGATCAGAAGCTCTGAAAAGTATCTGTGCTCTCTCTGAGAAAATATTTTAATCTAAAAACCTTCTTACACCAAGAGTTATTATTAGAACATCAACTCTGTTACCACAATATCAAAAGGAAAACAGAATTTATTATTAATCGCACATTGCGTTATTTAAAGGTCTATAAATTATGTTTTCATTAATGTCATGTTTTCTTAGCATTTATTCCAGCAAGTGGAGTTTTTCGAAAAAATTAAATAAAAATGTTAATTCTTGTTACACTATTGTCAGCATTGTAACTCTACCTTGGTAACACAGTTTGACAGTGACAGACGGGGACACCAAATGTAACTGCAATTATAGAATGAGTCATATATATATATATATATATATATATATATATATATATGTGTGTGTGTGTGTGTAGATATCTGTAGCCTATGCATAGTGTATGTTTATCTGTGTGTGTGTGTGTCAGTTGCTCGCATAAAGCCGTCATATGGCTTCCAGTTTAATTGTTTTTTCTCCTAAGCTTGTGTCGGAGACCTTTCCTGGCCCTGCAAATGTCTTCATAATCATAATCATTGCTGTGGTCTTGAGTTAGATGTAAAGGCTGAGCGCTCTGTCTGTTCTGGGGCATGTGTATGGCTCCATCTAGTGGTGAAGGTGGATAATAGTTTTCTAATCCAACATGTTTAAAATTTAACTGGAAATTAGGTGCTGGGCGTCCGGCCAGAGGAGAACTGGACCCAACTAAGC
>JAUMHP010021873.1:1975-14449 GCA_032361065.1 Enteromius trimaculatus
TTAAATATTCCAAATTAAAGAATGATGCTTTTTATAAATGTTATAAATAATCTTTTGTATTAAAGTTTTTTAAAATAATTTTTTTTTTTTGCAGTATACAAACTGTTTTTGCAAAAAACAACAACAACAACAACAATGACGTCACAATGAAAAAAGTGCAGTTATTAAAAGATTTTCCATGTTTAAAAAAATATAATACAAAATAAAATGTAATTTTTCATTTCTCTTGATTTAAGATGAAATGTTTTTGACAGGTTTCCAGAGATTCATCCAAACATGACTCATTCAATACTGTAAACTGATTAAAAATAGCATGCATTTTTTTCTTTTGAGTAGCAGTTGTTTTGAACATACTGTCATAATTACCATGAATGTAAAGTTTGCATTCATATACATCTTCGGCAATGGGATACACTGGGAAAGAAGACACTGGCAGTCACATGACTCTTATGAAACATATCCCCATGTGGTAATGGGAGGGCCCTGCTGGTCTGTCCTGGTATGTATGTCGACCAGTCCCAGAGAGACACCGAACCTCCAGCTGAAACCAAAGATAACAAACATTTGCCCACGCAGTGGCCGTCTTAACATGGATGGGTGCAAACCTATAACCTCGTCGCTGGGCTTTTGGGAAATGACAGGTAAAACAAATTCACCTGATATTTACTGGAACAGTCCGACATGACCCATGCGTATCTGAAAACCCCATACGCCATGTAGCCGCCCCAAAGCTGGATGGATTGGATTTGGACAGGTCACAACCTGTGCATACAGACAGACAATTTAAACAAACTCGCATGGAATACAGAGGAACTCAATTATCTGTCTCCATAGCAGAAGTTCCAGTAAAACACTACTCAAGCGGTTATGGGGGAGGCTAAAGCGCTCTGGCAACAAAACCTGTTGGCCTCGCTCTCTCTCCGCTCAGTGCTAGGAGTGGCGTGTGGCACCGGTGGCAAGGCCTAATGACAGAGCGCCCGAGCCAGAGAGATCTTGTGGGAACACCATGTCCGGCACACCCAGGAGGGACTCCAACATTGTGACACATTTATAGGGAAGCAGATCCCAACACAAACCTTTTGTTGTTTTTGTTGTTGGCGGCGCAATCGAGCGTCCATATTTCACCCCTGCGCTTCTCTTCGCCGACTTATCGCTCAAAGGCTTTATGTTTTGTTACGGCAGGATGGACGGTGAGGAAAGAATAAAAGAAACCCCACATGTTCGAGTTATTATCCTAACGAGTTAGCTGACAGATTTGCATGTGTGTTTCTGCTCTAGTCGCCACAGAAAAAAAAAAGCTTGCATAAGAGGCTCCGGCGATTTTATTCAAAAAAAGCCCTGAGGTTTGTGGGTTTTTTTTGGTCTTTTGGCTTTCCATAGTGGTGCCTCTGTGTAGGAGAACATGCCGTGGCGTGAGCCGACTTCAGCCTGTCAGGGCCTCCACACAAAGTCTCACTGTGTGTTTTAAAGCAGACGCCGTAGAGCGATGCAGGAACAATGAGCACCGTGGGCCTTATTTACATTCGTGACCCCTTAAAAACGAGGAAAATGCTATTGTAAAAACTCGCAAAAGCGGACGGCGAGCAAGTGTGGGTTTGCGGGGGTTGGCGTTCTGCGAAGTCTGACCTCCAAAGATAATATTTTCGAAAGATCTTTGCGCACACATCTGGTTCTTTTCAAGGGCGACTTATTGGTAGTGCCGTAGCTTATTTTTCTTCGCCCTGCACCTCTCCTACGGTGCTCTTCCAAGCATATCCCAGCAGCCTCGGCTGAAAATGCTAATGTTCCCGCCACTTAGTCGAGTCAGGCTCTTGGGAAGTGTTCTGAGGATGGGCCTCTCAGCTCTTTCCTCCACGGGATGAAGTGATGATATCTGAGGGCAGATCAATGAGATATTAATGCAGAAACTACATTGCAGATTCAACATAAATATTAGCCTCTAGAGAGTTCGCATTAACAGCTACCCGTTGGTTTTGACATTTGGGTCATTCTGTAAAACAGGTGCCCAGTCAATCTGTAATATTAAAAAAAATAGACATAAGATGGGCAAAATGAATTAAATATTTTGTCCACTTTATATGTAGAATTTGATCATATTTTAGTGCTGGGCAAAGATTAATCATGATTAATCACATCCAAAATAAAAGTTTGTGTGTAAATAATATATGTGTGTACTGTGCATATTTATTATGAATATACAAATACACACACTTGATGAATATATTTTTATGTCATATAAATTATACAAATACAGTATATACTGTATGGTTGTGTTTATATAGATGAATAATAAATACGCACAGTATACACATTATATAAACAAAAACAAAAAAATAATTGTGATTGGTCATGGCCCAGCATTATTTATTTTTTATGTTTTTTTAAGGCTGCATTTGAAAAAATATAGTAATATTGTAAAATATTATTGCAATTTTAAATAACTGTTCTATCCTAATATGTTTTAATATTTTGTCACATGATACTTCAGAACTCATTATAACATGCTCTTAAAAAAATATTATTATTTTGTGAAAATGCGCTTATTTAAGTTTTTTGTAGCAGTTCCCCATTGCTGAAAATAATAAATAAATATCAATAAAATAAAAAATTACATTACAATAATTTAATTTAGCCTTTGATACTTAACAACTCCACATATTATTTACCTAAAACAATGTTTAAAATCTCCCGTTAATATATGCAAGAAAGCTAATTGATAGAATGACCTATTTCTTGTTGCTGTCATGCAACCAGTGTGGTGAACACACTACAACAAATAAAAGCACAAACATTGAGACCCGTGTCCACCATTAGCTTGAAGAGCCTCATTCCTGGTTCTCAATAGCTTTTTGTTCACAGTTCATTTAGAGACATCAGCTGAATACTCATATTCATGGCATAAAATGATGCACTGTCAGTTCGGCCCATCATTTTCAGAGCCCAGACAACTTGTGCTTTTCTTTCCTTTCTACGTGTTTGCACAGCCCGAAATTATGGAACCGCTGCTAACAGGATGTGTGCGTTCCTGAGGTACTTTGTGAGTATTCCGATTGCATCACATGCCCTGGATTTCACGGGCTTTTCACGGTACATTTAACGTGTCATTTATAAAAGCAGCTCTCTACTAATGTGCTAAATACAACCGTGCTGAAAGAATATACGTGCCAGATCGTAATTCGATTCGAATTAAATTTTTCTAATGGCATCCTCCAGAAAGTGCAAAGTAAACATTCGCCCGTTCCCGTCACTTTTCCACCAAGTGGTTTTGACAGGATCTTAAACATCTGGACAGTGTTCGTCGTATGAAACACACAATTCTTTCTTCTGCGCTGAGCAAACGGTGGCCTAAAGTAAGTCCGCCGAGAACCCAGCTGGTAATCAAAACAAATACAACACGTTTTCGTTAACAAACAGAGCCTTATCTTTTTCGGCTCGTGGATGCCAGTGCATTTCATCCGGAAAATCTCATAACCAAGAAGAATTTGCATCACCTTCAATCACTGTTTTTAAGAAAAATGGATTTCGGATTTAATTAGCACACAAGTCACCTTTTTAGGAAATCACTGACATTGCCCTGATGAATCGGGGGGTGTGGGACACTACGTGATGTCTGGAGCCATTACCTAGGGCCTGAGGGATCACAGCTAGGGGTCACGACCCCTGATGACCTTTTGATGATGGGCAGGACTCCATCCATGAGGCCACATGTCAGCAGGAAGTACTAGCTAATGTGGTTCTGATTAGAGGCCTTATCTTCAGCCCCCGATTAATGGTTCAATTATCTGACGGGAAGAAACGAACCTCAGACAAAAGTGAAAAAAGGAATAGTTCCCACAGAAAATGAAAATACTGTGCCCATTTCCAAAGCTGTATGAATTTAATTCTACCGTGGAACATTAAAGGTGAATTTCTGATTAATAGTCTAACTTAAAATAATAGTAAATTACTCTATACCTTTAAAACAAAAAAGTTATTACATTTTATTAAAAAATCTTAGTTTAATCATCACTATTTAATGATTTAGCAACAGAAATAACAGAAAATATTGACAATTTCTAAACAAATAAACGAAAAGGACTCAAAAAGGACTAAAAATTGAACACTGTAGAAATAAACACTGTAAATAAATAAACAAATTTAATAAAACATTTAATTAAATTAAAAGTGAAATTTATGATAATCAGTTGTGGTTACCAGAAGTTTAATCATTTTTAAGTTTTACAGTAAATTTACTGTAAATTAAAGGACATTATTTTATGAATATGAATTATTTTTATGTTTTTACAGTAAGGAAACATTTGACCAATTAACAGGTTTTTACAACAATACAATTACAATAATATTTTTATTTTTATACTTAATTATGATCATTCCAATCATATTTTTAACCTGCAATTATTCGGAAACCAAAGGTATCTGGGAGTTACTGATCAACCTGACCACCGTATTTTGAATCTAACAGCTGTTTAAAGTGTAAAGCGTGCAGTTTTATCATTTATTGTCAAAACCTGTTTTCAGTCTACCTCTACGACAATTACACCGAGTGCTAATTTTCCTCGAGCAGCTTCTGTTCAGAGTCTGTGATAACGGTGCATGATGAGAACTGGCAGGCACTAATATCTCTGCACTTAAGAGCTTGTCTTTGCCGTTCAGTGGATTGAGTTACTGTGAAAGCCATGATGGAGTGTAAAGTAATCTCCTGCTGTGGAGCTGCCGCGCATGCCTGGAGTCCGTCGCATGTTTCTGAGATTCCTTATCTGCTGCGAGGGGGGCTTCACCTGCTGCGCTAAGATGCCCTGGAGACTTCAGCACAGCTCGCCAGCATTTCCCAGACAACATCCAACCTCTGACAAACACATTTTTCTACATACACTGTTGGTTGGCATCGATGGTTCCATCCAAAAGGTTCTTCAGATCAATCACACTAAGAAAAAACTATTCTCTTAAGAACTTCCATTGACAGAAACCTTCTTTACAGTGAATAAGGTTTTTCACACCAAGAAATAGGTTCTTTGCAGAACCCAAAATTGTTCTTCTATTCTCTAAAATGAACTTTTTACTGAAAGGTTCTTTGTGGAAACCTTTTAGAACCTTTATTTATTGGCATCTTTGGTTCCATGGAGAACCAAATTGGACTAAAAGCTTCCATTGGCAGAAATCTTCTTTTCATTGGTATAAGGTTCTTTAGATGTTGTTCACATCAAGAAAAAGGGGTTCTATTAAGAACCTTTCACTGAAATGGTTCTTCTATGGTGTTCACTTTTAAAAATAAAGGTTCTTTATGGCATCTATGGTTCCATTGAAAACATTTATAGTCCATGGAACAACTTATAGTAGAAAGGTACTCTGCAGATAATTGATTATTATGTCCTTAACAATATAAAATGTCCTTAACAGTATACAAAATGGTTTTGTATACTGAAAGGTTCTTTGGAGAACCCAAAATGGTTCTTCTAAAAAAACGCAGTTTAAGAACCTTGAGGAACCATAAATGATTCTTCTTTGGATCTCCATCTAGAACCTTTATTTTTAAAAACAATCCTGTCCAAATGATCTGAATATTTAAGCTTTACAAGTAAATTCTTTGCAACTTCTGTTGATTTATTTGCTGTAGAGAACAAACAAAACCACATTTCCCCAACATCATGCTGGAACACATCACACAAGGTACGTATGGCTTGTTTCGCTCATGTGTATGAGTCTCAGTTTCAAAAGAGGAAGGATTTTTTTTCCACCACAATCCAAAGCAGCAGCGCACAAATGAATGGAGCCGTGCCACGGTGTGGAAAAGACGCATGTCCAGCCTCATGCTTCACGTCAGGGCCTCCGCCAAAGCAAACTGTGGTCGGAAGAATCCTTTAATAGTGCCTGATCTGTGTCACCTGAGACTGGAATCATCCGAAACTAAGAAACCACGCAGCCACAGTCATCGACGTGGATATTTGCAGCAGACAAGCCTCTCTAATGAAGGACTCCCACCGCAGACCACTCCGAGCGGCCCCCTCCGCATCACAGTCTGCCCTACTTTCATATTTAGACGTCTGCGCTCCGGACAGGTCTCAATCTAGACGGTTATGACAAATGAACTGCGGTTTTCTCATAGATTCTTAGATTACAGTTTGCAGTTTCCCTTATTTATCTCCATCATGAGCAGCGTGTGACAGTCGAGCACATGAAAACGACTCACACTTCGAAGGGAACGGAGACAGAATTTTCCAACTGTGTGACTGATGCAATCTAACGGTGACAAAGTCTGTCCAGAACATTTCCCATTCTGCCATCCACAGGATACTGTCTTAATAGCAGAATTTCGCTAGCTAAAGCAGTACTACTACCAGTCAAATTTTAGTTATCAGTAAAAATAAATGGGCATTAAAGAAATAGTTCCTCTAGTCATTTACTCACCTCATACTGTCCCAAACCTTGCGATTTGCTTTTCCTTTTTTTATATAAATATTTTTTTTTACAAACATTATATTAATTCTCCATTTATGCATACAGACTACTATTACAGTTTAGATTCATATTTTAAATTAGCTTTTATTATATACTATTATATCATGTAATATTATAACATTTTTAACAATTTTGTTATCTGCTTTGTCATTTTATTAAATTATATTTAATAAAAAAATACAATTATAATTTATATTAAATATTATTTTAGATTTATTTATAGTTTGAGTTTTCACTTCACTTTAGTAAAATTTTCAGCTAGTTTTAACTTAAATGAAATGACCATTAGAAATGCCTCGCCTTGATAAATAACTAAAATAATTTTATATTTTTTTTTACATTTTTATATTGTATTTTATTTCAGCTTTATTTAGATTAACAAAGTGTATTTGTTTAATTTTAGTAAAAGATTATAAACCTGATTGTATGGACAAAAAAAATAAAAGAAGAGCCATGATAAAAATGTTGATAGAATTTTCAATTAAAACTATCTGCATACATTTATTTAAAAAATTATACTAATTAATATTAATATTACACATTAACAAGCTAATAATGAAACACCTTCCAATAAGAAAATAGAGAATGTTTAAGAAACCAGTTTGAAAATAATTATTATTTTTGCAAAAAACAACAAAAAAATTATATTAAAGATTAAATAAAAAAATTAAAATGACCAAAAAAAACATGGTGGAAATTTTAGGAAACGTGTATGAAAGCAATTATGTTAATACTGCATCAATATTCAATTCTGTGCATCAATATTCAATACTGATTAGCAAATAATTTGTTTTATAACGGAATAGCTGATAAATAAATTAAAACAATATACAATATCCGATAACCGATATTGTACCGATATGTTATGCATCCTTGCTTTCAATTCTACAGAGCACACAAAACTAAAACCAACATTACACATATTACACAAGCCACAGAAAATTCTGCTTTTTCAGACCTGCCAAGAAAAAGGAAGTTGTCATTTGGTGTTTTCACCAAACCTCTGCCGCTTCCAGTTCGGACCAACTGTTGGCAAAGAGACAGACAGCACACAGACGTGGAAAAGGCTGGTTAGCGTCACACACGAGCAGGGAGTCCATTAAGAAGACCACACA
This sequence comes from Enteromius trimaculatus, assembly GCA_032361065.1. Taxonomy (NCBI): domain Eukaryota; kingdom Metazoa; phylum Chordata; class Actinopteri; order Cypriniformes; family Cyprinidae; genus Enteromius; species Enteromius trimaculatus. The sequence goes on from JAUMHP010021873.1 coordinate 9,547, forward strand.
GGGCTCCAGACACTTCTCCAGTGAGATAGATGCTATCAGAGTGAGTGACAGGTGCTGGTTTTTCGTCCCATCTCATTCTCTGATAGTGTAGATGAACAAGCCTCCCGACACGTTCCAACTGTTTATCATCCGACGACTTGATTTCCTCTTACAGAGACCAGATGGCTTCCTTAACGGCTCTGTGCCTGCCTGTTTCATCTTCAGTTCTCAGCATATCTCAGCACAGACGTTTTCGTGAGATCTGTGCCAGCGCTAGATTCATCCTAAGAAAGCAAAAAATGGGGAAATTAGCACTTTCAGTACTGTTAAAAATACATATTGATGCAGCATGGTGTGACAGAACATATACAGTAAAGCAGTTTATATAAAGGGCATTTTCAGTACCGATATCAACTGACTACTATATTGTCCCTAGCAATATGTGTATCTAACCACTGATGTTGTCACTCGGCCACAGCTAAAATGGGTCATACCATTGATACAGCCTAAAAAGTTTAAGTAAATATGCCAGAAAACATCACGCTTTCAAGGATATAAACTTAGTAAGAACATAAGGGTTTATTTGTGCTTTGTCTAATACAATCAGATACAACAATAATTATGTTGACTTGAAAAGTGAAGAGACAGACAAACCAAATTAACCAAATGAGTCATTTTAGCTGGAACAACTCTGATTGATTCAAACACTTCGATCATTCAGTTCAAGCCACTCACTACCACTCATTTTTTCATTTTGATATCACATACTGAATTTATAAAGCATGTATTATGATGGGTGAAATGGAGATTCCTGATCTGAAATTATAGTGTGCAAATCCTTCTTCAGACAGGGACTGTGAAGAATGGATTGCGAATCATTAGATTCAGATTACAACTTTGGAGCACGGATCATGAATCATGATTGGATTCAGATCAGGACTTTGGTGCGGGTTTGCGAATCACATGATTCACACCAGGATTTCGGCGTGGGTTCGTGTTATCACTTGATTCGGACTGCGTAATCACACTTGATTCAGATCAGAACTTCAGTTGTGGGTTCGCAAATCACTTGATTCAAATCGGGACTTTTGATTCAGAATGGGGTCTCAGAGCATGTATTGTGAATCTTTTGAATTGGGAATTTCTTTTTTTATAATTGTTGATATTAATAAATGTAAAGAATATCAAACTATTAATATTTAGCTTCAAAAATAAAGACAAATACACATTTTTGAGTTATATTGTTGAGCATGCATCTTTAAAACAGAAAGAAAAATTATCTGTAAAATAAGAACATTTAAAAATATATAAAATAATAAATTTGATCAAAAATTCTCTTTGTAGGTTCATTGTGACTGAAAAGTGAGAATTAAACACTTCAATGTCTGATGCCTTATATAATAATTCTGTCCAAATGGATGTGTTCACAATTTGGATTACAGAAATAAATTACATTTTCAAATATGTGCAGATAGATGCTTTTAAGTTGTAATAACATTTCACTTTATTACAGATTTTACTGTATTTTTGTTTAAATAAATAAAAGTCACAAAATCCAGATTTCAGAGAGGTATTCCAGAGTGCTACGCAGCGAAGGACAGCGCATGACGGACTTTTTCCATTGTCATTATGTCAGCTAGCATTTGTCAAACTGCATTCACAGTTCCTCTGAAAGACTTAAGCTCATTCCAACGTCAGTCCATTATGAAGTTTATACTGGCCTCAGCTGTCTGCAGTGCATTCATGTAAGAATGCTTGCAAGTACAGGCTAGCATGTCAGCAATGTGAAGCAGGACTTTGAAGTGTCAGCCTGGGTCAACAGAAACAACAGGTACTGTAGTAACAAACCTCAGAAACAGGTGGTGCACTCATGTCTCAGACAATATGTGCCGGTGGCCGCATGAAATGTTTCCGCTCAAGAACTGGATCAGTGTGATCAGCAGTGTTTGACCTGTTAATCAAAGGAGCATAGGGGAGTTTTTAGAGATAGTGGTTACGCTTTATTTTGAGGTGTACTTCTTACAGTGTAATTATATAATTAAGTACTGAGCAATATTAATTAATTACATGTACTTACTATATTAGGTAAGGATTAGGATTGGTGTTTGGTTTAGGGTTACTTACATGTATTTATGAATAATTTATTGTTATTATAGTAACAATAGTCAGTACACCTTAAGGTACAGACACATTTATTATCTCAGAGACACTAGTTTTGATGAATTAGTTTGTTTAGTTTTCATTTTAATGATTTTGTCTGTTTGATATTTTCTTAGTTTTTGTCTCATTAGTTAATTAACTATGAGCAACAGCGTATTTATTCATTATTTTTTAATAAAAATACAATTGTTCGTGTTAGCTGACTGTGCATTAACCAATGTTAACTAATACAACTTTAAAAAATAATTTAATAACAAATGCTAATCCAAATGAATATAAGAAATGCTTTCTTGGCAACTAGCTTGTTTTTGCATATTTAAGTTATATTTGTTCATTTTTTTTTTTTTTTTTTTTTTTACGTGAATAAAAACTACTGTTTCAGTCTTCAGTAAAGAAAAAAATCATTGTTTATTACTTGGCAGTTTTTGTAATTGGTCAAAATTGTTTCTACATGCAAAATCTATTTCCAGGACAGATTTATAATTTTATGCATATCAAACATGTAGGGTCAGAGTGTTCCCAATACAGTTGCACCTGATATTCACACAGATATGGTTTGACGTCTTTAAACACTGGAAGCAGAGAGTGGAAACTGCTCCGTACATCTTTCGGAGAGCAGGCGACAGTCATTGGCATGTCAAAGGGCCAAGTGTTCACATATGGTCACATAGCTGAGCTAATGGCTGACAGGCCTCAGCAAGGGCATTAAAGTGACCCTGCCCCAGGACAACACGCACCAGCGCTCAGTAAACAGGGATGCAGAAATCTGTAAACACACAATAAGACCATTAACAATGCACTATTTCCTCCTGCATTCACAAATAACACCCCAATAAAGGGCTTTAAAAGACATTTAATAGGCATTACATTTTAAATGTGAAATCTGTAAGAAAAACATTTGTCAAATGTATTCCTTTAGTCATCAAATAAAATCAAAAGCGCCTATATTTGTGAAGAAAACATGTAAGAATCATAAGGTTTTGTCGCACACAGAGCTTATTTTCTGTAGTAATCTAAAAGCCAGTGGAAAATCCTATATTGTTTTCTTGTTGAGGAAACCATGTTTTGTGAACTACAAAAATGTGTCATCACCGCCACAGCACTCTATATTCAAGAGGTAAATGATGACCGTGTCATGAAGTTGAATTGGAAAATCTAACATAAACGATGGAAGAACGGGCTTCATGTGTTTCTAAACAATCTTTAGTTGTTTAGCAACCCAACCTAAAGCTTGGACGTTTCCAGTTGTTAGTTGAGTTTAGTAACAGGAGGGATATCACCTCAACAAACCTGTGGGAAACCCGTCACGCATCTGACAGTGTGAGAAAGTTAGCGTACAGATTTGAAGCAGACTGACTTTATCTGTATTGAGTGTTTACAATAGATAAGTTTTGCCCTCAGTGACAGCCATCAGACGGCCAGAGCGCTCAGAGAGAAAGCCTGGACACATCTTGAGATTGTTAACAAATAGACTGCTTCAGACAGATAAGCTCAACACAGACTCAGTGACGTTTTTCAACATATTAGAGTATTTGAATGTGCCATAGTGACAGCTCTGTTCACTTTGAGACCCAAGCGTGACCATATCCTATTCAGCTGGTGTCATCAGCTTGGCCCGAATTAGTTTTTTGACATCAGCATGCAATATTTGTTTTCTGTTTAACTGTTAACTATTTAAATCTCTGTCATGGTAAGGGCAAGATTTGAATAATTCAAATACGTTTGTACAGTATGTGCTGGATGAAGGGAGACGGACACAGAAAGGTTTTCATCTGAGATGGAACATTTTAATTTCGAGCCGTTGCGGCCTGACGTACAGTATTTTCTTTTGTTTTGCATGTTCCGCTCTAAAATTGGAAGTCAAAGAATAAGTAATTATCCCTCTAAACTGAGCCATTTCGCATAATTATTTCTTGGAATGTAATGTTTTACTGAGCTACAAAGAACATTGAATCTTGCCGTTTTATATGCCGTTTGTGTCGCATAATGACTTTTCCCATCAGCTCCAGACTGCGCTGGTTAATTTGGGAAGAGGTCCTGTTCCCTCCCAGAGCACAATTTAATGAGGGATAGCATCCAACTGAGAGAAGCTGTGTTTATTTATATATTTAATATTTATTATTGTATTCCTCTTTCAAGATTTTTTGTTGCATACACTTGATTAAAAAGGAGGGTTTATATAAATACAAAATACATTAACTGTTTATTAAATACAACATTATATATTCTAGTATTTAGAGAAAAGAAAAACTAAATAATTGCATAAAATTAAAGTATAAAGAGTAAAGATATGTAAATAGCTATGGAATTATTTTATAATATAAATATATACTATGTTTATATATATAATAGTTATGGAATTATTTTTTATTTAATTATTACTATTATTTTGTATATAAATACATAATATATTTAAATTAATATATAAAGTATAATATATACACTACCGTTTAAAATTTCGGGGTCAGTAAGATATTTCATGGTTTTTAAATATGCTTCTTATGCTCATCAAGGCTGCATTTATTAGATTAAAAATCCAGAAAAAACCTGTAATATTGTGAAATATTTTTTCCAATTTAAAATAACTGTTTTCTGTGTGAATATATTTTAAAATGGAATTTATTCCTGAAATACAAAGCATCATTACTCCAGTCTTCAGCGTCACTTTCAGACCTTTCAGAAATCATTCAAATATACTCTAATATGTTCTAATATACTCTAATATATATATAGATAAATATATTTATATTTACATATATTTAAA
>JAUMHP010022489.1:0-14410 GCA_032361065.1 Enteromius trimaculatus
TTTATTACCCTCTTATATGCCATCAATTTATGACCTCATTTTTTTTTCTATCGTTCATTTCTTATTCTTGCATTTCAATTAGCCATGGTAAAAAGCACTTGCTGACACTTAAACAATCTTAGAGTGAGAGGAACACAATCTACACGTCGCAGTCCAAGCTTACGAGCTTGTGCGATATGTCATGACGCACCTCTTATGAGCATACAGAATCTGCTTGATTTATGACAACTCGCTTCCCGTCCGTGTGATGTCAGTGTCTAATGCATAGCTTTGCAATGCGCAGAGGAAATGGCACGTGAAACAAGAAAAATCCAGAATATTGTTTTATCAAGACATCTTACAATTTGTGTGTCATGTTTTATCTACACACATCGCTCAGTGCTAGTTAAAACATTGGGGTTAGAAATGGATGCTTCACTCTAAATGTTTTTCAAATTACTTAACAACCATTTGTTTGTAACCAGACCGTTCCAATGGGTTAAAAGCAAAGGCAGGCCAGCTTTTTTTATGCAGACCTCTGTCTTTTTAATGCATTAAAAAAAGAAACCTTCTGTAGGCAGCAATTGACCAAATAACAATTTGCAACAACCTCATGTTTGCCTGACCGTAATAACAGAACTTTAAACGTAAGGCAGTGAAATATGTCACTTTTTTTTAACCAGCCATCTCTTGTGACGTAAAATAGCAATTCATCAATAAATTATGAGCTCAGATAATCTACTGCAGCACTGAAATGCATATAAAGGGAAAAAAGGAGAAAAGCAGCCTTTCCACAGCCTTTTAGACTTAAGCGGCACCCAGCACTTCGAGGGTTAAAGCAGAACTGCAGTGAGCCCTACTGCAGTGTCTAAAGCATTTGGCTGATCGCAAGAGTACATCAAAAGAGAAAAAAAATCTAAATGGTTCTTCTTTTTTCTTTTCTTCCAAAAATCCTTTTATTGCATTTGTAACATTTGGCACAGTACAAATTCATGGTGCTTTTACAAGATAAACCTGCAAAGATCAGCACTGACCTTTTACTGTTCTGTTTTTTAAAGAAAGACTTCAGTATAAATGTGTTTTGTTTTTGTTTTTTTTGTTTTTTCTTTTGTATTTTTCACTGCTTTCTCTGTAGCGTTGTTTAGAAATCACACAGAATGCCCTTTTAAACAAGACTACCCTCATCTTAAATTCAGTACAGCATCTTAAAACAACTCATCTTTTAAATAGGAGTTATAAGTTAAAAAATAGTTTCAATTTATTTTTTTTTTATATAATCTGAATTTCTATTACCAGCCCATGGTAGTGTCAGTTTTTCCATATATATTTATTTATAAGCATGTACAACAAGAATCAGTCTTTAAGAATTGCACTCTGTACAAAAAAAAAAAGTAGTTCCTGTCTTTTTTCTCTTCTTTTGTGCATACTATTGCATGTTTTTATGCTCAGGTGAGGGTGGGCCTATAGGGAGAGAGAGGGTCGTTTTGACTGAGGTTCTGATTTGTTGTGGGCCAGACTATATCTGCGTCTCTTGTACTTTCTCCTTGGTGTGAGTTTTTATAACAAGGGCCTCAGGAGTAGCTGTGATAGCACTGGGTAAGGTTCGAGGCAAAGAATTTCCAACACTGTTGCTTTCTGTCCATTTGGCACCGTGGCCCGGTGGCTTGTAAGTGTTGTATTTGGTCTTCATGGTGCTGTAGTTGATCTTATGCGGGCTGTAGTCCACCTTGTGAAGACTGTAATCCATTTTGGACTTGTGAGGGCTGAAGTCACAACTGACATATTCTGCTTTGAGGGGGCTGTACTCTGCCTTGAAAGCACTGTAGTCAGGTTTGAAAAGGCTGCTGTCTGTCTTGAAGGGGCTGTAATCGGATTTGAGCTTGGGCATACTGTAGTCCGTTTTGGATTTTGGAACACCGTACTCTGGTTTGAATGGGCTGAAGTCTGGTTTAGGAGTATGAGATTTGTAGTCAGGTTTGTGAGTACTATATCCGTGTTTGTATGGGCTCTGCTCCGCTTTTTTGTGTATGTGATAATCCGGCAATGACTTGTGTGAATAGTCCACAGGTTTGTGAGAGCTGTATTCCAAAGTAGGTTGGTACATGTAGTCCGTTTTAGTTTTGTAGGTGTTGTAGTCTGACTTAGGTTTGTGGATGGCGAAATCCAATTTATGGGTACTGTATTCTAGTTTTGGTTTGTAGCTGTAGTCAGATTTGTGGGTGTTGTAGTCCATTTTGTAAATACTGTTATGATCCCTTATCTCTGGTAGAGTCAGTGCCCCCTCCCCTGCTATATTGGCAGCAGATGCCGATGGTGGCAATTCTTCCTCTACCGGAATAATCTCCACAGTTCTGGCTGCAGCCACTGTGCTCCTCTGCTGATGCCGCTTCCGTAGTTTATAAAATACAATTAGCATGATTGCTGCTAGCAAGGTTACTGCCACGAAACAACCGATAATTATCTTTGTTGTCTTCATCACCTCATCCAGACTGGTACTGGCTGGGTTGGGCGGCTTTCCTGTCGTCGCTTTTGAGCCAGGTACAACAGATGGGCGACTTGGTGGAGTGTCAGTGCTCTGGAGCAGTACTGTCGGCGTAGAGATGAAAACTGGCTGAAAGACTGATGGCGAGGCCGTGGTTGTGGTGCTGGCGCCTGCTGTAGTTGTGGTGGTTTTGGGCTTGGGCATTTCAGATCTGGGACTCAGCACCTCCACTGTGACTGTGGTGAAGTAGCTGAGGTTGGATGTGTTGAGCTCAGCCGCACTTACATTTAGATAGGCCGAAGCGTTGGAATTTCCGGCCGCATTAGACACCATGCAGGTATACATGCCCGTGTCACCTGCTAGCACGTTCGAAAAGTTCAAAGTACCATCATTCAGCACGGTTATCCTTGGGTGGCTTGATGCATGAGTTAGAACTGTCCCATTCGGTAAGAGCCATCGCACAGCAGACATGGCCGCTGTTCGACATCGAAGTTCTGCAACACGTTCAGCAGAAATATTCAGGTCTCTTGGAGCATCTGCAATAAAAGGGGCAGAACACTGCATTGCCCCGGTGTCACCCCGGTCCAGCTCAACCAACTGGCGGCCTCTCATGTGTGCTGGGGAGTGACAGCGCCCACAGCATGTCGAGTTGGTGGGTATATATTCGCGTAGCCAGCGTGCTAGCCAGAGTGAGTCGCAGCCGCAGTTCCAGGGGTTGTGGTGGAGGTGAAGTTCCACCAGGAATTTCAGTGGCATGAAGAGGGCGTGGGGCAGTGAGCTTAGATTGTTGTGGGCCAAATTCAGCTCCACCAAAGAGGCCAGGTCATCAAATGCATTTCGCTCAATTAGCCCTATTTGAGAGTTCATGATCCATAATTTTTTGAGTGAAGATAGTCCTCTAAATGAACCTGGTTTAATCTCAGGAAAGAGGTTCTCAGAGATTTCCAGCTCCTCCAGGCCAACCAGAGGTGTCAGGTTGGGCATCTCCCCTCGAATGTTGCACATCCCCAGGTTGAGGTACTTGAGGTTGACTAGACCTTCAAAGGCCCCATCAGAGATGTACTCCAGTTTCCTCAGTTCACCCAGATCCAATCTCATTAGCGATGGCACTCGGTTAAATGCATACGAAGGGATGCTTTCAATAGGGTTATTTCTCAGCCACAGCTCTCGCAGCTTGGACAGATACTCAAATGCCCCACTTGGCACCACTGTTAAGCGGTTATCAAATAGTTCCAGTGTATTGAGATTGGTCAGTCCACTGAAGGCACCCACTTCAATCTGTCTAATGGCATTGCGGCCCAGCTGCAGTACCTCTAGGTGATGGAGGTTGCGGAAAGAGTCCGCCTGCACAGCCTCAATGGCGTTCTCCATCAGGTTTAGGTGCCGGGTGTTGCTGGGTATACCTGGTGGCACGCGAGTAAGCCCACGCCTGGTGCACACCACCTTGCTGAGCTGGTTGTTGCAGGAGCAATCAGTCGGGCAGCCCTGGGGCCCTGCCGCGGCCGCCACCTCCACGCACGCTTGAACCATGAGGAACAGGACACAGAGCAGGGCGGCTTTCCTGGCTCGACGCACAGCTACCCGCCCCAGGAGACTCATGATGTGGCACATTCATAATTCAGCATCGTCTGGGGGAGGGGTTGTGGGGTGATGATGGTGGTTGGGGAGAGGGGGTAGTAAGTGGAGGGGAAGGGGAGGGGTTCACCTCTGACTAATGAAGCCCTACCCTGGGTTAAACAACACTCTAGATTGTTTTTCCATTTACTGAACTGGAGGCTAAATGTTCAGTGACAAGTACTTGAGTAAAAAGGGAGAAGTGAAAAGCCAAGGAGTAATGAATCAAATCAAATAAGGGAATATATTTTATGTATAGAAAGGGTTGGAAAGGCTCAACACCTACCTCAAAGGTTTTACACGTCCAATTTTTTCAATCACAAAATAGTTTTTTTTCCCCCTCAAATTCCTATATTCCCAGGATAAGCAACGCCTTCTCTTTTTTTCATTTGTCAGAAAACAAGAGATGAATGCCAAAATGGCCCCTAATAAATCCACAGAGGAGCATCCGAGGAGTCGTGTAGCAGCTCTGCAGGGCCTCAGAGCTTTAGGCAAAAGTACCAATCCAGTTTGGCTCCTATAGAAGCGCTCGCTCTCACACTATCCACAGATGCTTGTCCTTGGATACCTCCGCTTGATGCTGCTACTAAATGCCCGTGTCTCCATAGAGGACCGCTCACACATGCTAAACCAGAGTAGGGGGAGGAAAAAAGGGAGGGGTAGTTAGTGGGGGGAAAGAGAGGAATAAGAATGAGAAATCCAGTCTTTTCAAAATGTTCTTCTATGCTTTTGTTTAAAGAATAATAAAAGTGCCCCTTCGGTGTTTCCACTCACTTTACTTTGTCCGTCTCCCTTCCCCTCAGTACGTTTTGTCTGCTCGATTTGTCAGCACCTTGTCCAGCTGAAAAGACTGTGACACTGCGGTCATTAGCGCATTTCTTTTCTTAAGTAGCTCCGTGTTCCATCTCCGTGCGCTCGCGCTTGCATGCAGCGAGTGCTGCAGGCTTCTTTCTACACGCTTTCTGATAATCCTCCAATTTTTCAGCAAGTTGACAAGGAGAGTCCAGCGAAGGTGTAAAGGGGGGTACCAGTGCAGAAGCAGCTCCGTAAGAAGGCTCGTTCACTGTAGAGAGATCCTTCTCTCTCTGCCTCGTTCTCCTTCGCTCTCTCCTGCTTTCGAGCGCGCTCGCTTCCCTGGAATGAGAGAAAAAGAGAGCGCGCTTCTCCCCCCTCTCTATGACGTTGTGTCGATCAGAGAAGTATCCGTATAGCGCTGCAGTGCCCTGAGCTCAGTGCAGAGTTAGAGCTCTCAGCTTTGTCAGCGGCACAGCTGTCCAGCTCGAGCTGGTGGATGAGCACTGAGGCTAGGGAAAAGTGGCTCCCCATGGCAACATCTTCCCTCGCTCTCTTTTCTGTCCTTCTTATTTTTAACCTCTCTGGCCCCGGGTTAGTCCACCTTTCAGCCGCTGAGCACCGATGTTTTTTGCTATGTTCTGTGGTGCAGTAGCAGGCACCAGGGAAGCAGGCTTACATGCCTGCTCTTCTTTTTGTCCTTCAATGAAAACGTGAATGTACTGCTGACGCACCACACTCCAAGCAGTGCATTGGTTTGATGCATTGGTTTTAGTAGCTCATCCGTGTCCGCCCCCTCCCTCATTCTCTCTCTCTCTCTCTCTCTCTCTCTCTCTCTCTCTCTCTCTCTCTCTCTCTGCTCATGCTCTCTCTCTCGCCCTCCTCTCTGTCTTTTCCCCTCTCTCTCTCACCCTCCTCTCTCTGTCTTTTCCCCTTTCTCTTCAAGGTTCTGGTATTTTGTAGATCTGTTTAGAGTTGTCTGCAGTCTGCAAGTGAACTGCTGCTATTTGCACCCGGTTGCTTTAGTTTCTCAGATAAGCACCATCCGATTGATGAATGATTTTACGATGCCCTCCACATTCCCAGCTGGGACACCCCCCCAGTTGATTTGATTAGGTTGATAGATTTGTGTGGTCTGACCCAACACTTGGTCAGTCGGATATCAGCGTTGACTGAACCTTGTGTGAGCGTGTGCCGATACTGTTTGACCGGAGTGCTTAGTCCTCTGGGAATCATGGGAGGGGTACTGGACAGCTCAGCGTGTGTGCTGCCAAAGGCTATTGCTCTCTTCAGATGGATTAAGCCTCCTCTGGATGCGATAGAGGGAGTCTCTGTACTGTGCAAAGCTGGGCCTTTGGTGTGAGGACACTTTCTCACTTTCTCTCTCTCTGTCTTTTATCCTCCCTTCCAAGATTAAAATATCTTCCCTGTCATGCAGTAGGAGCTAAGATGGTCTCTGCTCGAAGAGAATAGGGCTCACCAGTTTAAAACATTCCCTCTACAGAGCTGCTAAGCAGTGCTCCTTTAAAGCATGGTGCTGTAATCACTCTCTCAAACCTTGGGCATGTTGGCTTTCGCCCAGTGTTAGCCAGCAGGCGTAAGGTACTTTAAATAGGTGCTTGCATCTCACGCTTGTAACAGCAGATGTCATAGAATTGAACAGCAGTGCTAAACAGCACAGCACCCTGGGCAACCGATGGCTGGCATTTTGACACGCCAATGTGTATGTGTGACAGTGAGGGTGTGATTGTGAATGTCTTTGTGAATGACACCCATAGCTTGTGGAAGGCAAAGTAGGACACGTTTAGGGATTTGTGACCCGGTTGCATTGCTTCAAGTGTCTGGAGACATTATTTAAATGCATATATACATGTGACCCATGGGCTAACCCTCTAGGGAATTATGGCCTACAGTATATGTGCTCAAGTGTGTGATGTATTTTTTATTTATATATTTTGTGTCCATGAACTACAAACCTCTGAATGTGTGACTGCGGGTGGCCATTGGCAGGCCTCCACCATCATTTGGGCCATTCCACTCTCTCGCTGTGACGCTGACCCAGAACACCATGCGTATAGTGGGGACACCCAACCCCCACCCCTTCAAACCCCAGGCCTTCTGGAATGATCTTATGCTGGCGGAGAGGCCCCAGCTTGCCAGCTTAACCCGCCTCCGGCTGAAGGACGCAGGGAGAGGTCTGCTCTGTATCGGCACCAGCGACCCAGTTTGGCGGGTAGGGTCTTGACAGTAAGTGGGCAAGCGAGGGCAGGATGGCCGCCTCAGGGTTTGCCAGTCTATCTGGGATATAGGGTCTGCTTGCATGTAGGTCAGCCTGCTTCCCTCGTCCAATTCACTGGAGAGAACCAATACCATCCCAGCGATTATTTGTGCTTACTGTACAGTAGTCTTTCAGAGCACATGTACAGAAGTTGGGAAAAGGTGGCAAACTTTTTACACATCATTTATTAATAATGTGGCATTCCGCTACATTTAACCCACAATTTAAAAATAAATAAAGCTGCACAGAAAAGTATGACCTGATTTCATTGGTTGATTTCCATAAATCCAGGCAGTGCTCTAGAGACACACTTGAATGTAACGTGTATATGCAGTTTAAGCAGCCAATAATATTGCACCTGATTTGTCCGTTGTGAAGATAGATGGATGGATAGATTTTTTTCATTATTTCTCTCATGCTCTGAATCAGTCAGAATAAGGCAGGTGCAAACGCTGTTTTGGCTAACACTTGTGACCTTGAGTGAGGAGGGGTGACCAGACACTTACGTTCGATTCCATTTCAATTTCCAGGAATTAATTCTAAAAGAGATTACCTGAGCTCTCTGTCTGCGATCATTCACATCATAGTGTTCAGCTGTGAACAGCTGTTAGAAAACGCATGCAACAAGATTTAGAGGTTTATGTATCATTTCACTGTTATCTCGTCTTTCCCCGTGTTTCATCCTCTCTCATCATCATTTCATATCTGTTTTCTGTTCTCTGCTCCAGGTCTCTATTTCCTTTCCACAACCCCCCCCCCACTCTATTTTAACTGTCTGTAATATAATATTTGAGGGCCAGTGGATGGTTAATGATATTTGTCTTGGTGGTTTTTCCTTGTGATGGATTGGCTGAGCTCAAGACAATCCACTCCGAAGGGATGGAGAGAGTGTCATCCCTTGTGCCTCCTGCTCCAGCACTCTTGTAATGGCTATTGTTTGCAAACTAATGACCTTCATTAAACCTCTCTATGTCTATTAGAATGTTCCAGCCCTGATTAAAAGCTCACGCAGTTATTTTAAAGGGATAGTTCGCACAAAAGGCAAAAGTCTAGTCATTTACTCACTCTTTTGTTGTTCCAAACCTATGCCGCTTTAATCTTAAACCTTATTTCTTTATTCTTAGCACAAAAGGATACATTTAAAAAGATTCTGCTGATCATGAAGTAGCACCAAAAAAATGGTCCATATGACTTGTGCGCTACTAATCTTCTAAAAAAAACAGCTTTCCTTTTTGCACGCAAGTTTGATTTGATTTATCATTTATTCTTTTTACAAAACCGGTTTCAATGTTTTGTTCATGAATCTTTGATCAAGTTCAACTCAGTGACCTAATCCAGTAGCAGCAGTTGTATCTTAAAAGTAGGAAGCAAGCATTGCATTGGCCAGACACCCTGTTTGAAATGAATATTCATCAATTTTCCTCTAGCAATTTTTGTGGGAAATTTCATCTGTCACTAATAACAGTGTTGTTCCAGCACGCACTGTGAGCGATCACTTTCATTGTTGGGAGTTTCAGAATAGCGTCTTGTTTAGCTCCATACTTATCTTTACTGACAGCTGACGCACTTCTGTGGGTATGTGGAAGGTGCTACATGTCAAAATGACTGACTCACTTCTTTTAATGAGATATATGGAGCCGAGTTAAATTTTTTGTTCTCTGGTGGTTCTTGAGGCCTGATATAGAGTATTCATTAGCAGAGGAGGATGAGAACCCGGAGTCCTTATTTAACTGCATATTAAATGGCCCTTTTTAACATAATGTACACACTGAAATGGAGCATTCACTCAAGGGTAAAACTATGTCATTATTGAGTGCCAAACTGTTTTCCCTCAAAAAAAAAAAACAATATGCGGCTAGATAAAGAACATTTAAGGGCACTTGCACACTAGACTGAACGATTGATGGATGGGAATGAGTAAAATGCGCTTTGAAGCCTGCACTAGAAATTAAGCCGGAATGTAGCAAATTGAATTTTCCGAAAGTGCAGTTGGACACAGCTCATTGGGTCCAATTGCACCAAATTTTCATGAATGTTACAAAAAAATACACTTTTTTTCATATACGTTTTTTTTCTATACCCTTCCATCCTCAAGTTAGTGTGTTTGCAGTAGCAAACTGTAGTGTGTGGGCACACTTAGGTGGCTGTGCTTTTCATTTTTAAAGTCGTAACCAACTTAGAGCGAGCATATGCTACAGAAGCATAACAGCCTTGCAAATGTGTGATTTAAAGTAATTATGTTGATTTGTACCATAGTTTGATTGTACATACGGTATGACAAACTGAGCCTTTTCAGGAATATGTTAAACAATCTTTTCAAGTAAATCTCGAATAGGGCAGGGCTAAGCAGCATTATGATTGGTCTGGCTTGCGTAGCATTCTAGAACACTCAGTGCTCATTTCCATTGAACTGACATGCCGCCCAGCATCTGTAAAAGCCTCTTTCTGAGTCTGTGTGGGACTATGTGAATTATTGGCTGTGTTTTACTGAAGGGTTTTAAACCTCATGACTAAACAGCTAGAGCAGCGGTTCTCAATCCTGGTCCTCGCGCACTTTGTAGGGACCATGTCAATTGGAACACAGGTCATGCACGAAGCTCTCTTCTAATGAGCTGATTATCAGAATCAGGTGCGTTAACAAAGAGAGACATGCAAAATATGGAGGGGGGTGGGGGCGCAAGGACCAGGATTGAGAACCGCAGAGCTAGAGGATAGAGCGAGGGCTTCTTTTTGCCCCTGCAGTCTCACAATCAGGCAATCCTCTCCTCTCAATTTGGATCCCATCGTTCAAATAAATCCCACCCAGTCAGACTTCAGCTGTAGAAACACTCATTTTGCTGCAAAATCACTTCATTTTTTTTCCTGACTCACCAGGAAAATTATATTTTATATTGCATAATATTTAGTATCTGGACAGCATACAATGTGTGAGTGAATGTTTTTGCATATATGCATGCTTATGTGTGTTTTAAGTTACATACTGGTTAAGTGTAAAAGAATCAATCTTTGTACTAAATAATCACTTGCAGTGTTTTGTTTTTTAATCAAAAACTGCTGGAAAAACATTGGTAAACAGCACGATACCTTTACTGGTAATACATACAATTTCTTAATTTTTAAACCAAATCTCACAACCTCATCTATGCTAGCCGGCTAGATGGCGTTACCTTGGTGACAAGTTTAATGAGCAGAATTCACAACAGTGTTCAACACACACACAAAAAACAACAACATTAAGCCAGGAAACCAAATGTTTGCTGAAAAAAACAGAATCGAGTAGCAGTATGTTCCTAAATTAATTAGGCATAAGAGAAATTTGCAGATTTATCGGTAATGGAAATGTACTGCTTTTGCATTTAACTGCCTTTTAAGTCACTGGCGTCTGATCAGGTTTATCAAATAAGTCCTCTGTGCTGATCTTACCTTTTATGCCAAATGTCCAATATTATCCTCACCTTATCATGCACAATGCCTATAGATTACAGTAATATTTCACTCTCGTTCCTCATATTCCGAAAAATGCTCATACGAGGTCACCAAAAGGCCATCTCGGTGGCATCAGATATCACCCATGACTGCTGCTAAAAGCTCAGAGGCTCCGAGGAGAGGAACAAGATTTTGGTGCAATATTTCACAGGGGTGTTATATCGGGGTACATAATGGAGCCTAATATATTCCAATGGCACCATTAAGCTGTAGAGTTACAGGAAGATTGAGGTCTGTTAGATTTAAATGAACAATAATGCCCACAGCCTTTTCTAGACGTGAAGGGGAGAGAGAAAGGTGCACAGGCCTAAAGGCAGAGGTAATAAGAGTCTGGTAATCTAATGCATAGAAAATTATATCTGCTTAGAAAAGGCAAATCAAGGTGAGTTTTTACAGTGTTGGGAAATATGGATACTCTATAGAAAGACTCACTCTGTCATGCTAGCTTTGTGCTTATATCCCGCAGTCAAAGTTTCCTTCACACTTAGTGGTGCCCCTCATATTAGCATTTGAATTTGTGATGTATAGACGTCTGTCTGCCTAGAATGTGAAGTGTAAATTACGTTTTTACCTAGAGCGTCCATTTTTCTGTCGCTCTAGGTAAGTGTGTCTAATCTTGTGTGCAGAAATATGCTAATGTTCGTTTTAGCTCATGCCTTTCCAATGCAGTTTCGAACACACTATCGCTGAAGTGGGGGGCCAGTGGGTGGTGGAGAAAGCTAAAGGGGTCCTGGGGAATATGATGGAACGCTCTAGAATAAATCCCCTTAAACTGTGGGTTGTGACCTTTCTTAAATGTGTTTTGTGTTGCCGTGCAGTATGGGATTTCCCTGAGGTGACTGCCTGCTGTATGCAGGGAACACATTCAAAGCCCAGCTCAATAAAACAGCGGCCGCTCTTCGCTCTGGCTAGAGTTGAGCCGTGTTCTCAAAACCTTCCAACAATGAGGACGCAGAGAGTGAGCGATTGGTGACACGGTGCAAAGGGGAAAAAATAGTGGGGGGTTAAATACGACTTCTGTTTTTCATTTGAATCCCTGCTCATGCAAGCAGATTTGTTTAGAGACCTTATTCTCCAAATCCCTTTTTCATAAATACATGCCTGTGTGCTTGTTTTAATTTTTACATTTTTTTGCTAACCAGGCATAGAGATTTTAAAATCCATGCGTGGGCTGATCTTTGCTAACCAGTGGGAAAGAAATAAATTATTTTTTAAAAATTAATAACATGAAGAAAAAATCTTATCGGAGTTGTCCGTGACTGCAGATGAGGTTTTGATTTTACAAATATGTCAGGGAAAAGGCATTTCTAAATGATTCCTTTTTGTGTGTGTATATATAATAATTTGGTAACACTTTAAAATAGAGAACGCTTAGGCCGAATCCCAATTCTATTTTATACCCCTCCGCCTACCTCTTCCTCTTGTCCCTTAAAACAGAGTCTCTTTCTCTCTCTCTCTCTCTCTCGAATGTTTGGGACACCCCTACCTCTTCACATGAGCGTTCAAAACAGAGGGGTAGGGGAAGGGCTAAGGGCTAGAAATGGGATTGGGCCTCATTCACTGTTAACTACAACTTTTCCCTCAATAAATTCCTAATTTGCTGTGCATTAATAGTAAGTTCAGTTAAGGTATTGAGTTGTATTATGTAGAGTAAGACATAAATATGTGCTTAATTGCTACTAATAAATGGCTAATATTCCAGTAATATGCATGCTAATAAGCAACTAGTTAAGAGACCCTAAAATAAAGTGTTACCAATTTTCTGTAACAGTTTAGGCCTTTTACAAATGATGGGTTTACTTCTAAATCCCCAGAAATTGTTTTTAAAAAATGTATAGAAGCCTCACATATCAGAGATGCTTGCCTTTATTCTTAGTTTTCGGAATAAAAAGGTGGCATTAAACAAATAATTCAAATATACCATCTTTGTGTTTCTGATTACTTTCATTTTATGTTTGTTGGGATTGGTCTCAGGACGTTACAGGAAATGTGTTTTTAGCTAGCTAAAATGTTCAATGTTATGAGTGGCATAACTGTGTTTTTTCGGTACCAGTGCACACAATATTAGACACACTTATCTAGATCGACAGAAAAATGGACGCTCTAGGTAAAAACGTAATTTACACTTCACATTCTAGGCAGGCAGACGTCTATACATCACAAATTCAAATGCTAATGTGACGGGCACCACTAAGTGTGAAGGAACTTCGACTGCGGGATATAAGCACAAAGCTAGCTTTTTCTCTGTTTTTGACAGCCTGTGTGTGTATGTGTGTTGTTGGATTGCAGTTATGCCACTCATAACATTGAACAGTAGCTCTACACTGCTCTTGTGTGTTTTGTGTATAATATATTGCTTTAAGAGGAGCTTGTTTTAAAATTGAGATGCTCTCGCTGAGGGCCAGATCAATGTCCTTCATGCACCAGCCCTGAGTGGCATGCTGTTTTTATTTATTAATTTTTTTTAAATCGACCGTATAGAAACATAGACTTCACTCATCTTGACAGAGTAACATGGTTTTAAATCTTGTATGATGAAGCATATGAGCCCCTGGCACCCACACACTCAGACACGTGTGCTGTCATACAACATCAAGAGATTCCTACTACAGGAAATTCCTGCAGAGTTTAATGTCATCTGTAGTCTCAGTTATCAGTAAAGAAAAAGTGAGCTAAGATGTGTTTAAACCAGAAAACTATGCACAGTTTTGCCATATATTTAGAAGTCCCCTTAATCATAGACCATTTATTTTTTTTAAATAGAAAAAGCACCTGGATAAAAAGGAATCATTTTTATTGTTGCTATTATTAATACATTTTTATTTTGCTTTAGCACACCTCTTCCTGCTTGTCTTGCATTTTTTCCATCTCCGTTTTTCCCAGATGAATTTCGCAGTGGCGTATGCAGGTCGACCCAACCTGGATCTTTCTCTGGTGAAAGCCTTGTCTTCAGGCACTGTGTGTTCACTCTCTTCTTCAACCTTCCTCTAAAAAACAGGCAGAACATCAGACAGGAAAAGAGAACACTAAAATGAGGGAAGCAAAGGAGGGGGCAATGAAAGTGAGGGAGTAAGAGTAAACTCCACTCATCCCCAGTGCTGCTGACGACAGGGTCTACGTCACTTTGTATCTCTCTCACTTGTGCACACACACTTATTCTCTCTCATACATTGCACAAGCGTAGCTCCATGCCCCCCAGCTGAAAGGTTTATATAAGATCCTTTTTGGATCTGAGAGAGAATAGCATGAAAGTAGAGCATATTTCTTCACTATCTTACCAGCGGCAGGTATAAAGATGCAGATAATTATACAGTGAGCAATTATGAGGTATCGATTTACGTTTTTCAATATGTTGTGAGTACAGGTGATGTTTGCAACTTTTTTTGTGAAAATGCTATGAGCCATTTGTAAGTTAGCCTCATCCTCTTATATTTTAGGTTTTAAAAAATAGCCAAACTGGGGAAAAAATAAGAAAAAACACCCACGTTTTACCTGTCAAGCTTGTCTGAGAGCTGAATGGTTATGATAGTCATCAGGCAACCTTTTTTTTATTGTAAGCTTTGAATATGTCTTCATGTAGTTGTCAGAAACCAGGGAGACATGTAATTACCAGTTTCGTAAATGTCTAAAAGCATCTTCAGATGCTATCTAGATCATGTAGACTCGTCTTTTGTTAATTGAAGGGTGAGTTTTGAATTTTATATTCATAAATATATATATATATGTGTGTGTATGTATGTGTGTGTGTGTGTATATATATATATATGTGTGTATATATA
>JAUMHP010022630.1:0-14400 GCA_032361065.1 Enteromius trimaculatus
ATATATAGTCTTAATTCAATGACAGGTTACAATTTTGTAAATTTTTTGAACAAAAGATCAAAAGGATAAACTATGCAGATTTATTTTTAGAGCCACCTTTGCTCAGACATACCAAGGTATACCAATATATATATATATATATATATATATATATATAATGCAATTAATACTTTTAATCAGCAATAATGCATTAAATGGATCAAAAATGTTATTACAGACTTTGTGGCGTTAAAGTATTTGTTTATTTTTTTACAAAAAAATATCTGTTTCCATAAAAAATATTACACAGCACAGAACCATTTTCTGTCTTAATAATAAAAAAAAAAATTCTTTAACATCAAATCAGCATATTTGTTCAGTTTTCAAGGATCATGAGACACTGAAGATGCTACAGCAGGTGACATGTGTACCAGTTAATTTGTATTTACCTGAAAATGCATATGCGACTGCAATGTACAAATGTTGCGAAATTACATTTTAAAATATTAATTTTAATAGAAATAGTCATTTTAAATTCTAATGGCATTTCACAATAGCAATGCTTTACTGTGTTTTGATCAAATAAACGCAGCCTTGGTGACATCTTTCAAAACAATTCGAGAAAGCAGTATATGT
This sequence comes from Enteromius trimaculatus, assembly GCA_032361065.1. Lineage (NCBI taxonomy): Eukaryota > Metazoa > Chordata > Actinopteri > Cypriniformes > Cyprinidae > Enteromius > Enteromius trimaculatus. Next base: position 616 of record JAUMHP010022630.1, read on the forward strand.
AATAACAGACTTCTTTATATTTGGGTAAACTGTCCCTTTAAATAGTGTAAAACGCTAAATAAAAAGTCATCACATCCTTTACTAAATATAATTTAAAAGCTTTAGCCATTATCTACATGATTGTACCATGCGGTAGGGTAATTGATCATACTCCACTACACCATAAAGCACAATTGATTTTCTATGGTTGAAGCCTCATCTAAAGGGTAGAGGTTCAATTTATCATGCATTATTGGAAATACATGTAACAGACTGGATAAGGGCGACAACAATAATGCTAATTGCTGGGTTGGGTCTGCATCTCTTCAGCTTGGATCTCCATAAAAGCCAAAGATGGGGAAGAAAAGGCTTCCCAGCTAATTTATTTCAGTCTGGCTCTGTGTGCATTTTACACACCGCCTGTGAGCTAATTCTATTGCACAGCCCAGCGTGTCCAGCGTCACTGAAGCATTAGCCAGAGGTTGTCTGGTCAGCAAGACAACCCGTATTGCAATCGTTCAACGCAACAATGGCTAGTTACGCCGGTGACTAATTGCAGCACAGATGTGAAGGTATTTACGGTTTATGCTGAGCTACAAGATCCGGTTCCATCGACCGAAATGAAAAATGCAGTTTCACATCTAAGATTACAGATAGAGACAGAAAATAGAGCGAGGGACGATGACAGAGTAAAGAGAGAGATAAAAAGCAGCATAGCGTGAGGAGAGGGAAGGAGAAAACACAGTTGACTTCCTCTGTCGTTACTTACACCTGTAGTAGGATGCGATCTCCATAGCAACAAGACTTGCCAACAGCGTGCAGAGCTGATTTTGAGGTGGTGATCTTAAACACCCCCTTTCTCTCCTTTTTACTGCAGTGTTACCGTAGAAGGCATCCATTGCTCTCCCTTCGCAGTGTTGCTGTGTCATTATTAAACGGCAACACCGAAACATCACATATAAAAGACGTTAGTCTAGAATAAGAAGAGCTGCTTAATAAATCATTGCGAAGATTTATGTGTAGCTTAATACCTCTTTGCTTTATACTGAAGTTGCAATTAAAACCTGGGAGCGCGAAACTCAAGTTCACATCTGAACTTTATTAAACGCAAACTTTATTATTTAAAGGGCTTTGGCTGGTTTGTAGAAAGTATTTCAGGTATTAGGATAAAACCAATGCATGCAGGCAGATTTAACAGATGTCAAATATGGTGAATGCGGCCAGTATTGCTTTATGTTTTGCATAAATTCGCATTTAAAGCATCATATCGTCACCTGCTGCTGGCCAACAATCCCAATCAGAAGTTAATCTTTAACACCCAATGCATAAATGCTGTAATTAACACGTGCCCCAGATTTACAGATTCAAGTAATGCAGGGTACTGAATGAACGCGGCCAGCTTTGAGCTCAGAGTCGTCTTCTGGACCTGCTCCTTATCCCCGGCTTACTCAGCTGCGAGCTCTGCAAGCGAAGTGCAGCCTCATCATCCGCTTTGATAATGAGCCTGATGACCATGCCGCTCGGTCCATCACCTGCATGTGAACGCCACCTGCTGGAGGGTGCAGGAAAACTGCGCGCGCACACAACTCTACAACTCGATGTAGGGACAAGTTAGTTCGATTTTTTTCCCTAATTTTATTGTTTTCATGTTTTCTGCACAAACTAAAGATGGTTTGCTAGTCCTAGCTGCTTAGTTGTTTGGTGTAAAACATGCTCTTCATTTTGTCATTTTATCTAAATATGTTAAATAGTATTATGTTGAAAATCAAAGGCTTTTGATTTATGGTCAAATTATTTTTTTATGTCGAAACATACTTTTATATAAAAAAAAAAAAAAAGAAGAAGATTATTTTACATTATTGACACTGCTAAAGTAATCATTATATTTATATAACAATTATATCAAATATTACATTCTCTATAAATGTATGTAGGGGCTTTCTTGCTTCTCGACATGGCCGATGCATCTTCATCCTATACATGCTAAACTTTTTACAATTAAGAAGCAAACTCACATTGTTCTTAAAGTGACAGTATACACACACACACACACACACACACAGAAGATTCTGTCATCATTTACTCACCCTCAAGTTATTCTAATTATTTTCTTTCACTGAACACAAAATTAACTATTGTATAAGGAGATATAAAGTTTCTGGTGCCCACTGACATTCATAGCATTTTTTCCCAATTGAAGTCACAAGAAATATTTGTTTTAACCATATTCGTTAAAAAGACAGACATAAAAGTTTAGAATAACTTTAGTGTGAGTAAATGATGACGGCATTAAAATTTTTGGATGAACTACTTCCTCTTTCCCCATCAATACTGAATTACTTGTCATCCAGCAGAAAACCAGAGCTTAAAAATATATTTTAAATATACATAAATAAATAGGCCAGTTCAGGACACTTGACAGTTAAGCTAACACATCTTTCATATAACACTCAATTATTGTTTTCTCTTGATAAACTAAGGTAATGAGGTCAGACACAATGTAGGCTATACACTCAAAAAAATAAAGGTGCTTCAAGATGCCACAGAAGAACCTTTTTTGTCCAAATGGATCCATAAAGAACCTTTAACATCTGAAGAATGTTTCACGATAGGTTCTTTGCAGCAAAAGATTATAAAAAGGTGAGAAAGAGACGGTTCTAAGAACCTTTGACTGAATGGTTTGACTCGCTGTGAAGAACCATTTAAGCACCTTTATTTTTAAGAGTGTAAAACACCACTGGCCCACAGATGTGCAAATCAAATTCAATATATTTCCACTGGAAATTCGCTTTCTTTTCTGAGCGTGGTGTATTTTTATGTCCACACAATTAGACTTTAAAGCACAAATTGTTTTAAAACCACAAATAAATCGGAATCATGTCACAAGCGCAAAGGTTAAAGGGAGCAATCGTTTCAGGACATCCAGGACGTTTCATGTAATCTGCGCCCTTGGAGTCATCTAGCATTTCCTCTCCTCACTCAACGGAGAATAATAGCTATTGAGATGCATCTGAATTCAGCCTCTCCATGCCACTCATCATTAGTACATAGCCTCTTCATTTTATACCACATGCAAGCCACAATTAGTGTCAGCGCGGAAAACACTGGAGCAGCATTCTACATGCTCCGCTGCACTATTAGCACACAGTTCCAACAAACAAACTCAGTGTCTGTTGCTAGTGTAGGTTTAAGGCTGATAGGCTAATAATTCATATCAATTGTTAAATAAAAAGACACTGCTCGCCATCCTATCCAATGCCACATATATCCGTCATATTAGCTATGTGATTTTTAAACAAATTCTACAGACACAACTTTGTAGTACACAAATGTAGTATATACCTTCTCTATGTAAATGCGATATGAAACAATAAATAGTCTGACAGCTTTTTTTTTTGCACGTGCAGCCTCTTCTAAAGTGAATTACATTGTGGCCCCTTTCTGTAATAGCTGGTTTGTTGTCATGGACACAGATTAAAAAAAAATAAAAAATATGATCTGTGTCCATAGCAACTGAGTGTATTTCAGTACAGCCAAAAATGGTTTGGGGGGGGAAAGTCTTTAAGGCAGTACAGGCAGATACGCGGGGTCCTTCTTTCACGTCTCAAAAGCCACATTAACAGCTAAATGTTACGACATGAAGCTCCAAATTCAGTCTTTGGAAAGAAGTGACGGGTTTACCCTTTTGAAATACAGGGGTGCATCTCAGTTTGATATGTGAACATATATGATATACGACTATGTGAACATATGGGCTGTGCCATTAAACAGCTATAGCTGCTCGTTCACCGTGCGCAATATATAAAGCTCAAGGATATTCTGTATAACGTGTAATCTCTATTATAGAGCAGATGAGTGCTTTGTTTAGAAATAGAAGAAGACATTCTAGAAAAGCCTCTGTATCCCTTGAGAAATAAAGTTGATGGCTATTTTTAGAAAGTCAGTCGTACAGCCCCCTGCTGGCGAAGGCGCTGCGCTGCACTGCTGTGCTATAAAAGAGGAGGATGTGTTGCTGAGCGAGTAACAGGATTATATCACCACATTATGAGCACCAGAGCAGCCAATAAACTGCTGTTCGTGAGTAAACATAGATGTACAGAAAATATGTGCGTTTAGATGATGCTAGCAATGCCATTGTTATGGGTTTGAAAATACACTGTGTGTGCATACAAATGAGTGCCAAATTAATAAAGTCTTGAAGTCCAATTAAATGTTAAACAAATTTTGCATGCAATACTTCCAAGATGTAAGACGTTTGTTTCTGCACTGGATGAGATTTGGAGAAATGTAACATTCCACTCACTCACCAGAGGATCCTATGCAGTGAATGGGTGCCGTCAGAATGAGAGTATATAATCCAAAGGACTGTAGTAATTCTCAAGAGTATCTGTAAGAAACAAATCCATCAAGATGTTTTTAACATCATTGCTTAAAAAAAGTGTCCTCTATTCATAATATTGCTTTCTCTGGTTGTTTCATTTGAAACAGGAGAGAAATATGCAACGATTATGTGTAAGTGGAAGTTGGATTTAACTGGAAGAAGTGTTAAAATAGACATAATGGTCAGAATTTGGCCAGCAGTGACAGTTAAAATTCTTTAACGGTAAATTTGTTTCTACAAACATACAACGTTTTATGTCGATATACATTAATTGATGGATTGGATTAAAGATAATGCTTTATGATGCATCGGTGAGACACAAAGTCATCTGCATTGAATGGCCTGTGTGTGTGTTTTTTTAGGTGCACTGTTCCTTTAAGAATAAACTCCTGCTACACATGATAGAGAAAGGCAAACTTACAGACACCGAAAATTGTGAAATGAAATATTTGTAAACATGCCCTCCTTTTGTTATAGGTTATAATAAAACCTACATTATTACAATATTTTATATATCCTCTGCAACCCCTCATCTGCCTTCAAGCAGCCCCGCAAAGGCATAATTAGAGAGAATTACCTGATGTCAGTAGAAGACTCAATCAAGGCCCTTCACCGTTGACCAGCTCTTGTCTGTACAAGACAATAGAGTGTGTAAATCTCCTTCCAGCCATCGTACAATCATCTCTCATCATGGCACTATTAGCCCTTGGACCTTAGTGACTATTCCTAGTGCTTTTTCAATTAGAGCTGGCTCTCAGAAGATTGTAGTGTGTCTGTCTGTGAGTGTTTGTTGAATCCAGAACAGTATGTAGAGATAAGTGTTTTATCTGCAGGAGAGCATGATGGTCAATTGGGAAATTGGAAAATTGGACATGAAGTGAAAGCAATGGATGTTTAGATCACTAGTTATCAAAAATGACATGGACTTTTTTAATATTTATAAATGGAAGAGGCCATCAATCACAACACTGTAAAGGGAAAAAGCTGTCACTGGGACGCACCCTGAGGTACAAAAGATAAAGGGTTATCCCTAAAAGTTACGTGTCTGTGAAAGCAACAGATTAGTTGCCCTACTTTATTGCTATTATTATGGCCTGTGTTTGCTCCTGTCATAAACATTGTAATCTGATTTGTTTTATCTTATTCATTCATTCGTTCACCCATCAGTGAATCAGTTGATACAGACTATTCATTTAAATAAATCAAATAAATAAATCTTTTAAATAAAACCAATAAAATGACGGATTCATTTAACTGCTTTTACAAGATTGCTATTTTCTTAGAGTTTTAAAATATATAAGAATATGTTTTGGAATTATTGGAATCCCCCCCCCCCCCCACACACATTTATACCACGGAATAATCATTCCTGGTTTCCAAAGAATCTTTTACTAAACAGTTCTTTTATTTATTTATTTTTTCATTATGAAGAACCTTTTGTGCAAAAAACAGGTTTCATTGATTTTAAAGGACTCCTTTCAAAGAAACTTTATTTAATGTATAAATGGTATAAATGGCTATTTAGCTTTATATTTAGAAAAAAAAAAAGCCTCATAAGTCAAACAAATACGAGCAATTATAAAATATGGGCCCTTTTTTAGTAAGTCAGACAAAACGAAAACGTTAAAATCTGCTTCTTTTCCTCATGCGCATCAACTTCTTCTCCTGCCTTTACAGGAACACTGACACTGAGATCCAGCTGATAATATGCCCGGTCCACCAAGACCGCACATCTCACACCTCATACTCTCATTGCTATGTCACACACACCACCCCCGCCTTCTGTGGCGCTGAAGACTCCAGCAATATGACAGTGGGAATGCAGAGCCTAGCTAATCCCAGGAGAGAGCGCCGCAATGCAGTGGAGATGCTTTCGCAGATCTCCCCTCATCCGTGTGAGTGCCACTGGCAGCTGGTGTGGAGAAGAAAGCCGGAACTGGATCAAGAGCGGGCCGCCCCTGTTTTCTTTAGCTCAACACTTTCACACCGGGCTGAGAGGAACTGGACTAAGATAACCAGTGTGTGCAATGCACACAGACACAGAGCGAGGGGGACGCCCTCCCCCGTCCTGTGCAGACACGTCACCATGGATCAGGATCCCGAGGGGCGGCCACGCAGAAAAGCTGCACAGAGCTGGTCTTTGCAGTGTTAAGGGCAAATTAACTTCAACTCAGCTAATTTACAAAGTCCCTGAGATGTACGTGACTCTAAAACGTTCCTGCACTGACTCGGGGGCAGTTTCAGACACTGATTTTTAAAAGTAAAAGCATGATGTACGTTCAGTCTGTTAAATAATGTAGTAAAGCATTGCATTGCTAAATGAACATTATTATAGTTATTATTAAATTATTATTAATAGTCTTAGTATTAATAATATATGTATTTGGACATATGGTAATTATGCAGAATTATTTGACAGACTTTTATAAAATGAATTTTGCTCTTGTTACAGTAACAATGACATGATAAGGCTGTGCCTTACAAACTTCATACAAGACAAATTATGCAACTACTTTTTCAAAAATATGACAGATGAAAATTAACACATCTACAAGACTTCTTAATAACACATTTTGTCAACTAAGATATTAATTAAAATACTAAAAGAAAGACCAAGAGAGATGTAGCATAGTATTTTCTATTCTTACATTTAAATACATTTTCTCTGAGAAATGAGAGAAACGCGTTTATAATATAGACTATAGGACCAACCACTGTTTTGTTTAACAGAGATTGAAATTTTAGTACGATAGATATTACAATTTCCTAATTCACAAGCTAGGTAGTCTGATTGATAACTAAAGAAAACACCAGGGGTGTTGTTGTTAACTAACTGTTTTGTAAACTGAATTTTGTTAAGTCGAAATAAATATAATAAAAATATTAAATGAAAAACTTAAAACCTAAAAGACTCAAATTAATTTTATTTTTGTTTTATTCATTTTTTAAATTAATTAATTAATTAATGAATTACTTCAATACAGTTAAAGTTGGCATCAGCTATTCACTGTTAAAGTACTTTTTACATATTTAGTAAATTAACTGACTAAGTCATTGTGGTTTAAACTGTATTCTGTGCAATTAAAACTCATTGGATTTCTACTCATTGGATTGCAATCATACTTGTGGATTATTTATACTGTATACTGTGTTAGAAGTCTCAGTACAACCTATATTTAACATTCCACCACCAGCTGGGTCTTTAGGTTTGGCTTACTCCCTGGGAGCATGCGAACAAACACTAAACGCTAAACAAGCACACAGACGCAAACAGAAACTGGCAGCCTGCTCACAACAGCGGCAAGTGACGGGCAATGCAGGGAAAAGAGAAGAGCCAGAAACACTCATTAATACTGTACAGGAAACATTTGTATCACAAGCTTTTTTGACTAACGTTGCTGATTATCTACATTATGAGGTGGTAAAGCCCCACTGTTTTGATGCTCAGATAAATTAATTCAACCAATGCATCATATGCCAAACATCTTGATTCTGTACATATTTTATAATAATATTTGGGAACAATTATATTTATTCATATGTTCAGAGAGCATCGGGCCTCTAAAAAATGACATGAATAAACATGAATTATCGCCCAGCCCTACATATAGACCTACCTAAACTTAACTACCTACTAACTATTAATAACAACCTGGTCTCATAAAGATATGTACCTCTGTGCAACACAGTTTTTACGTGCCTTACTGCACGTTTCACCACAGTTTCTAAGAGAAGTGTCCACTGATTGGTGCCAAAACACAGTTTCAATATGTGGCCCCTGGCACGTTTTATCAAGTTGATAAATATGTATGTATTGCAGTGGTTCAGAATTGAAATATCCGAGGACTGTTGCTTTTAACTTTTCAACTTCCTTTTACACAGATTTGAACTGTTTTGTTGAACCATAGTTATACAGAATTCAAAGCGGTGCTCCTCACCTCTTAAGTATCCGTGAGCTATCGAACAACCTTACCGTCTATAAAAACCTGTAGATATGAAGCTGAACATGTGTGATGCTAACGCTGAAAAGCATACATTTTCATAACATCATAAACTTCAAGCAATTGTGCAAAAATTACAGTGTCTTTACAGACTCTAGTGTTCATTACTTTTGGAAACTGCAGTGATATGTACTTGTTGGTACCTATTTTGTGTCTCGCTAAAAAGTGCACCAAGGTCTGTTTATGCCACGAGACCAGGTAGAATAATAAGCAGCAAATTAGAAGTTTGGCAAAAGTTGTAGGCCTAGTTAATAGCGAAAACTGGACCTTGAAAACTGGAAAATAGATCAGCTCCACAAGTTCGTCAGACCTGATGTTCATGTTCTCCAGAATGATCCAAAGAGCATCTTGTGCTTCAGTGGAAAAAATAACATTTTGAACTGTTGTACAAAGTTCAGATCTAAAACTGTACCTATGATCTAATTGTTTTAGGATACAAAAACTACGCTCACTAGGGTTCAAAGTTTTGTGCTAATGCTTTTGACATTAGATTTTCATTGTGATGTGAGACCATTGGACCCTACTGAATGACATGTATATGTTTATTACACGCAAGCCAAAATAATTAAAAGGAGGAATGTGGTTTTGAATGATGTATTTTTTTTTTTTTTTGTTTCTGGAGACAGCCTGTCTCTTCGGGGCATGGGGATGAAGTCTAAGCTGACAGGTATGTGTGTGCTGGAATGCACAGCTGAACCACACCTGTGTGAATAGCACCTTTTCCAATCCTCTCCCACCCCATTGGCTGGCGTTCTGATGAGCGACTGAAATCCGAATCTCAGTTGTGGACCAATGAGAGCTGAAATAAGTGGAAAAGGGTCGGGCTAAGGTGACATAAAACTCATCAATGAGGTGTGTCTAAACAACTTTCTCTGTGAGTATTTTCAGGACACTCCCTTAGTCAGCAGGTCGGAGGGTTTAGTTTCTACTGGGAGTTGAGGATATCAAGATGAGCTCTTTGGACGTTTTGTTTGACGTTTGAATATACTTTATGGGGAGTTGGATGTACAGAACATACTGGAGACTCTTCCATCACGGTGAGACTTCGATTTATGTCGACTACATCTCCTTATCACTTTTCCAGCCCAGCTATCCATTTAGTATCCGTTGGACGGAGAACTGATAAGGGCATGTGCCCGATACTACCTGCTGGTCCATCTGTGACTTACTCACATCTGCTGTTGTTTGATAACTATTAATTTATGATTGTGAACACATTTGCTGATGGCTTGTATCTCTTTGTTCTTTTCTTTTATATACATCTCCAAGCTTACAAAATACAAAACTGTCTTTGGGTACAGTTTGGAGGTGTGTGTGTGTGACTGGATCCAAATGGATCTGTGTCGTACACCTGAAAGTTTCCTGAAAGTGTAGTAACATGTATAATGCCATAAAAACTGAGCAGCCGGAATATCAGGTTTTGTATCTGTTGCAGCCTCGGGGCATGTATAAGAGTTTTCTTTGAACACTATTGGTTTAAGCTTTTTCTACTTGTACAGAATAATTCAAGCATGTATAATGCTTAGAAATAAACTCATGAATAAAATATGAGTTTGCGACTGCCATAACTGTATGATATGCAGAACTGACTTAATACAAATAAAACCTTTTTTTCTTTTTCTTTTGATTTATTCAGAATGTGTTTGTTGAGTAAGTGAACTGTAAACACTGTTAATAACCAAATTAAATGTGTTTGTTAGTTAAAGTATTTTTTGTTGTAAAATATAGCATCACTGAGATTACTTAAGCTATAAACAATTTCTTTATGTATAATAACTTCTTTATGTAATCTTTTAAGAGCTTTACAATATAAACTATTGATTCATAAGATTCTCCATCCGTACCACCAGAGGGTAATGTCTCTCCATTTTCAAACTTCCCCCTCTCAGTTTTCATCACAACAACAGAAATTACGAGCCTTGATGGGTTTATGAAATCAAAATAAGTATAGGTTTGCAGAGAGTGACAGCTGTTTAACTGTATTTTCAACAACACAAAATTATTATGCTTCATAACATTACAAGAGGCCTGTGATTGACATCGTTAACGTCAAGAGCAGAGGAAGATTACTGTTTATTTTGGAAACTTAAAAAGTAATTATGTTTTTTGACCTTGTGTTATCCTTAACCTCTCACCCAGCTTCACTGCTTTTTAACTGCTTTTTTTTTTTTTTTTTTTAAGTAAACATGATTTGATGCACTGTAATGTACTATAAGCAATATTTCTTTTGCTCTTGTGTTACCAAAAAAAGACAAGTCATGATATTTTGTATGATCAGATATAGATAGATAGATCAGGGAACTCATGTCATTATTTAAAGTCTACAGCTTTTATTTCCAAGAAAGAGAACAGATAAGTCACTTTATGTAACCTACATATTTCAAAACAAGTTTATCATTTTTTGAAAATCTAAAATGACAGATAGTTTTGTGTGAGGGGTAGGTTTAGGGTAAATACGGTCATTATAGTATAAAATCCATTACATCTTCGGAATCTCCATAAAACATGGAAAACCTGAGTGTGTGGACATAATGCTATACTTAAGTGAATTTCGTGGGTTCAAAGCTAATGTTTGTTTTCTCTCTGTCACTGCAGACGTAGAATTACATGAATAACGTGTAGCTGGAATAACTCCCAAACTGTTGGACATTAAATAATTTTTGCCTTTTCTTTACTGTAACCATAGAAACAGCATTACTCATGGTGTCTTCATCATTTTAAGTTTGTTTGGCCTAACACTTCATCTCCTAAGCTATAAACAAATGCTGAACCACTCAAAAACAAGCAAGAAACTAATCATGTAATGTACAAGGGAAGACACTGTTCGCTAAAGCAACTGGACACGTACAGTAAGCTCAGACACTGTGAATTTTGTGGATTTCATTTTTAATTAGACAACTTGGTGAAACATAACGACAGACGTTTTGAATGCAAATAGCTAGCAGGCTTTAATTTACATAACAGATGATTTGCAAGTTGGTAGTTGGTTTGAGTTCAACTTTAAAATGACTCTCTGAGTAATTTTTGTTTTTCTTTTTAAGAAGAAAACTGTTCTAAAAAAAACAGAACTTTTGGGAAATTACAGTTAAGTTTGATAAATCCACTGTAAATATATCACTGTCTTGACAGCTGTACATGCTTGTTTCTCACACCTTCATGTGGGTAACAAGTAGCATATTGGAATGATATTCCAAGGAATTTTTTTTAAATAAATAAAATAATAATAAATGCTTCATTAGCATAAAAAACTAACATTCAAACGTTCCTTTTATCTCCCTCAACTTTAATTGACAGATAATTAATTTCAATAAAAGGTCCAACATAATAGGCGACTTTAACTGAACATCCCTGTCGAGAATAGGTCACAAACATGCGGTAGTGATTGATCCTATCAAATTCCTTCCTCTTGTGTATTTGGGCAAGTTTTTGAATTATGGCTCCCGCCACTTCAGTAACGAAATTTTAACGTCTTTCCCACAAGCTCTCACTACTGGTAGCTAACAAAACTGGTAATAAACTTTAAAGTCCGGATATAAAAGTCGAGGGAGCCGCCATTAAAACGTGTCTTTGAAAGTGATGATAAACTGCTAATATTGTGTTAGTAATTTACGTTATACTGCACCAGTGGGAGGCGAACTGTGACTGTTATATGTATTTGATGTTTGAATCATTCATTAAAGAGATTTATGAAACGAAACAAATCTGCATTTAAAATTATCATTATTATTTTTTACATAATTAAGCTAATTCTTCTAAAATAATAAATATTTTTAAATAGACTCATTTTCAATGTAATAAAACAATAAATTATGGGGGGGGTTTTTTCCCTGTAGGGAAAGAGCTTAAAAATACATATTTTATAATAATATATTATTTTATAGGTAGGCCTAGTAATACCCCTGCCAAACTTGCACTTGTCCTGATTACTATGTGTTCCTAGGTCAACATATTTTGTTAAAACCTGGAGCAACATTTTAACGCAAAAAAAATATCTTGACCATATCTCTACACCTGATATTACCTATGAGTAATGCCTAAAGTCAGAGGAAATGACAGATGACTGACACTGATGTACAAGCACCAAACACTGATTGAAAGCCTAAACTGTTTCTTCGAATCTGATTGGTTAATCACAATGTTGTTCCGGGGTCAAGATTTTGACAGAGGAATATATTGCACTTAGTAAAATCAGGTTAGCGGCCAAACTTACCAAACTCATACAGGGTTGAAACAAGCGGGGGTGAGTAGGTGATGACAGAACTTTCATTTCTGTCTTTAAGGGCTTTAAGGACCTTCTCCGGTACCTAACACTCATCGATAGGTTGATTAGTGACCTCTTGTGGTGAAAGTGTGATAATACCGTGTTAGGACAGTAATTCACTGTCTTAATTATAGACGCAAGCATAGAGACCTGTCACCATGACAACGAAAAGCTAAGAAAAATCTAGGATATGATAATCAACTCTAAAAAAGTGTTGAGGGGTGGGGTAACATTATTATATACATGGGTTAAGAGAGATTATGAAATGAATGAATTAAAGATGGCTAAGAGTCATTTACTGGAATAAATCTGTCAGGCAAGGATGTTCATATGAAAAAAAAACACAGCACACAGAAGAAATACACAGCTGCATATGCAGAAAGTAAAACTAATTACATATTCTTATCACAAATATATCTTAGCCTTTTTGCTCTAAAGGAATCTCACAACTATAATAATAATAATAAAAAATTAGATGACTAACTTGTAAGACTATACGCTTTTATGCAGCCAGCCCCTGTTCATTTATGTGAGAATGTTACTATCTAATACTAGCTATACTGCCTGGTTGTGTAAGCATTTAATTTCTCACCCATAATACATTAAAAAGGTAAATATGTACGGTATAAACCCTTTCCAAAAACTCCAGTCTGCTCTATAACAGGTAGATTTGAGAGGTCAAACAAGGTCACGCTCGTAAGCCAGGAATGTGCTCTGCTGCTCTTTTTCATTCACATTGATCACGGAGCTACAGAGCACGTGACACTAAATCTAGCAGCTCGTGGCTTGGGGGTGTGATTAACATCAGTGTAAAACTGAATTACTTTCATTAGTACACACTAAGCCATTTAGGCTTTAACAGCTGTGGGAGAAAGAGTCTGTTCACAGAGAGTACTATTACACTACTATATGTCAACTTCAGGCTGTACAATATAGCTCAGACTCTAAACTCAGATTGGATGTCTGAACGTGTAAAACTACTACAAATCATCTCTGGGACTGTACATCATATATATTAATGCACAAAGTTGCTTTGTTTTGCCTTTACAAAGCTTTTGTGTTGGTAAAATGTTTTAATGAGTTTGAAAATCTTTTTCAAGCCAGTGTTTATTTGATCAAAAATATTTTAAAACAGCACTATTATGCAATATTAATACACTTTA
>JAUMHP010023468.1:0-14337 GCA_032361065.1 Enteromius trimaculatus
TAAAATGTGAATGTTTTCAAACATGTACAACTTGTAAAACAAACAAAAAATGCTAGCTAGCTTAAGTTATTCAATATAGCTTAAGTGATTCAATGGTTGATAAAATGCAAAAATCTATAAAGTGTTTGAAATGAAGAGGTAAAATTCTGAAAGCAAATTTGTAAGATTCAATTTTAAATATTGTGTTACATACAAGAAAACAAGCCACAAATACGCCCCAAAGGCTTATGCATCATCATCTCTGTCAATCAACCTCTGGCAATAACAGTAATGGGTGATCGGCTGACCAGGAACTGTGACTGTGTACCTGTCTCCTCTCAGGAAGCCTGTAGGTAAATGTGACATGAGTGAAACTCATTGAAACTGGCTGTGTGCCAGAGAAGGCACTAGTCAGTTTGGTCTGAAGCTTGGGAAAAGGGGCGGGCAAGAAAGCTAACAAAGAGGTGAGTAACCGTTTCTTTAACCACAAAGTGAGATGAACACCTCACTATTCATGGGAACCTAAACCTGTCAGGCCTGGCCTCTGTTGCTCAACATGTGGAAAGCAGTATCATGCTAGACTCCGAAGCACAAGTGCATCCTCCAGGAAACGTGGGTGTGTGATTTTACAAGCAGAGAAGATTAGTTTAATTATTTCATGTCAGGCTAATTATAGAAATGTGTTAGATCTTGATCTATGACTTTTTACTTTAGAATATGTTTGCTATATTGCTAGAACAGGTGTAAAAAAAGTACTGCATTATTTGATTCCACTCATTCGATCATTGTGCGATCTAACAAACATGAGGTCATGCGTTATTTGATCTTTCATATTGTTAAGAGTGGCGACACCTAATTATGTCCTCATAATCCATAATGGTTCACTTCAGTGCAACAGACATTGTGCAAGTCATTTAAACAGGACTGCTCTTCGGGTAGCAACCCCACAGTGGAAGTGATTCATTGTTGTTAGGCTTTGTTGCAGCTGTAGTGAGCAATATGCCATCATGCACATGACAATTTCACTTTGTGGTTTTTGTCACTTAAACAGGTACTAATGGCAACTGATACTTCTGTATTTTAACATGACTGTTTAGTGTTTTATGAGACGTGACGGTTTTAAATGTAACCTGTTATGATAGAAGTTGAATTTGATCTAGGAAACTGTAGATTGTCAAGACACTTTAAATGCTGACACTCTATTACTTTTAGCTTTGCCTGGAAATTTAGAAACATTGTTGCTCACCGATGAGTCCTCTGCAGTAAATGGGTGCCGTCAGAATGAGCTCAAACTGCTGATGAAAACCTAATATTGACGAATAATGCACACAACTCAGGTTCATCAGTTCACTCAAAAATTAAAATTTTGGCATCATTTAGTCACCCTAAAGTTTTACCTAACATGTATAACCTTTTTCTTATAATATATCTTTTTAAGAATGCTGGTAACCAAACCAGATTTAACAGGAGTATGGCTATAGCCATATATGTTCCATAAAAATACTCACAACAAACAAACAAACACACTAAATAACAGAATTTTCATTTTTGGATTCACTATAGTCTTTAGTCTTATGAAGCAAAATGTAATATAAAAATTCATGAGTAAATTAATATTTTACATTGTTAATTGATGGACTGTAATGCAATGTGGATTAAGTGTAGATTCTGATGGCACCCATTCACAGCTGAAGATCCAGTGGTGAACGAGTTTTGTAATGTTACATCCGCTCCGATAAAGAAATAAACTAAGGATCTTGGGTATTTTGAGGATTTTTTTTTTTTTTTTTTGCCCATTTGCATTATTTATTGAACTACTTCAAAAGCCTTAAAGTTTGAATTGAATTGCATTTTTCTTAAGAAAGTAAGAGAGACAAAAGAAAAATCTCTCTATATATACATATAGGCCTATATATGAACTTTTGAATGTGGAACTTTTTGGAACATTTTTTCTGAAAAAAAAAAAACAGATTTTTTTTCCAATAGTTTTTAACACTATAAACAACAGCAACAAGACCTTTGTCTCCTGTTTACACGTCAAGGGTACGTGAGTGAAATCCTCTCCCACATTCATCCAAAGTCACAGCTAAGACCTTGAAGCAGAGAAGTGTGAGTTCACAATGTATTCATATTCCTGCAGTCCCTGACACTTCTCTGTGTCTCATTTACACCCTCTGAAGACATTTGCAGGACCATTTACATACAAGTACTCGCACTGTTTGAGAAGCGTATTCTGATCCCTAACATTTGTTTGTTATGTACATAATTTAGTAGCACATAGTGTGTGTCTAAATAAAGCGATGTTTGTTCTCACACCCACATATTAAATTTAAATTAAATTATTTTACAACTGAATTTATTTATATTAAAGCGCTAACAATATATATAGTTGTCTTTAGCAAAATATATTCAATTAATCAAAAGTGACAACAAATGCATTAAGCCACATTTTTCCTACATTGAAAATATTTAAAAATGTTTTTTTGCACACCAAATCAGCATGTAAGAATGATTTATGAAATGTGATGTGACATTAAAGACTGGAGTAATGGCTGTTGATTCAGCTTGGCAATCTTACAAATAAATTACATTGTTAAAAAATTATAATATTTTTTAGTCTTGGAGACGTTGCCACAGTTCTTCTGGATTGAGTCGGTCTCAGTTTGTTCTGTTACTTCCTGTCATTCCAGACAGACTGGATGATGATCAGATCAGATCTCTGTGTGGAGCCCTAGCTGTTGTGCAGACGATAATCTCACTGCATTATTACAATTAATGACAAAAATAATGTTTGGAAATGTAATTTTTGTTGGTGAAAATACTAGTGGCTGGAGACTTTTGCGCAGTACTGTATATGATAAGTTACTTTTAATTAATTATATTTCACAATATTATAGTTTCTATTGTATTTTTGGTTGAGCAAATGCTTGCTCTCGAAACTTTTGAATGAATGTAATAGCTTCCACTGTTGCTTAATTGAGCTCAGAAATAAAATTAGGGAACAATATCCATTTTAATCGTTATTTATTTGATATTTAGGAGAAACACATGATCGTGTAAATAAACAATTTTCACATATAACACTTAAAGCAGAAAAAAAAAAAAGAATAAAAACAGAAAACTTGCATAGTTGCATTGGGAAAACAGCATTGGAAATGTATTTTGCCCTTAATTTATTTTTAGATGATGCAAAGAAACACTGAAGGAGAAGCTGTATAAAAGTGCTGCTTGTATTTGATCAAAAGGCAAAACTGTAGTGAAGACAGATAAAATGATCAAGCGGTACAACCTTCTTGCCGGAGGCATCAAAACAGAACTGTTAAAACAAACAGCTTTTTAAAAAACGATAACTTCCACAAGAAGCATATTTAAAACAGAGACAGTATTGTTTACCCCGTGAGAAGCGCGCACTGTCAGTAAAGGATTCAAAAATAAACATAACCAAGCTACGGCTCCACAAAATGGGCTGGGTTTCTATACTTTCATCTGTGTATGCGCTCTCACAATACATTTGCACAAGAGAAGACGCTAAACCTGTCTAAACCAGGAAAACCCTTCCCTAATTTTCCCCCGGATGTAGGAAACCTTTTTCACACAAGCCCAATAATCTTATCTCGCCGATTTGCAAGACAATCACCAGCTAAGGTTTATCAGGAGCACGGGCTGAATCATTGTAAGAGTGATGTTGGATTTATACGGTCACAGGAACCTAAGAAGGAGACATCTCACACATTGGCCTTAGTTTGGGCTGTTGCATATGAAAGAGTCGGTCTAAGTAGGGCCTGACACAAAAGAGATAAGACAGATACCCGCTCTTGTTCCCTCGACCATCAGAGACTTCTCCACGTGAGCACCATTCAAGCTTTGAATAGGCAGCTATCCAGCTCATGCAAATTCATTCATTTACATATGGTGGGTGCTCATTGTGAACAATAAATGATTTAAGGAGTAGTTTTCGCTTGTCTTTCTTCATAACGTGTATATAAATCATCAGCAAGTGTTACTTTCACAGCTTGTGTTATTAAAACGCTGTGTCGAGTAATGCAACAGCTCTCAAATGTCACTTGAACGTTTCCTGTTAAGTTTCCCACAGATCAAACAACTCCGCCCATAAAATAAAGCTAAATAACCATAGGTAAACACATTGTCCAAAATAAATTAATATCTCATGTAAACAGTCCACACATTTTGACCCACAGGGTCAGATGAAGCAGAAGAACTTCTTCCAGCTGCATTTGGAAAAAGCTTTAGCTCGTCTGTCTGATAGCCTCAGTTTTTTGGCCTTCCTGGCCTTGTGTTTAATAGCCGCGAATATTGCCGCGTCAAAGGCCTCCTTCAGGTTCTTCTGGGTAAGGGCCGAACACTCCACGTACTCGGCAGCCCTGATCTTCTCAGCGAGGCTCCGTGCCCGTGAATTGAACACAGGTTTGACTTTGTACTTGTCCAAGTCTATGAGAACGTTAACGTCCAGTAGAAGGTCCGATTGAGTTCCTACCAAAATGATGGGGGAGGATGGGTTACACGCGCGGATCTCAGGGATCCATTTCTTGGTTATGTTCTGGAATGACGTGGGGTTAACCACACTGAAGCAGAGAAGGAAGACATCCGTGTGTGCGTAAGACAGAGATCTGAATTCATCAAATTCTTCCTGCAAGTCAAAAGAAAAAAAAACAGATAAGGACCCTGGACAAGGTTAACAAGCGTGTATTTAACAGAAGCGACACTTTACAAACTTTTAAACAGTGTAATTTAATTTACAAACCTTTTTTGGTTAAATGTAGAATTTCAGAAGTTTACATTAAAACTTTACACGATCTATTCTCAACTCACAAGAAATTTCTACAACTAATGTGAAATATTTTATTACACATTTTTGACAAATTAACAAAAAAAGTTACCTGTCCAGCAGTGTCCATCAACTGAATCCGCACAGGGGTCCCATCCACCTGAACTTGTCCTGAATGAGCATAATAAAGAGACTCTTAGTTTTCATCCTCATAATTACTTTAATTTAACCATCAGGGTTTAGAAGGGGGTCAAAGATCATCCTCTTACCTGAGAAGACGTCAAAAGCCGTCTGTTTGTAATCCGTAGGGTATCCATTGGTAGTGTAGCTGACAATCATACTAGTCTTCCCGACAGCTCCATCCCCAACCAGCATGCAGCTGATCCCGGGCTCCAGCGCGTCGTCCTGCTCTAAACACACGGACGGAACTCTTGACTCGTGGTAAAAGTAATCCATTTGAGGTGGCATGTCCAACAATTAAAGCCAAGAAGAATTGTCTTCAGGAAAACTTTGTAAACTCCACAGTATTGGTTGGTGTCTTTGCTGAGACTGATGAGTGACTCATTACTTTCGAAGCTCAAAAGCTGACTGTCTGTGATCTGTGACTGATCTCTCTGTGCCTTTTGAATCACCGACTCAGAGAGGCTTGACTTTACATAGCCACGCCCACCGCGGTCACGGGCCTCAATGAAAAATACACAAATCTATGGTTTGAACACAGATAAGCTATTAACGACTTTAATCCTAAACTATTCTCAATAAAACAAAGTGCATGCTTTAAAAAATATATTTAAAATGTATTACTACGACCCTTTAAATAATACATTTAAATGTAGTATACATAGCGTCCTGGGGCGTTTTGTGCTGTTTTGTTAAAAATAAATGCAATTTTCATGTTTGTTTGTACTCTTTGTAAACTTTTATGTTTGCATATGGATTTAAAATATTATACGTGATTAAATATTTTTTTTAGCGTAGTACAAATAAAGCATTATTCTAATATAATTTAAAATGCTGCTATATTTAATTATGCGCGCATGACATTCAATCCTTAACTAAACAGTGCCTCCACGTGGATAGATTAAGAACAACAGTGAAGGTTTGTCATGTGATCACATGATACTCATCAGCTGACCAAGACAGCAATGCACACAACACAACTCGTTCTCTTGATGCTGCACTTATTCATTAACAAAATTTAGTTTACAGATCAGTTTCTTTTTTATTTTGTATTTGTTTTAGTTCCAGTATATATATTAATAAGCACATAACGGAGGCGTTGCCAGTAAATGCGCGTTTGAACTGGATATTTAGCTCACATGCTAGCGTGTTATGGTTGGGAAAAGCAGCTAAGTTAGAGATACTGTACATCGTTACGTGCAATGTGAACGCAGCTTCAGTATTTGTTCTTCATACTGTAGTTTTGTGAATATTTGATGATTTGCAATGGCATCAATTCTGGATCAATATGAAGATTCTCAGAACATCCGTCAACACAGTCGTGTGTCAGCGGCCAACATCGGGATAACTCATTCAGGTACAAACTTATGCATCAACAGCATTTAACTTGGGATATTGCAAACGTTATGACTGTGCAATATGCGGTGACTATGGTGCTTCACATTATTATTTTTTTCCCCCGTGCGAAGGGTTTGTGAACGTAAGGTTGGAGGAAGAGAAACCTATTTTCAACAAGCAACGTATCGATTTTTCCCCTCCCGAAAAAATCAACCACTTATCAGTGTGCAATAACCAGTTATGCATGAGTCTGGGGAAAGACACCCTGCTGAGGTAAAGCTGCAATTTCTCAAGTCGTATGTTATCAGCAACTGGTTAATTGGAATATTTTGCAGCTGATATGTTTTGCATTGATTAGTTT
Source organism: Enteromius trimaculatus (assembly GCA_032361065.1). Taxonomy (NCBI): domain Eukaryota; kingdom Metazoa; phylum Chordata; class Actinopteri; order Cypriniformes; family Cyprinidae; genus Enteromius; species Enteromius trimaculatus. Next base: position 6,645 of record JAUMHP010023468.1, read on the forward strand.
ATGTACACACAATTAGTGATTAACGTGTGTTTTATTGTCTCAATATTGAAAGGAGTGAGGATGTGGACCGTTAAAGTCAATTTTCTTTGAAATGCTAATTTAATCTCGTCATTGTCTGTTAAAGTAGGATAAAAATAACTTAATCTGCCCTTTATTTGTGTTTTTGTGAAAAGCAAATGATGATTAATTCGCATTATACATGTCATTACAATACGAATGGGATGAATTCCTGTAAACTGATCTCAAAGAGTTCAGCAACATTTACAGAGCAAATAAATTGTTGTCGTATATATATTATGTTTCAGAATTGATCTTGGAAAACCTGACCAGCCAAATCAGATTGAACTGGGAAGGAAGGATGATAGCAAAGTGCACAAACTTTTTCTAGATCCTACAGGTAATTACGCGTCGATGTTCACACCATGTTGTAAGAGGATTTAAATGCTTTTGGCCATCTATTAGATGACACATTCGTGGTCTGATTAGATTTCCATTGCTATTAGTATGATAAAAGAAATATCCCAAAGCAGTTTAACAGATGTTGAACTGGGAAATTAAATTAGGAAAATTTATATTTTCAATGCTTGGAAACTAGTACATTAGACAAGAAAATAAGTTTTTGATAATATTTAAATCATGTAATGCTTTACAATGCATCCCATTAAGAGAAACCAATTCTTTGTTTAAGCCTGGCATTATGATCTCTTGTGATCCGTTTGCAAATGGTCAGGTGAAACACAGCAGTGTTAACACCTGGTGTTAATGTGCATAATGTGCAACACTGTTTTATTTTTGAGTTTTCCATTAACTTTTAGAACTAGTCAGTTGACATATGAGATTTTTTTTTTTTTGTGGAATAGTAAACCACAGATTCAAACCCCCAGTTTCACAGACATGGCTTAAGCCTAGTCCTAGACTAAAATTTAAGTCGGAGCTGTTTTAACTGAAATAAACTGGTACTGACTGATCTTAAATTTTATCACTGTTTTGTTGCAAAATGCACCCCATTAATATTTTTTTCTAACCTTGTTTATAAGGCCATAATGTTTAAAACTCTATGTTTTAAATAATAATGTTTAATATTAAATCATTTTAAATTAAATATGAAATAAAAAAATTAAAATGAGAGGTGCAAATTTATAAATGTAAAAAAAAAGTTGTACAAACTGTGCAGTAATATTTTGTTATTTAGTTGTAATTTTTAACCCTATTTACACCCAAGTTTAGCATTGACTGAAGATGGATCTTAGACTAGGTGTGAACTGGATCAAAAGCTCAAGGCCTGGCATTTTAAACCTGCAATTTATTGTTGAGCTCATTCAATTTACTTACAGTCTGTAAAATGACCTTATCGATTTTCTTACAGGGTCACATTTAGTCATCAGCCTCACCACAAATGAATGTGTATACCTAAATCGAAACACTCAAAAGATCAGAAGTTTGTCACGATGGAGAGGCCATTTGATTGAAAGCATAGGATGGAACAAGTTAATCGGCTCGGAGACCAACACCGGGCCCATTCTGGTCGGCACCAGCCAGGGAATCATCTTTGAAGCAGAGATCTCTGCATCAGAGGGCAGTCTGTTCAACACTAACCCAGACCAGTACTTCAGACAGGTTCATTCTCTAGAGGAGGATGGTAAGCCAGCTCCGGTTTGTTGCCTCGAGGTGGAACGTGGCTTGGAATCCAAGTACTTCATTGTTGCAACCACACGGAAACGCCTGTTCCAGTTTGTAGGAAAGCTGGCAGAGGGATCCGAGCAACAGGGGTTCAGCTCAATCTTCGCCCAAAACCAGGATCTCCTACCCAGCTTCCAGGAGTTTCCTGTCAACATGGGCTACAGTGAGATTACGTTCTACACATCCAAGTTGCGCAGTTCCCCGAAGACCTTTGCATGGATGATGGGAAATGGGGTTTTGTATGGACAGCTAGACTACGTGCGGCCTGACTCTCTACTCAGTGATGTCCAAGTGTGGGAATACACCTCAGACATCGATTTAAACTCCATCAAGCCCATCTCTATAGTACTCACCCAGTTTCACTTCCTGCTCCTGCTCCCAGACCACGTCAAGAGCATCTGCACTCTGAACGGACAAGTAGTGCACGAAGAAAAGTTCTTTCCAGAAAAGTTCGGCAGTCTAAAAAAGATGATCAAAGATCCAATCACTGGGCTGGTGTGGATCTACACGGAGAAAGCTGTGTTTCGTTACCACATCCAGAGGGAGGCACGGGACGTTTGGCAGATGTACATGAACATGAATAAATTTGACCTGGCTAAAGAGTACTGCAAAGACAGACCAGAATGCCTAGACATGGTTCTGGCCAAAGAGGCGGAGCACTGCTTCCAAAACAAGCGCTACCTGGAGAGTGCCAAATGCTACGCTCTCACTCAGAATTACTTTGAGGAGATTGCTCTGAAGTTCATCGAGGCCAAGCAGGAGGAGGCCTTGAAAGAGTTTCTGATTAAGAAGCTGACCAATCTCAAGCCCACCGAAAAGACTCAGATCACCCTGCTGGTCACCTGGCTGACAGAACTCTATCTGAACCGGCTCGGTCAACTGGAGGCTGATGACGGCAAACAGCAGCTCTTTCTGGAGACCCGTGAAGAGTTCCGCAACTTTCTTAAAAGCCCCAAACATAAAGACTGCTTCTTCAACAATCGCAACACCATCTACGACCTGCTCGCCAGTCACGGCGACGTGGATAACATGGTGTATTTCTCAGTCATCATGCAAGATTACGAGCGCGTCATATCTTATTACTGCCAGCATGATGACTATAGTGCAGCCTTAGATGTTCTCTCCAAACACTGCGATGACAAGCTCTTCTACAAGTTCTCCCCGGTCCTCATGCAGCACATCCCCAAAAAGGTAGTCGATGCATGGATCCAAATGGGAAACCGGTTGGACCCGAAGAATCTGATCCCAGCGCTGGTGAACTACAGCCAGATGGGCAGCATGCAGCAGATAAACGAGACCATCCGGTACATGGAGTTCTGTGTGTATGAGCTGGATGTCAAAGAGGAAGCCATTCACAATTACTTACTGTCGCTTTATGCCAAACACAAGCCAGATGCTTTATTGCATTACCTCCAAAAAGCAGGAACTCATGTCTCCGACATCCACTATGACTTGAAATATGCCTTGCGCCTTTGTGCAGAACATGGTTACCTGCAGGCATGCGTCTTGGTTTACAAGATTATGGAGCTGTATGAGGAAGCGGTGGATCTAGCTCTACAAGTATGTGGGCTTTTATACTCTTTGCATTGTCTTTTTAACATTTGTCATTAACTAAGCCTCTTCCAAACCTGAAGATATGTTTGATGAAATCTGAGAGCTTTCTGAGCCTGGATAGATAAGGCAACTGACACAGTCAAGACCCAGAAAGACTTCTTTAAAATATTCCATGTGACATCAGTGATTCAACCGTAATGTTATAAAGATACGAGAGTACCATTTTTGTATGAAGAAATAAAAAAAAGAAACTACTCTATTCAACAATTTCTTATCTTCTGACTCATGCATATCCAAACTCTCTCGGATGTCATCAAAATATCTTCATTTGTGTTCTGAAGGTTTTTCAGGTTTGGAATGGCTTGAATTAATGAGGGTGATTAATTAATGACAGAATTGACATTTTAGGTGAACTATCCCCTTAAAACAGTCTATATTGGGATAATTATACATTTATATTTTTTTAATTCCTATGTTTATTCTTTTAGGTGGATGTAGACTTGGCCAAGTCTTGCGCCGACCTTCCAGAGGATGACGAGGAGTTGAGGAAGAAGCTGTGGCTGAAGATCGCTCGTCATGTGGTTCAGGAGGAGAAAGATGTCAAGAAGGCCATGAACTGTCTGTCCAGTTGCAACCTTCTTAAGATTGAGGACATCTTGCCTTTCTTTCCAGATTTTGTTACGATCGACCACTTCAAGGAGGCAATTTGCAGCTCCCTGGAAGAGTACAACAAGCACATTGACGAGTTGAAGCAAGAAATGGAGGAGGCCACAGAAAGTGCCAAACGCATCCGTGAAGACATCCAGGAGATGAGGAACAAGTACGGAGTGGTGGAGTCTCAGGAAAAGTGTGCCACTTGCGACTTTCCCTTGCTCAACAGACCTTTCTATCTCTTCCTGTGTGAACACATGTTCCATTATGATTGCCTCTTACAGGAAGTCATCCCTCACCTCTCTGCCTATAAGCAGAATAAATTAGAGGAGCTTCAGAAGAAGCTGGCAGTGACCACTCAGACCACCAAATCCAGGCACAGGCCTAAAGAGGAGGACACGGTCAGCTTAGGTAAGGGCCAAGGAAGCAGAGAGCAGATCAAGTCTGACATTGATGACATCATAGCGTGTGAGTGTGTCTACTGTGGTGAGCTGATGATCAAATCCATTGACAAGCCTTTCATAGATCCTCAGAAGTTTGATCAAGAGATGTCCAGCTGGCTCTGAAGGACACACTTCTCCATGAGTTCATTTGAGGGCTGCACAATAAATCTCTTATGCATTGTACATATCCTGACAAATTAACCAGTTGTGCTTTGTGATGTTTGTAATTTGTTTAGAATGTTACATGCTACACGCAGAATTAATGAGTATTAACATATATGTACTGTACGAATGGCCTTCTTTTGATTTTTATGTTGCTTTCTTGGATCACTAGTCACTTCAAAATATAATATGCACTTGTTTTCATTTTGCATTACGAGTAATGCGAATAATATTTTTTTTAATGTATGCAGCAAAAAAGAATAAATGATTGCTATTTGACCAGGCTTCTTTGTGGTGATACAGTGTTATGGTACAAAGGTGTATAAGGATTACTGATGTAAAGACAAGTTTTCACATTTACGTTATTGGTGTTCATTAGTAAATTAAATTACCTTATTTTAACAATTGTATTATAAATAAATAAATGGAAAGAGATAATGGCCAAGGTCGCATATATCACTATAAAAACAATAAGAAACTAAATGTGTTTTATAGATCACTTAATACAACAGACATTCCCTTAAAATATACATAAAAGCAAAAAAACAACAAAAAAACCATGCAAAACTACCCAAACGTGAGCATAAATTTCCAGTTTTAGCAGTATTTTTACTTCCCAAAAATAAAGATATTTATCTTATTTTTTTGAAAGTGAATAAAATTGGTAGATTTCAATACCTTACATTTATGGATAGCAAAATAACAGACATTCCCTTAAAATATACATAAAAGAAAAGAAAAACATGCAAAAACACCCAAATGTGAGCATACATTTCCAGTTCTAGCAGTTTTTTTTATTATCAAAAATAGATATAGATAGATAAATAGATTTTTGAAAGAAAAATTGGTTGATTTCAATAGCTTACATTTATGGATAGCAAAATAATTAGGTTTTTACATATTGCATTACTGCTGTTGTATTACAAGACTGTGACAAACTCGATGGTAGCGCGATATTTTGAGGCTGCATTCGGAAAGTGTTACGTCATAAGACCTTCGGCAACGTTCGGTTTTTCTAGGCACAACCAGTAGAACTCCGATAGCCATTACTCTCTCCTCCAGTATAACCCCCTTAATTTAGAATGGGTCGGATTCTCACCGCTATCTTTTTTAAACGACACAATTCTTTTCTTTTTGCTACTAGTACTTAATTATGATACGTCCCTAAATGCTTATAAGATTGCAGCCTTTGCTCTATAATTGATTGGTATGCCTGTTCCCCACTCTGTCCTCGCCATGGCGCCGTGTCCCTGCTCTCTCAGTTACTGAAAGTGGCCGCCTCTCTGCTGCTACCGACTCACGGTCTCTCTCCTCGCTCACAACCGCCATTTTGGAGACAGAGAGCTGCGAGTCGGCTGCAACAGAGACAGAGCAAAAACGGCGGACACGGGGGACAAGGTGAGCTAGCGTTTATGAGGAACATGGTGGGGGAGCAATGGGGGAAGATGGCCGGGAGGAAGAAAGAATTAGAATATGGGAATCGCAGATCTGCTGGCCTCCTCGACTCCCGCACTGCATATAGACATGAGTCGGGACAGATGGTGCTTGACCTCACGTGGAACAAGGCCACGGAACATTACGAATCATTTTAAATCATATCTCCCTACATTTCATTTGACAAAGAGGTGGTGGCCTTAAAGAGACAGAACCCATTTCAAATATTCAAAATGATCAAGAACTTGACATGATACTAAAGCTTTGCTAAAAAGTCACCTCTGCGCGGTTATCATTCCAAATAGTAGCAAGCTAAACTTCACAGCCTTGCTTTTAAAAATCCAATAAAGCTCGTTTTTGGCGGTCGTAGCTCAAGTTTACCTTACATTGCCGCGCTGCTAACTAGCAACATATACAGTAACCCAGGATTTAGATTATCAAGCAACACTGGCTGCTGAGACGCTTAGCGTTAGCTAAACCTAGCCAGCTTAGAGTGCTAGCTAAGCTAAGTCGGAAATAAACATTAGCCTGTCGATCATATTGTGTGAACTAACAGTAATTCTACCTGGATTTTAAAATAAGTCTTAAGACTCCTCGCACCGCTATACATTTCCTCTTTAGCATTTCCTTCATCAGCTTGCGTTTGTTTTATAAATTGCGTTTCAAGAAACTAATATTGACGAGCATTTGTCAGTAACACATCAGTCTGTTGATTTTATAATAATAGTTCCCTGGACATTAAAGCCAAATAAGTAGTCACACTATAGAAATTAGTAACTCATAGGCTAGCCATTGCACTGTTTGTTAGATTGCATCCAGGAAATGGTTAAATGAGGCACTAAAACACTAGCGGCGTGAGTGCTTTAGTTTACAAAAACTCCCAAAAACCTGTGCAAAGGCATCAGTATCATTTGAGGTGCATTTGCTACAAATTTGATGCCGTATTTATTTTAGAAATTTTATTAAGAATTCTCAGGTAAATAGTTCAGTATTCCACAATTTAATATTCTAAAAATGAATCCATGCACTTATTTTAAGTCACAGGGAAACAGAAGTAGCAAAAGATTTGTTGCTATATTTTCTCAACATTAAAGACCTCAGGAAATCACTTGATGCCACAAAGACATGATTTGGCATGGATATTCTCAATCGAGTGAGCATTTTATTTTTTTTTTAGTTTTATAATCAATGTTACTTAACAGTAAAGACTTGTTACAAAGCGTATGTCATTGTACACAAAAATATTAAGCAGCATAACTTATATATTCATAATGATAAATGTTTCTTGAGCAGCAAATCGGCATATTAGAATGATTTCAGAAAAAATAATGTTACACTGAGGACTGGTGTAATGATGTTGAAAATTCAGTGTTGCATCACAAGAATATACAATTTTTATTTAAAATTGTAACAATGTTTTACTATGTTGCTATGTGTTACTAATGTTTTATCAAATAAATGCAGCAGAATAAAAGCATAAGAGATTTTTTCAAAAAAAAAAATTTTTTAATCAGTTTTTGTTTTTTTAAACATCACTAAGAAAAAAAAATCTACTTTTTTTTGGAGTCTATCATAAGTTCAGACAAAGTCGTTCAGGAGTTTGTGTCCTGATTCTGAACCTCACAAGGCTGTTTATCAGGTTGATTAGCTCTACAGAGGGCACATTCTGCTACAACAATAGAAAAAATTCATTATTACATCTCAGTATGCTAAACCTGTCAGATGTGTTAATCTCAGTCTAATTAATTATCATTCAGATAATGTGCAGA
>JAUMHP010023518.1:0-2500 GCA_032361065.1 Enteromius trimaculatus
TATATATATATATATATATATATAGTATTTTATAAATACAAATTAATATTTTTTATATTTATTTTTTTATTGTAGTAACTACATTACTTGCATTATTTTTTATTTATATTAAAATTACAACAAACTAATGAAGTATAACTGTAATATGTTTTTGATAATTCACTATATATTGTAACAGCTATAAAACTCAAAAACAAAAAAACAAACTACCTTGCGATTTTGTCACTGCATGACATGGTAAGCAGCCGCTCGCCCTGCAAGACCCCGTCCCACGTCTGTATGGTGTTACTAGAGCGCACCGGGATAGTTCCCTCTCCAGACTCTATCTTGGTCCTCAGCTGGCCCCTTGCCTTCCTGTTTGGGTGTCTGTCTCCCTGGTCTGAAAGAAATTAGACATCACATAGAATAGGTGGCTCTTACAGACAATGTTTCTAAAATGTTTTTAAAAACAAAAAACTATAACAAACCAATAATTGATTTAATCAACCAATAACACTCACATAAAGAACAGTAATTGTGATTTCCTTTTGCTTCAACTGTTTAATCATTGTATGACAAATAAAGCCAAGCAAAATGATTTAAATACAACACTCAAGAGTGGAATTAATCATGCCACAAGGGGAGTCGACAAAGCCAGCTAATTAAAAACACTGATGAAATTCATTTTTGAAATGCAGTCAGACACTCGAGTGAAATATAACGAAATGTGACCTGATCAAAAGAGGACCCATCCTGATCTTAATTAAATACAACTGTTCAGTTTTAATCATTAATTTCAAACAAGTGTTTGAGTAAAATAACATCCTCATCCACCGTCTGCATAAAGAACTGAAGAGACTCCGTCTCACCCTCTACACCCGCCTCGTGAGGAGAGAAGATCCGGGCGTCGCCGCAGGGCGATGTGCTGATGTAAAGATGAAACTGGACGTTGTCTTTCAGCCGGAAGCCACGCTTGTCACACTGCGTGAATATGGACTTTTGGTGCTCCTCTTTATTGTTACTAAATTTAGAGACAACCAGCAGAAAATGTTTTCCCAGTTCTAGTCATGTACAGATACAAAACTGTATGATCAATTATTTTGACACATTGTGACTGCAGTGTGAACTTCAACAGCACAAACATTTAAAGGTGTGCTCTGTATATTTATTAAATGTTTCATATACAGATTTTTGAAGCCTAGTTCACATGAATTGCACAGAAAAAATGTAATACAACATAACATTTATAATAATCATAGTTTGAGTTTACATAATAAATGTGTGCACTCTGTATATTTCCCACTAATATTGACACCCTTAGTAAATCTGAGCTGTGCTGGCTGTGAAAACAAATGTCTTGTTTGTTCTTTCATTTGAAAAATTCACAAAACCTATCACTGAAGTAAAACAATTGAAAATGGAGAAAATCTCATGATGAAAAAACAGTTTTTCTCTGATACTTGTTGGCCACAATTATTGGCACCCCTAGAATTTTTTATGAGTAAAACATCTTTGAAGTACATTCCCATTCTTATAAAAAAAAAGAAAAAGGCTGATTAGAAACATGAAATTATCCAGCCCTGGCTTCCTGTTTCACAGAAATATAAATAGGAGGGAAAACAAAGCCCAAATACCCTCCATCATCCATCACAATGAGAAAAAACAAACAATATATTTCTGATGTGCACAAAAAGATAACAGAGCTTCACAAATCAGTAAAGTGGCCTTAATAAAAGAGCTAGAGCAGTGAACATTCACAGTTCCACCATCAGAGAAATAATTAAGAATTTCCGATCAACATAAAATGGTAGGAAACTGCCTGGAAGAGGATGTGTGTCTACATCGACCTAATGCAAGGTGAGAAGGAGAGTTTGAGAAGCCAAAGACTCTCCGAGGACCACAGCTGGAGAATTGCAGAAAATAGTTGAGTCTCGAGGTCAGAAAACCTTTTGAAAAACTGTCAAAGAGCATCTACATCAGCACATGTTGTTTGGGAAAAATTCTCATCCAAAAACAAATCTCCAGCATGTTCAGTTGTCAGACAGGACTGGAACTACAAATGTGACTGGCTTCTATGATCAGATGAAACTAAAAAATAGTTTTTAGCAGCAAACACTCAAGACAGGTTTGGTGAACAGGGATAAAAAGTACTCCATGTGTATAATGAAATGTACAAGACTACTGTATTCTTGATGATGTTTTCACAGCCACCTTTGCTCAGATTTACCAAGGGTGCCAATATTAGTGGAGGGCACTGTATATGTAACACAAACTTTTAGTGTAAACACAAACTTTTAATTTGGATGTGATTAATCACGATTAATCAATTTGCCAGCAATAATTATGCTTAATTATTATTTTTATACATTATATAATTTATTTGAATTAAATTCAAAAAATTCAAAAATTATATGTCAATAGATCGCAGTATTCAGTGGTTTAATAAGTTGAACAGGCTAGCTAATGATTAATCTATATTGTGCATCAATAAAGACTATAAATATTACATAGAACATATGTA
>JAUMHP010023518.1:7500-14330 GCA_032361065.1 Enteromius trimaculatus
GGATATTTTCAAGAGAAATATGAGAAACCAACAATCGAAGTAGATTAAACAATCCAGACGAGCTGAAGGCTAAAGTAGTGCCTCAGCAGAGTCTGAGGATGCTGGAGTTTGTTCTGAAGGAGTCCTGATCAAGCACTGAGAGCATAAATCAATTACTTTAAAGACCTTGAAGTTTCCTTTTTGCAAATCCTTTTTGTTTTAAACTCATCTTAGAAAATATTCTAATATTTTGAGATTCAGGATTTTTGACTTTCATGAGCTGTGAGCTCTAATTTAATCAAAATTAAAGCAAACAAACAACAACTAAAAACATTTGAAATGTTTTATTTACATGTAATTAATTTAGAATTGATTAAATGAGCAATTTTTGAATTAAGTAAAAAAACCAAATCTATATATATATATTTTTTTACACATATACCTTTATACAAGCCTTTATATATACTGTATATTTACGCATAAACAAAAAGGCCATTTCACAACAGGCCCAAAACCACCCAAGAGAAGACAATTTCACAATTAAAGCAATGTGTGGCAAATTTGATCTAATGCTATAAAACATATCAAGAAAAGTTTTTAAGTTATTGCACTAAGTCCATCCCAATATTTTTCCAGGGCTCATCTTCATTTCCATTAGGCTTTGTTCCTAATTGAAGATGGCCATTTGTGTCGGTTTTGACTATCACGTTATAAAGGCTTAGATGATGATCTCTGATAAACTTAAACGGATCAGAAACTTCAATTAAACACTATGAGATGTGAAGAACCGATTTCTTATATTCATCAGATTGTAACAGATCAGATACAATCAGACTTTATCAGCCCGTCTGGTGTGTGTGCACACAGTAGCAAGTTTTTAAAGGCTTAAATGAGTTTGAGTTTTTGAAAATCCTCTAACTTTCATTAACTATAACTGTAATGTAATCTTCTACAACATTTCTTTCCCGATTGAGCCTGCCTGCATATCTCAAGAGTAAAAATAAAGTATTGCTATTTACTGCTGCACAGATGTAAATACTAACAAGGTATGAACATTTAAATGACACATCATTTACTCGCTCATGTTGTTGCTACATTTGTCAAATTCTGTTGCCAACTCACCTACATCTTGGATAAAACATTTTGATTTTAGGTGAATTATTCCTTTATTAAACTATTTGGGAGTTATGGTTACTTGGACTTTCAATGAACTGCAAATGACCACAATATTTTCATTTCTGGGTGAATTATACATCAATCATTAAGTGCAGCCTGGCCAGTATGAAAGATTCTGTCGAGATCTCTTACCTGCGGCAGGTGCAGCTGCAGCCCCTCTCTCGGGATGGGTTGGCGGGATGGGGTCTGGTCCAGCTGCATGTTGAAGAGCGCTGACAGAGCCGCTTGGGCAGCCCGGGCTTTCGCAAGTTTCTTATTTCGCCCCGAGCCCTCAAACGTCTGCGAGTCCACGGTCACCGACATCACAAAGTTCTTAGCGTGGCTCTCCCCGCTCTCTGACACAAACTCGTATTTGAGGCCCGGCCGCAGCTCGTTGAGGATCATGACCGGGTTTTTGCCGCTGGTTGAGGAGGAGAAGGAGGAGGGCGGTGGAAGCGGAGCCTGCACGAGGCTGTTCGTACCTGCCGCCTGGGGCACGGGATACTCTCCCAGCGGTTTTAAGGAGCCGTTGCCATTGGAGCCCAGAAAAAACGTTTCCTCGGACGGTGCCGGCGTCTCAAATCCATTGAAGAGCATGTCAGGGAAGTCAGCCTGGTCGGAGGTGAAATCCGTGTTGACGGTGAGCGTACGGCCCATAGCCAGGTGCGCCTCGGACGCGTTTGGGAACTGCACGAAGGAGCGCAGCGCCTTCTCGGCAGCGTTCAGCTTGGCCTTTTTCTTCGTAGGCCCTGAGCCTTCAAACAACTGACCGTTAACCTCAACAGTCATGACGAACACCGGAGCATGGACGGGGCCGGTCTGCGAGAGCAGCTTGTACTGCAGACCCGGTTTAATTTCGTTCAGCTGCATCAGGGCGTTCTTGGGCAGAACCGGCCCTGGCGTTTTCTTACGTTTCTTGGGTCTGAATTTGGAGTGTGCATGGCCATTGTTGCCCTCTTCCAGGGGCCGCTTGCGACCCCCTCCTCCACTACCGTTGGGGAGCTGCTCCACCAGGCCAGCTCCCTCCTTAGAGGAGACGTTGTCCAGGTTGCGGTTTTCCTTTACGTCGGTGCTGCATGAACCTGCGGTGCCCAGAAAGAGTAACTTACAACGCCTTCGTTGCAGGATCTTGTAAATGTAAAATTTATAGATTCCTTTATCTTTCTTTGTAACCGAACAAGTGATGTGTGTTCCTTTTGTTGTGTGTGCCGAGAGATATTAGCATGACACATTTTTAGACTAATCTTGTGAAAAATCATTATGAGAAAAAAAAAAAAAACATTTCATGGAAAAAAAACAAACAATTAATTAACATAATTAAAGAAGACCATGAGGTATAAAATCTAAATTATCATAATCATCAGTTTAAGTTAAAGTACAGTTTCAGTTTTGCAGGCAATGGCCCGTGCAGAGTCAATCAATCATCTCGTTTGAGATAAAATATGTATTAATGGAGAACAAAAGCAAAGCTTTAAAAAGGCTAATAACGACTTAAATGAGCCTCGTTTTGAGGGATGACAAATTCTCTTCATATAAGTGGTTATGAAAATACCAATCAAAAGGCTAAATATTAGTAAAGTTTTTTTATTGTGGTGTTTTGTGGTTGTATTTCTTTATCAGCCAATTAAGTACCAATTTTCACCCCAAAAATCAAAAGAAAGACAGCAACAAAACAAAACAAAACAAAATAAAAAAAAACAGCTGGCCTTGTTAATATTATTTTATTTTGATTTTGGGGGTGAAACAGAACCTGGACAATTTTTTCGTGAGACATATCTTGAATATATTCACAGGTCACAATTGTTTTCACCTAACCAGACGAAACACACATCATCATGTCCTGTTGACAAAGCGGATGGAACTTTGGCTAAATTTTCATTTATAACATCCTTCAGCAAAAGCTCGCTAGGTTACTGCTTTCAGTGCTCTGGTAGAGAGAATAGCATCCGTGAACAGTAGGGGAACAGAGTAAGAGCTCTCTGCAAGCAGTAGGAACAACAGGGTGGATAAGGGAGTGGGTGCAAGGCAGGAGGAGAAATAAAATGAAGATATCTGAGAAGAGAGAAAGCTGAGTGAGAGAAAACACAGAGGGAGCAAGAACGTGAAGGAGAAAGAACCAAAAAGATACAAAGAAGAGAGAAATATACAAAACAGTCTGGAGCAGAATCTGAAAAATCAAAACCTTTTTTATGCATGTGAATGCACATATCCACATCACACACGTATAACCTTACATACAGCTCTTGTAATCAATTTGACCTTGTGATTAATTCTATCAAATAATCGAAGACACTCTTGCTGAAACAACAGCGTTGCTCCAAAACCTAGTGAGCTGCCTACTTAGGTGCCATTTTAAAGCATTATATGCCATCCAAAAGATACTGCGTGCATATACAATCTAACACAGTATTTAAGTCTTTTTATATATTTATAAGATAAATGTCAAATCATTTCAGCCAAATCTGTGCTTTATGTGAGAATCACTAGTTGTATGGTGCTCCCTATCTAGAACTTTACGAAAGTGAGGTTCAATTTCAATTAAGCAGCAGACAGCAAGGCAGGTCGCTAAGTTTGAGAATAAAGCCAAAGTTACACTGAAAACAAAGAAACCCTAAAAGATTTATGCAACGCATCGTAACTGGAAAAACAAAAACAGCGTGTTTTGTTTACTAGAGATGTTCAAGCTGTCAGTTTAGAAAGCTGCCCACCTTCAGCTGAAAGTAAAATCAATAGCACATGCTAAAAAAGCCTAAAATAAACAGTTTAAAACATTGCCTCACTACATGCTATAAAATGATTTTTCAAAGTTCTAAATAAAACAGAATATTAGAGTGTTTTACAAGAAAATCTACTTTAGTCTTTGCTCCAAAACATTCATGTTTAGTGTGTTACTTGCTGACTCTTTGCATTTTTTGTGTGCAGTTTACTAGAAATTGCAGAGAGAAAATCAATTGTAATGCAATATTTTTTTCAGTAAATCAAACAGAAATCCCCTATGCACAGGAACTTTAAAAGCACAAGTAACACTGAGGTGCACTGGCTAATTTTTGTGTGCATTAGTAAAGTCAAAAAGGCCATCATGTTGATTTTCAATCGGTGCATGTAATGCAGCCGAAAGCACTTCCTGGTCAAAACAGTCAAAGCTTTCTGGAATTCCTATGGAGAAAATCAAAGCAAAAACACTAGCTGTAAAAACTAAATAAATCAATAATTAAAAGGTGGGCAAAACTTTATTATTAGTCATCAGGGTGGAAAATCTGGTGCTGAATGCCTACATACAGTATAACCGTGGCTCTCACCAAGCAATGAATCACTGTGCATAATCCTTTACTTTCCTGCTCCTAACATCTGAATCTGATAGAGAAATATGCACTGTCACATAAAGAAAGCTTCTGGATATTAAGTATGCTTATCAGCAGAAAATCTAAATAAGAAAGTGTCTGCTTCACTACAGATCTGTAATAAATGACGGGACCCTCCATTGTCAGTGGCTCTGAACAGAAACGGCTGAGTGAAGGGACAATAGCGGGTTAGATTTTCTCTGGGTTAACAACTCTTCCCAGAACCTTCTATTCACAGCACTGCTGAATGAAGGCGATCGGGACTTCGACACATGGAAAGAACGCTGTGTATTTCTCCAGCCTTGAATCCGGTCGGTCTTCTTTGATCACATTCAAGTAAAGCCCACAGAGTTAGGAAATGCATCAATTCTAGGTTAATGGGTTATCTCATAGTTTTATATTCATACGGGTACTACTTATAGGTTTAATGGTTCAAGTTTTTTATTTTTACAATCAATTTTTTTTTTTTAAATTAAACTTAATTTATCTTTAATTTAACACTGCTCATTTTTAGTGTTTACTTTTTAAAAAGTATTTTAGTATATACAATGTTTTCCAATAATTATGATAATTTGTTTTCTAAATGGCATAAAAATATATGGCGAAAAGCAAAAAGGAAAATTAAAATTATGTAATAATTTAATCATTCAGATAAAAGTTAATTGGGTCCGTTATACTTCAAACCCATCTTTCTTCAAAATATCTCATAAAACAGCATGATGGTGAGTAATTGACAGCAGAGTTTAATTTTTTGGGTGAACTAAGGTAACCAAAAGCAAGTTGAAATTCTTTTCATTATTATGTTTTCTGATCGTTTTCTGATCTCTGTAAAAATAAAAACTTATATAAATGGTAAAAAAACTAAAAAAACAACAACTCTTAAATGGTTTCTGTTACAATTTACAGGGGGGAAAAAAAAGTCAACGAACATTCCCCGAATTCCTTGCATTGCATTTAAAGTTTTGTTTGAATTTGAGCGTTTTTCTTTAAATTGACTATTTCTTCTTTTCAGTTATGTTTGTTAGGGTTGTATGTTACATGCAATGTTGTTAAATTAATGTTTATTGCATATTTCAGTTTAACGAGTGTCATCATGATGGTGTTTAGGGTTTGAGTGAATGACACTGAACACTTTCTATATATGTTTGTATTTATACGCTGCTTGTGATGGGCTTTGGTTCATCATGTGACTTTCTCTTCACCACCTGCATCAGGTACAAAACACATTACAGTATTTTAATAGATTGGTATATTAACATCATATTAGTTAACGAAATTACGGTATTTAACTGTAAATAACTTAAATCTGTAAAGCCTAAAATGTTACCGTATTTTTTATGGTCGAATTCTGGCAACCACAGCTGCTGATTTTTTACAGTAAATTTTACAGTTGTTTTTTTTAACAGTGTATGTTATTTTTTTCAGGAACATAGTGTTTGCTGTATACATCTGGCAAACAGTATGTCTGATACATGTTTAGATACACAAATACTTAAATATTTATATTCATCCAACCAAATAAATAGTCAGCCAAATTGAAATCCATGATTTCGTTGGCTATTCACAGTATAATAGAAAGCTATTGTGTTCCCTGAATGAATTATCTGTTTGTTTCTAAGACCATGCCAGATTCTTTTGTCTACTTTCATAGCAAAAACAAAAAAGAGGTACATGTTATAAAAAATATTGGATTAATTTGCTTAAAAAGTTAATTGTATCAATTGTTGTATTAACAGAATAAAACAAACAAAAAAATCCCTATATATAACATGTTTGTCAGACATCTCTTCGGTGTGTTTCAGTGGGGTCTTTTAGCGTGAGGGATGTAGAGAGGGACAGGAAGGCACATGAACCGTTTGCTAAGTGACATTAGTTAAGGGTAGTGTGCAGGGCTCTGTGCTGGAATGGAGGGTTTGGGGTTCAGACTCGGGCACTCACTCATGTTCTCCTCCTCATCAACATCCATGGTGGTGAAACGCCTCGACTGGCCCTGTGCTTGCTGAGCCCCGGCCACACCTGACAGAAACACAGACACATCGTCATTAGCACGGTTAGCTTAAGCGAACTGAATCACTATAATCACAGTTACTTTAGCTTAACCTTACGGTCAATGATGTGGACAGACCCCTGAAAAGAAGCATTAAACATCCTACACTGTGCTGAATGTAGACTCAAACCTTAAATCATGCCGCTATCATTTTAGCAAGTGACTGAATTCATGATCATCACCAGGCGAATGGAAAATATTCCACAGATTTATATGGGCCATCTATCCATCCACACACACACACACACACACACACACACACACTCACACACACACACACACACACACACACACACACACACACACAC
>JAUMHP010023696.1:0-14310 GCA_032361065.1 Enteromius trimaculatus
CTTTGAGAGCTCAGCATGCAAAGTAGCTTTTGCTTGTCCAGCAGAAAGGTTACAACGTCCATGTCACAGAGGTCCAACTAATTACATGTATATTTTCACGTACCAAAGTCATCGCTGGAAATTTCTGCTCTCTGCTTCTCACTGTAATCTCAGCATGTGGTATTGTCCTCTCAGATGACATTTGTTGCAAGCTGTAATATAAACGCTCATTAGAGAGTTAGCCAGGGACGAAGAAACAAAGAGGTGCTCTTGTATCTAGTTCAGCGGTAGACTATATTTTGATGCACTAACCCCAATCATGGGTTTGTGACAAGTTGAGATTAAATGCACAACATTTAATGCCCAAACATATGTTTTGATTTTTTTTTACCATAATTGCCGTAAAATTAATAAAAACGGATTTAATTATGGTCTGTGGCTTTAAAATGGCCCATTAGCCCTGTCTAAAATGGCACCTTTGCTGTTGCCATCCAAGAATTAAGCCTAAATTGGGGTCAATTTGAGTCTGTTAGTCATTCCACTTGAAGGTGCATCATAACATTCACACCACAGGTGTGATCTGCAGAATTAGAGTTCCCTGCACCAGCGTGTACACGGTGCCAAATGACTTGTTCAAACAGACTACTTCACCTCATCAAAGCACTGCCTTCATATCCACTGGGCAGGCATGTCCAAATAAGCTGTGAAAATATTTATAGCCTCTCACTGACTATCCTCTCATTAGCGAGCACTTTTCTCCTCGCGCTGCCAGTTGCCAAAAAAGCGGAGAGTGAAATTTATTTTGAATATTCAAAAGAAGATAATCAGCTTGTGTGCCAGCAGTGTGCGGCTCTGTTAGGCATGTGCATGGCATGGCGGCTAAGGGTGCACGTCTCTTACGGTTTCCATCAGTGTTACCTGATATGGTTTATGGTTTGGCGAGACTAATCAAGTTGATGTGTTTGAGGAGATGGCATGTTTTTTAATACATCCACATATGTTGTCATACTGTATGTTGTACAGTGTATTTGATCTTTGAATATGCACATGTCGTAAAAATAAATTACATTCAGTATATATTGAGTTATACTGAATGTACGTTAGACACACAGACATTTTATTTTATTTTATTTTAATAAAGAAATTAATACCTTTCTATGGCAGGGCTGATCAATTTGATAAAACCTGAAAGTAAAGACATTCAGATTGTTATGAGAAAAAAACATTCTGAAATGTTTTTTTTTAATAAATGCTAAACTTCAAATCAAAGAATTCAGAAAAAAAATGTATACATTTCTGAAGGACAATGTGACACCAGATTAATGACTACTGAAAATATATAAAAGAATAAAATAATAAATAGTGTGTGTGTGTGTGTGTATACAGTAATAGTAAATACCTATTTTAAACTGTCATATTATATATATATATATATATATATATAGTATATATAATATTATTCCACAATGTTGCTGTTTTACTGTATTTTGGATTTTCAACATGCTTATTTTTAAATATTCTAAGAGACTTTTTAAAACCATCAACAAATAAATAAACTAAATAATTAAATTAAAATCTTTCACTTTTGAGCAGTAGTGTATATAACTTTAATTACTTTGTAAAAATTGCTTCATTTTTTCATAATTAAGTGGCAAATGCCTATATGTCAATATATCAAATGAGACCTGTCAGCAATGGGTATGCATCAATAAATTCTTTACATTCACTATGTCACTGTCAGAGTTAATATCTAAACTTGCAAGAGTACTCTTTTGTTTTTACTCTTTTGACTTTTGTTGCCGATATGCCCTAGCTGTCAAATAGACAAACCAAAAAAAGACTGGAGTGGATTGTGCTGATGGTTAGTGATGACCAGACCAAAGTCAACTCATAGGCAGAGGGCTATTTGTTTAGCACCATTTAGTTTCAGGTTATATTTTAGAGGGGTTGTGTCTGCTTGTGTACCAGGTGGTGGACGTTCAGCATCGCTGGGGGAAGAAGCTCTGGAGGAAGACATTGACAGTGGACATTGATAGACACAGATAAGGGCTCGGAGGGACAGAGTTTTACCGAACACCGGACCCTGACCTTCCCTTTCCAACAACAAAAAGAATGCTGTTTCCAGTGGGGTTCAATCAAATGTGTGTCCTGACAATACTGACGCCATGGGGTTTGTACCAGCAAAGCAGACATGCTCAAAGTGTTGCAGGAGTCACGGCCTTGTCTGACAGATTATCTGATCTTATGCTGTGCTATGGAAAATAGCCTTAGCACTGGCCGTTTTCTAATAAAAGGAAATGCACAAAAGAGGTTAATGAATACTGAGCCATGATTAAAATTTAGGCATTTCTTTTTACTGATTCTGAATTTCGTTTATTAAGATAAATATTATTATTATTATTAATTTAGTTTTTCTTGCAATTAAAAAGAGATATGTGTCAGAAATCCAAGATATACAGTGGGTAAGGAAAGTATTCAGACCACTTTAAATTTTTCACTCTTTTTTATATTGCAGTCATTTGCTAAAATCCTTTAAGTTCATTTTTTACTAATTAATGTACACACAGCACCCTATATTGACAGAAAAACACAGAATTGTTTTTGCATTTTTGCGGATTTATTGAAAGAGAAAAACTGAAATATCAGATGGTCTTAAGTATTCACCCTTTGCTGTGAAACTGAGTACATTTATTTTTACTCAGGTGCTGTCCATTTATTCTGATCATTCTTAAGATGGTTCCATACCTTCATTTGAGTCCAATTGTGTTTGATTATACTGATTGGAAACCACACACCTGTCTGTATAAGACCTTACAGCTCACAATGCATGTCAGAGCAAATGAGAATCATGAGGTTAAAGGAACTGCCTGAAGAGCTCAGAGACAGAACTGTGGCAAGGCACAGGTCTGGCTAAGGCAATTTTCTATTTATTTTTTTGCTGTACTTAAGGTTCCAAAGAGCACAGTGGCCTCCATAATCCTTAAATGGAAGATGTTTGGGATGAAGAAGCCTTCCTAGAGCTGGCCATCCGAAGGTTTACCTTCCAACAAGACAATGACCCTAAGCACACAGCCAAAATAACGAAGCAGTGGCCTCTCAATAACTCCGTGACTGTTCTTGAACGGCCCAGCCAGAGCCCTGATTTAAACCCAATTAAGCATTATTGGAGAGACCTAAAAATGGCTGTCCACCAACGTTTACCATCCAGCCTGACAGAACTGGAGAGGATCTGCAAGAAGGAATGGCAGAGGATCCCCAAATCCAGGTGTGAAAAACGTGTTGCATCTTTACCAAAAAGACTCATGGCTGTGTTTGATCAAAAGGGTGCTTCTACTACATACTGAGCAAAGGGTCTGAATACTTGGGGCCATGTAATATTTCAGTTTTTCTTTTTAATAGAAAAAATGTTAACAATTCTGTGTTTTTCTGTCAATATGGGGTGCTGTGTATACATTAATGAGGAAAAATTATTTTAGCAAATGGCTGCAATATTACAAAGAGTGAAAATTTTAAGAGGGTCTGAATACTTTCCATACCCACTGTATATTATGGGAATAGTAGAAATTAACTTTTTTTAATTAAGTTTTTTTTAAATAATATATATATTTTTTTTATTTTAGCTAGTTGACAATGTGTTTTATTTAGTTTAACTTCAAATACTCTACAGTATTAACTACAACTAAAATAAAAACCTTTCTTTTTTGTAATTTACAACACTTACAAAAATGTAATTAAAAAACTATTTATATAAAATTTTATTATGTAAGTAATATGTTATAAGTAATATACAAGTGATATGTTACAAGTAATGTGTGTGTTTGTGTGTGTGTGTTTGCCATTACAGTATACTGTATCAAATGAGACCTGTCAGCAATTGGCATTTTTTTAAAGAAATCATGAGAGTACATTCAACACAAGATCACTTACGAACAGCCCATTAAATTGAGGACCAAAGTTCATCTTGTGGATGAAACAGCAGGACTATCTGAAGCTATTTGAAAAACACCAAAAACAGGGCACGAGTACCAGTTGCGGACTGGCGTTGCGCCACCAAGGCATTCGATGTTCCCTTAAAGCACCTCTGAAACTGAGTTTGAAAATGGCATCTGGCTACCCTCAGTGTGTTCCACTTCTCCTGCTGATCTCTGGAGAGGAGGAGGCAGATCTGCTGACTCCACACTCATGGGTCGACCAACAAAGGCAGCTCTGAGACTTTGCTCCCTGGATCTTGTAGTGACGGGCTTGGCAGGCCACAGACATAATGAGCTCCAGACCAGGGAGAGTGCAGCATTATCACCCTGGAATTTAGCAGACGGGTCGGGCGGGAGAGATCGAGCCCAGTCTGACCCAGCTCGGCTGTGGGAGGCTGGGCATGTCATGCACTACCGGCTCAGAGTTTCTGGAACTTTCTCCACACAAGCCCAGAATCTTCCCTGCTGTCATGTATGGAGGTCACATCCCAAGAGAACACTTTCACATTTGCTTGAGTGCGAGAAAAGAAAATGCCGCACTGCATGATTTGATTATTTATTATCTTGAGAAAATTGCTAACGATCGCTTCTGAACATGCACCGCAATTAAGGATTTCTGCCTGGACTGAATTCAGAGAGATGTTTATTGTTGAGTGTGCCGTGTGGAATGCCTTACGAGCGGGAATCAAGAACCTGGTCATTACGCATTCTGCTGGTGGTTTGGTGTATGTGTCATGGGTGGGATGTTGGGAAATAAACTAATCATGTATTTGCATCTGTTAGTATCAGAAGAACAAAGTTCTTTGTCTGTTTTTACTACATTAGTGTCAAATAAGCCTATGTAATCTTTACCACCAAAATATCTCTAAATATCTGCCTCTCACGCTCTGTGTGATTTTTTTTTTAAAAAGGCAAGCTAGTTAGGTCATTTAAAAAAGGTCTTTCTGTTTACATGAAGTTCAGTGTGAATTTAAAACCAATTAAATTCTATAAGCAATTATACAAGCAAACAGTTATAAGCATACAGTTTTACAAAAGGCCGCACTGTTATTCAGCTTCAGAGTCAGTTTAACCTTTATTCAATCAGTTCAGTGCCAGTGAGGATGCTGTAAGATGCAATTCAGCTGTTAAGCAGAACTATAGAGGTCAATAATTCCATCCATCCGGCTTAATGAAGTCTTATCCAGCGGTGTCAGTCATTGTGATCACAGAGATTCCGTCTAAGAGATCTGGTTAGAAGTGACAGTGGCAAGGAACCCAAATTTTATCAGGTTATATAAATGGAGGGGAAAAACAAACCCTCTTGATGACACGTTTGGTATGGAGTACAGCAAGGCTCAGTACTAGGACCACTTACAAACATAACATTACAAACTGAAATTGTCTGTAAAAGGCAATTTTATCCAACAAGACATCCTCCTAGGGACCTTCTGGAACATAAAATATTGATAACAATACAGGATATTATTATTAAAAAGTATGTAATTGAAAAACAACAGAGGTCAAAGTGTAGACCCCATTTAGAAAGCCAGGTGAACGAAGATATGGCAGCAATACACTTCCTGTATGTTTCTTGTCATGCTTGAGGCTTTTTCACTTAATCAAGAATCAGTTAAAAAGTGAATGGATCAATTAAGCAATTTATATGGCTAATCTTTGGCAGTCCCAACATTTTGATGTAGCCAACAAAGTGATTGCAAACATTGTTAATGCATCCAAAAAAACTAAAGAGGGTTGTTCTGCCGCTCCTCCCGAATGATTTAGAATAATTTTAGTCTAATTCTGGAAATGGAAACAAGTCTCTTCTCCAGCTAGCGCTGGCAGTCTGCATGAAAGCACTCCACCACCAACTTTCTTCCAATATTTCCTCATTTGAATCAGCTAAATGGCTATTAGCTGTGCCCCATGCCAATGTTCTCACCATAATCACAATGAAGGTGGTAGCTTGGATGAGTTCATTGTGACAGCTGTGTGTAAAAGTGTTTGTGTATGTACTGTACACATACAAGGGATATGCATTTGATGTACGGTACTGCTGGAACTATATAAGTAAATGCAAATTTCTTAACCATTCAAAATGTAGATAAGTACTGTATTTATTTACTTCAAACCAACCATTGAGGAAGCAGCATATAAAAACATAGATAGATAGATGATAATATATATATATATATATATATATATATAGTCTTAATGTTTTCTAAAGTCACCAAGCCAAAAAAATAAAAAATAAAAAAATATATACATTTAATACAGCTGTTCTGTTTTTATGATTCATTAAGAAATATATAGCTCAAAGCATTTTTAAAAATACAAATATAAACTGAATTCTTTGTCATTTTCGATCCATTTGATGTGTCCTAGCTGAACTAGTAATTTCAGCATATGTCATTTCCTTTTCCCCCTTAAACAAAAAAACACCAAAATACATAAAAAATTATAAATGATGACAGAATTTTCAGTGATTTTTTCATTGTTCTCCTAACTGCCCTTTTCACTGAAATAGGTGTCAATTTAATCTGCCATTTATAGGGTTTAAATATTCTTTTAATAATCATTTGAGTCAGTGGCATGCCAAAGTGCTCTCAGCCAGCTTGAATTAGTGGGTTTATGATCTGTTCCTTTTAAAACTGATGAAGGTAGTGGCCACTTCCTCCATCATTTCAGCCTAACATGGTGCAGGGCCACAGGCCCAGTCCTGCCTCCCTAGGGACCGGCCTGCTCAAGAGCAGCTGAAGTGTGGCCAGGGTCCAGAGCCACCCTTCTGCCAGAAGACATTTAACAAGCTGGCAGTTAAAAAAAAAAAAAAAAAAAAGTAAGAGGCCTGTTGAGCATGTGGGCAAACATAAAAAGCAGTGGATTTAAAAGTTAATTTTTCCAGACGCTATTATAGCTCCTTCCTATTAAAACCTTGTGCCAATGAAGGTTTCCTTCTCTTTTGTGATTGTGCATGCTCGTGTGTGTTATTTGTGTATATTCGTGTGTGTGTGCAAGCAAATGCATGAACACTTTATGGGATGCAGAGCCACTCTCCTCTGTGGTTAATTATGGTTTCTTGTTTGCCCAGTCATTTTGTCACTTCCTTGCCATTTCAAAGTGATAACGGACATAAATGCCTTTCCAAACTCTTTACAGCAGCAGAGACCTCAGCATGGAAATATGGCCCCAGTTTAAAGATAAGGAGGAAAATTACTAAATGAACACATGCTGCTTTGTGATGATGACGACTTCCTCTCTACCTCTACAGGCAAACTGTTAACAAAAATGGACGATTATGCTGCTAAGGAATCATTTCTGATCTAGTGATACAGGTGCCTTGTATTGTACATGACAAAAGATTTGTTTATAACATTTTCTAAATTAAAAATTAATTAATAAAATATATAAATAAACAGATTTATACTTTTGATAGAAACTTGATTCTGTAATACTATTGAAGTATTTTTCACACAAAAAAAAACTATTAAAACTATTACAAATATTAACAAAAATAATAGAAACACAATTATTGGACATGATTAAATTTTATAAAGGCCATTTTTTAAACCTTATTAAATGTTTGGATCATATTTCATGTCAATTTCTTAGAACTGATCAAAAGATTCGATTTACACTAAGGATGTTATTAAACAATTTAATTTACATTGCACAATTCAAACTGCATTAGTGTTATGAGATTAATGTTTTAGCAGTTTCTTCTGTGAGTTTCTTTGTGTGCAAGCATGAATAGCACGATAATACACTGTCCATTATCAATCACTGATTATGTTGCATGTATTCAAATCAGAAGAATCATTCTTGCATTTTGATGTTTCACTGGTTGTTTTTGTTGCCAGTTAGGTTTAATCAGGCTAGGTTGGGGATCTGCATGTGAAAATATTGCGAATGTAAATTTAAGACTTTTTAAGGCCTTTTACTGGAAAAATGTTAAGACATTTTATAAGCCTGTGGCCAACCTGTTAATGTTGGGACACACTTTAAGTGAGAGCAAAGTTACATTACATTGCATTACCTTGTAAGATACATTGTACAGTTTTCATCTCTGCCAAGCCATTCTTTGGTGAGCCAAATATTTCCCAGGCATCAAGTCTCAGCCTATTTTTGCAATATTTAATGGTGTGTGTGTAATACTATCCTAGTTTCTAGCACAGGTGACCATACATGCGTACAACACGCAGGAAAACAAATAAACTAACTAACATAAATAAATCAAGCTAATATGCATAGGCCACTAAGTGTTGGTGAAATAACACATTAGCAGATTGGAGGGACTAATATGGATTTTAAGAGAATACAAATAAATAGAAATATTTATTTTCCTGCACAAAATAAATTCAAGGACTTTCAAGGACTTGCATCAGTGTATACTTATTTTCAAAAACTTCACAAACTTTTAAGGTTTTTATGGAGCAAGGGAACCCTGAATGCATTTACAGCTTCAGATCACTGCAATAAAGAAGCCTCAGGGAAGTGAATTACATCCTTCTGTATCCATAAGCCTTTTTCTCGGAAAAATCTTCAATTCAAAGGCCTAATCTGCATGACCTTTGACCCTTCTCATCCGCCGGGCCCCTAGAATAACCAGCACCTCAGAGGTTACAATCAAAGTAAGGTAGTTAAACTCATAATGTCCACAGCTAAGATGATTATCAGTCCGCACAGATAAGACACCTCCAGGAGATTTTAAGCGTGAATATTTTATGCCATCCGATTAGCCTGGGCCATAGCAATGTTAAAAAGGTTTAAACGTGACCCCATGATCATGAGCCGAAATATGCATACAGAATCTTTATCAAAAGAGCTTGACGTCAGGGGTTTTAACAGTATGAATTAAAAAATTGCAGGCACAAGCAGATTTATCAAGAGGATTTATCTGTTTCTTATGTTCCTTTCTTATGGGAGCTATTTTTACACTGTATACAAGGTACAGTATAAGTGGATCATGATTTGAAGTAGCTGCATTTTACAACTCAGAACCTGTTAGATGAACATTTAGATGACTGTGCACTGATTATTTTCAGCTCAGATATTAAAATGAGTGGTAAAGCAATTGCTAATTTCTTGAATTGTGCTGTTATTGTTAATTACAACTAAAAAAATGTTTGGAATTAAATCAAATACAAATGGTAGATTTGAAACATAAATTCTAAATGTTGCTTTGGTAATGAACTGAAGTATTCTTTAAGTTATTAAAACTGAAATAAAAATTAATCAAAAGCAATATGCATTCCAGTTAATCATACTGTAGTTTGGTTCTTTTAATTTAAAAAATAACTTAAAAAAAAAAACAGCACAACTAACACAATAAAACACAATACAAAACGATAACATAATAAATTAAAAATGATTTTTAAAAATAAAATTAAACAAATGGAGTAATCTGTTTTTGCAAATAAACTTATATATACACATATATTTAAATACACACACATATAATCAAAATCAAATGAAAACTGAAAAATTACAATGACAATTGAAAATACATTTATAAACATGAACTCAAAACATTATCAAATACTACGTCTGAACATGCCTCCGTTACAGGTTTTCTCCTCCGCATACTACCTGTAAAGCATGAACCCACATCCTGTGTCAAAACCCCCACAGAGATTGTGTTGCGTTTCATTTTTGCATGCATAATTAATTCCTGCAAAGCTGACGCTGACCCTGAAGACCCCTCTGACAACTCGTGCTCTCACCTTTAGCACAACGCATCTTCTGACAACTTCCTGTTGTCAGACAAAAACCAAACAAGACATTCGGGCTGGAAAGGGAGGTGGAATTCTCTTGCAAGTGTGGACAGCGACTTTGCAAAAGCAGAGAATAAATCGTTGGATTTGAGCAGTTTGAGGAGCAAAGATCCCGTAAACAGGCAATGCTGTCTCACAGCAACCAGCCCATGTGTTAGCACCTTGTTGGGTTGACTGCAGCCTGGCAGACGGGGCTTGTTTTTACAGGGATCAGCACCAAAAGATCCAGGGTGCTTATTTTAACACCTGCCCTGGAGCTCTGTCTGTGCTCAGCCCACTCCCCGTCCACCAGCGGCCCCCCCTCGAGTGGCCCTCTCTCAGCCTGGGCCCCATGCCAAAGACCTCAGAGGTCTGTTCTTGCCATGACAGGCCCACGCAAACTCAACTTCAGTCTCACAGAGAGCCGCAATCATCTGATCCCTCAGCAAAATGAATGCCACATAACAACAACATAAATCTTCCCCTTATTAAACACAGAAAGAAGCCATAGAGAAAATTTTCTTTAATGATTGATCTCCCTGAACTTCACCAAATACAAAGCAAATCCTGTGTTGATTTACTTGTTGTTTCAACCAATAGGCTAATAGGCTTATTGATAAGATCAAGTGGTCTGCAGTTATCATAAATCCAGGTCAGCCTACTGGTAGATAACAACATTTTTCAAACTTTTTAATGAAACGTAAGCGTCACTGATTACCCAGCATGCTTTGTGGCATTCTGACCAGGTTTGGGTCTAAGTACTTGTTATGAGAGTTATGTGAAATAAATTTGCAGTTACAGTATGTTCTTTGTTAGTTCAAATTACTTGCCATGTTTGTTCAGTGTTGTCTAATTGTGTCAATAATATATATTTTTTTAATTATATGAAACTAAATGTTGCTAACGGTTTTTATAAAAAAAAAACTATAAAACCAGTTTATACTGATTCAAAACAAACTGTTAATTTCTAAAACTAGCCCAAAAGAGTCATAATTTGTGTTGTACATGTAATTGAACTTGTTCATAACAGGCACTCATGGTCATGCTTTATGTATGTATATGAATTTGGGTCTACACTGGTTGTGATGTACTATATGTATTTGATTCACAAAAAGAAGTGGAACATACAGATCATTTGTTCATGAATTGGACTACATGGTCATGCTTTACGTATTTGATTTGCTAAACTGAGCTGGCTCAAAAGCAATATCTGTTTACAAATTGGACCATACTGGTTGTTATGTATCTGATTCCCTAAATGAAGTGGTTCACACCAATCATTTGTTCATGCATTGGACTACTCTTTTTGTGATTTATATATTTGAACCACTAAAAATGGCTTTTACAGTACGTGTCATTTGTTTGTGAATCATTACATTAGGTCTTTTTTGTAAATCAGTCAAACGCATACCAGTTCATAAGAGTCATTTGTTTGTAAATCACTCTAATCTGGCTCCACTGTTTGTTTGATTCACTAAAAAGACCCTTTTCATTCTTCTTTTTTGAGAATTGGACATCTCAGGTTGTGCTATTGCTATGATTCACAAGAAAGAAAAGTAGCCTGTTTATAAGAGTGATTTTTATTTGCGAATCTGTTTGAATCAGACTTGAATTACAGTGCACAGCCTTTTTAACCGCATCACACTCACTACAGACTGCAAAGTAATTATAAAAAGTACACTGCTACAAATGCATTTTCATATAGCCACTTTTTCTCTTTTTGTTTACTAAAATTGAATTTTTCAAGCACCTAGAGATGGTCTATGAGCTGGCACACATGGACTAAAACACATGAAACTCTAATTTTGATTTCATAAAGGTTTTCCCTTGGGAGACCATTTAGAGTGACATTGCACCATGAAGGAATGATGAATTATGAACAGTCACAACGTTTGTGTGTGTGTGTGGTCAGCATGCTCTTTCTCCTCTCTGGTCCAGTGGTCTGATGTATCCCCTAGGCCCAGATGCTCTCAGCAGGAAGAGACTGTCCATCCTGCGAAACTGCACTGATCTGACAAACCTGGGCAGATGTGCCAAGTGCCTCCTGCTTAAGGGTCACGTCCCGCTGTAAGCGATGGCCACAGATGGCCCATATTTCACTGCAAGCCTTCCTCCGCTCTGTAAGGTTAGGTCTCTCTCCTGAGCAGAGTCGTATGTGACCTCTCCAGAGAGCGAGGGACTGGGGACTTCGTTCAGCCAATTGGGAGACGACTGCCGCCACAGCCATGCACGGCGTAATTTTTTCCTTTTTTCCTCTCCCCTGAAGATCAGTCTTCTGAATTATGTGAAGTGCTGACTTTAATTTGTCCTGAGGAAAATAAAACTCCAAATAAATCAGATTTTGCAACAGTGTGAAATTTAGGCCAAGAGAAAATTAATCAGTTTTTGGAGTCTGTCATCAGATACAAAATCTCAAGTGTCATGAGCTGTTCTCAAAGATGTTTTTTTTCCTCGCGTTTTATCTGTTTTATGTTCGCGATGAGCACATCTTACATTCCGTTTCACTCTGTTTATCCATCCATCCATCCATTTTCAATATAAGCGTTGTTACATAAGGCCTTCAGATGTGCAAAAAAAAAATTGTATGCGGTGTATTAAAATGTGAAGTTTTCTGCAAAGCCGCATCAAAGTCTAGGCTGAAGTGATTTAAGGGGAATTACAATTCACACTGTTCGTCAATTCAAAATAGCAAACACAATATCACCCTCTGAAACACTGACCTCAAAAGAAAGTTCCCTCAGGGATTCGCTGAAGATGCATTAACAAGCCCCAATTGTAAATAAGTTTTTAATGGACATTTATTGCGCTGCTTCTCTCTTCTTGAACTACACCCATTTTCCTAACGTTGATAAATTCTGATGTTTGTCTCGCTCCTCAGAAATTTTGCAAGCTAAACGTAAAGAGAATCCAGATAGTATTTTGTAAGCAAATATTTTTGAACAAATGACGCTCCACATGTCATCTGTATATTTATGATGACTCAAAGACATGGGTGTGTGGGTCTAATTAAAAATGTGAGCGGGGTTAGCAGCCTGCTGCTTTCCTCCAAGTCTCTTGTTGCCAGCTCTTGGCAGCTCTGCTGTCAGAGAGCCAGCTGTTTAGTCCTGCCCTGAATTATTGCCAGCCCCGCAGTGCATTGTGGGACATCTGGTCCGAGCAATGCTTTTGTCATCTTTTGTCAATACAACGCTTAAGTTCCTAAGTCAGGACATTACAAGAAAGTGCTTCCATTTTATGAGAGACTTCTAATTATGGAGATCATGGAATGCACGCTGCTTCATAAGTTCCATGCGCTTTTGAGCAATATACATCGAAAGCTAACAAACATTGTGATTTCATACATTATTGCAAACGGGTCCTTTATAGTATAAAGAAATGTATGTAAATGACATGTGGGTGTTGATGTCCTTTCAAGTCAAAGAAAATAAGAAGATCAAGAGAAAGGCAACTTGATTATATTTAAGTGGCATTACACTTCCTCAGTGAGAAACAGCTGTATCTACAACAGTTTTCAACAGCAGTATGGTTGGTAACCAACCGTACAACCTTAGCTAGCTACAGTTTGTTGGTAAACACAATTGGTAGCATGCTACAGGTATAGTGAAGTCCTATTAGTTAAAGGTCCCATTTTGTAGTTTATGTTATGGCGTTTTTCCACTGCGTGGTAGGACTCGGCTCGGCATGGCTCAGTTCGGCTCGGTTTGCGCTTCCACTGCAGTTTAGTACCGCTTTAGAATGGGCAGGATTATTCACATGTCATTATAGTTTTGCCGCCTCTACTGCCGTGACATCATCATAAACGCGCCACAAACAAACACACAACAATGGAGAATAACGACGGAATGGTGTCCTTCATTCTCAGCATGTGGATGTTTTTAACAGCAAGACATCTGTACTTCCTCAATAGACCACGAAACAGCCATTTTTGGTTGATACAAAAAGGTGCGTTTCTTCAAACAAAAAAGTTGCAGCTGATCCTTCGCTGGCTGTGCTGATTTAAATCTAGCAGGTCTGTTGTGTCTCGTGTCGCAAGTTCAGTGACGCAGTAATGACGATTTTCTGTAATGACCTACCTTAATGTCATTCCAAACCTGTAAGACCTAACACAAATGAAGACATTTTTGATGAAATACAAGCTTTCTCTTACACTCCGTAGACAGCAAGGGTACTACCACAGTTAAGGCACAGAAAAGTAGTAAGTGCATCGTTAAAATAGCCATGTGACTGGATTGCTATACGAATATTTTTGTACACAAGAAACTATGTTTCTGAGTTACTGTCTTCTATAGGGTGACGCAGAGGAGAAGAATTTTTATTGTTGTCCTTATTTTTGTTTTCTTTGCACACAAAAAGTATTCTCCAAGCTTCATAAACGCAGGGTCAGAGAACTCTCAGATTTCTTAAAAAATAAACACATTTGTGTTCCAAAGATGAACAAATGTCTTACTGGATTGGAACAACATAAGGCTGACTGACAGCATATTCATTTTTGGGTGAGATATCTCTTTAAATGCTTTAGAAGTCCAGTTAGTTCATGTTAATGGTATTTTACTAATGTTAAAGGAGAAGTTCACTTTTGAAAAAACTTTTGCTGATATATTACTCACCCCCATGTCATCCAAGATGTCCAT
>JAUMHP010023824.1:0-14299 GCA_032361065.1 Enteromius trimaculatus
CAATATCGTCTTCAGAATCGGAAGCGATTCATTTCTGATTTTGAACGCGAAATTGCGTAGCTCCTCAGTGATCTACGGCTCTGGGTATCAACTGCCGCACATTTTAAATACAGCTGATTGAGATTTACCGCTAATCCAAGAGCCGGCTTTACTGACGAAATGCGCATTAATAAATCGACGATTAAATCACCGATATATATAACATACAAAATATTCAACAAATACAAAAACTATTATTTTAAATTGTAAAAATATAAATATTTTACTGTGTGTGTGTATATATACATATATTTATATAATATATATATATATAGAGAGAGAGAGAGAGAGTTTTTTTTTCACTTTAGGAAAAAGTATGTCAATATTAACAGGAAAGAAATCAGTATGTATGTTTATAAGCTGCCAGTCTCGTGGCGTATCAGATTATTGTGTCTCATTATCCAGCATTACTTGCGCTTCTCTTTCGCCCTTGAGCTTTTCTACAGAAACACGAATGACATCTTTTTCCTTGTCTAGCTTGTCTTCTGATTGTGATTTTGATATATTACTGAACCGACAAGCTTATCTTTTGTTCGAACCAAAAAATATTTTGTTTTGTTGTGTAACCAACCGCTCATGACGTGTTCATGATGAACCCCTGGGGACACACCCTCGTTTCCAGTCGTCACCTTGATGTCACTAACGTTACGATGAAAGGAAAGGTGTGTGTGTGTCTCTGTGTGTGTGTCTCTGTGTGCGTGTGTCTCCAAGACCTTTAGTGGCAGATCAGGGTCGTGGTGGGTGAGAGGGAAAAAGATTTACCTGACCCTAGAACAGCATGTTAGCCTGCATGTGCTGCCTCATGCAGTAGCCTGAGAGTTTTGTCACTTTGTTCAGCCATGTGGCTGTGCTGTAAACTGACAAGTTTGACCACATTGTCCACACTGATGCTGGGAACGATAAGTTGGTGTAAACAACAGCCTATAGTACTGTTGACGACATAACTGTGGTTCATCTGTTCTCAAATGCTTTGTTTGTCAAATGAAGGTGCATAAAAGAAAAGGCTCATTGAATCATATGGCCTGACACCATAGAAAATCACTTTTGTACGGTTAGTTGTAACCTTGCATTGTAGTTTGCTTTCAGAGTTGACGAGACAGACAGCAATGGTGTGATTCACAGGCTGAAGACCACAGATCCATTACACCCCTCCCCCTGAAATGCTGTCCTTGCAGTGCAGTACCCACCGCCCTCCCCCCGATCTCAGAGATTGGGTTACGCTTGTGGTTTGGCAGACGTTACGCCACCTAACTCCGCGCTCCTGGAGGAAGTCCAGTGACGGCACTCAGCATAGAACACCGGCGTATCATCAGTTGTGTACGGGACAAACGGCTGTGTTGAAAAACAGAAATCATGCGCTGCGGTCAGCAGCCGAGTAGCCATATTGGCCAGGGTGAGTTCCTGCCATGCGGGGAGGTTGAGTCAACAGGCTGGAAATATCCTGCAGTTGGTGCTGGCAGTACAACCCCAAGGTTGGAGTAAATCGCTGGATGGTCTCACAGGGCTCCATTTTTGCCCCAGTTTAGTTCTGCTTATGTTTTGAACAGCACTCCAAACCTATGAGTATGAGGGTGTCTCTTCAAAACACCTTTGCTCCACCACAGTGGCTTTGTGGCTCCATGCTGAACTGGCCAAGCTTGTTTTTTGTCTTTTTTTCTAAGTCATATAGCAGATAAGCTTGCTTAGATTTCCTTCTACTCTAGTATAGTTAACAATTGAGATTAAAATTAACATTAAACAGCATTTGTGACCTGTTAAGCTTTTGTAATGCTTTTTGTAAAGAGTTATTACCATTCTGGCTGATATTGATATTTTGATGATTAGTCAGATGGTAAGATTTATGGCTGACAAAATGGCCCATGTTAAAACATTGTTCTATAAATAAAAAAGAAAACACGAAAATTAATTGTAAAGGCAATTAGTGTTTTTAATTTTAGAGATTGCGTTTAACAGTGTTAGTAGTGGAAATGAGCACTGACTAAAAGCTATACGTTATACAGCAGGGAAAATAAGTATTTGACACATCAGCATTTTTAGCAGTAATGGGATTTCTAAGTGGGCTATTGACACAAAATTTACACCAGATGAAGCCATCAAGCCAAATATTGAATTCATACAAAGAAATCAGAACATTTAAAAATACAAGTTGAGTCATGATCAATAAAGTGATATGACACCAGGAATAAGTATTGAACACAATTTATTTAATACTTTGTAGAAAAGCCTTTGTTGGTGATTACAGCTTCTAGACGCCTCTTGTATGGAGAGACCAGTCGTCTGCATTGCTGAGGAGTGATTCTGGCCCGCTCTTCCACACAAATGGTCTTTAAATCTTGAAGGTTCCTTGGGCCTCTTTTATTAACTTTGATGTTCAGTTCTCTCCATAGATTTTCTATGGGATTTAGGTCAGGTGATTCACTGGGCCATTCAAGCAACTTGATTTTCTTTCTTTTAAACCACTTCATCATTTCCTTGGCCTTGTGTTTGGGATCATTGTTTTGTTGAAATGTCCACCCATTTTTAGCTTTCTGGTAGATGGCAGCAGATTTTTATTCGGAATGTCGCGGTACATTTCTCCATTCATCCCTGCCTTCATTAGTATGAAGTACCCCTTGCTGAAAAGCAGCCCCAAACCATGAGGCTTCCACCCCCAAACTTAACTGTTGGTATGGTTTTCTTGGGGTGGTGGGCAGTGTAATTTCTTCTTCTTGTTGTGTAGAATGACTGCCAAAAAGTTCAGTTTTGCTTTCATCTGACCATACTATAGTCTCGCAATAATCCACAGGCTTCGCCAAATGCTATTTCGGAAACTTTAACCGAGCCTCAACATGCTTTTTGTTCTTATGTGGTGAGCGTGCATTGATGCCAAGGCAGTTCAGTGCATTGCTTATAGTTTTCTTTGAAACAACAGTACCTGCAGATGCAAGGTCGTTCTGAAGTTCTGTCTGAGTGGTTCTTGGCTCTTGAAGAACTTTCCTGATTATTCTTTGGACTCCTCAGACAGGGATCTTACGTTGAGCACCTGATCATGGCTGGTTTATGGTGAACTGATGCTCTTTCCATTTCCGGATAATGGCTTTTCTATGCCGTTTTACACCTTGTTCTTCATGTGTTACTTATTCCCTGTGTCATTTCACTTTATTGATCATGACTCAACTTGTATACTTAAATGTTCCAATTTCTTTGTATGAATTCAATATTTGGCTTGATGGCAACATCTGGTGAAAATTGATATTGTACAAATATTGTCCATTCATATGCATAATGTGGCTTATTTCTGAACAAAAAGGCATATTCAACAAGACTTCAGCTTGATTTGTTCCACTGGGAATTGCTTTGATGAAAAGTGGCTTCTAAATGACAGGCAGTTCAAAGGGATGAGTTGCATTTTGAAGACCATTTTTTAAATTGGCAATCACACAAATTAATTATGACCCGCAAGACCAGAAATAAGTATTAAGAAAAGGAAATTGTCTCATTCTTGTCTCAAATCATTCTTTTCATTTGTATTGGAAACATTATACATTTTTTGATTAGCCTAAACGTGTAAATGAATTTTAATTTCAGTAAGTTTGCGAAATTAAATTTCCACTTGGAATCATTTTTTATATATATATTTATGTATGTATGTGTAATCTTTGGTACACTGATATCCAATGACATCCATTCTACTTTGCATTCTAGTGTAAGAATATCTCAATCAGCACGCTTAGCTTTCTTTCTCAGTACAAAATAGCTTTTATTGGCTCCGAGAGTGCCGAGATATTGCTGGCGGGGACAGAGCTGCGGTCATGAGGCGTTTTGTGTAGCACCAATGTACGGAAACTGTAAACGGCCGAATTAAACAACTCTCTGTCCCAGTCGGTGACCTCCCGCTCTGAGCTGGGAAGGTGATGGATTTCTCAGCACAGCTTTGGACCCGGTCCAAGCCCAGTTCTGGCACGGCCCCTTATCTCCAAGCCCCAGGCCACTCTGCCTCTAGTTACAGGCAGGGATAACAAAACTGGACTCTCTCACACACACCCCATGGAGGAGATATGCTTACACACGCATACACGCTCGCACAGAATACCATATGCCCACACATGGACGAGGGCAACGTGCACTTATCCCAGCGGAGCTCAAGTACTTCAGAGTCCTTGCGAGAAGCACCGCAGCTCAACCGTGTGGGTCCGAGCTGCTTGAAGATGGAGAATTACTCGATTTAGTGAAAGGTCACAAACTTGTGCCTTTTTTGGGGGGGTTCTTTTTTCACTAGGAGCGTGTGTCTTTGGACATGTTTACACCAAGGTGTTTTTTTCACTTGTTTGCAACCCTGTGTAAATGTTGTTTTGCTTGTGTTGCACACTGAAGCTTGGTTCCGCAGGATTTCCTCAGTGGTATGAGCAAGCCGCAACTCAAAATTATAACACCTTCCCCTGTATGTGTGTGTGACAGCTGCATCATACAACGGCTCACCTTTTTGCTCTGCGCTGTGAGAAATGCCTTGTGTTGACACGTATTTGTATGCGTGTGCTTGTGCTTATGTACATTAATGTGTATTCATTTATTGTGCATTGGTTTTTATGAGCATGACTAATTTAAGATGATAAGGTTTTTGTTTTTGTTGCAGGTGGTTCCCCTAGTTGAGAAAACGGAAAGGGACCAGTGTTTTATCAGTAAAAAACAAACGTCTTTGTTTTTTCGTGATTGTTTAATTGCGGTGCTCGCTAACCCTCAAGGTTAGAGATCTAAACCAACCCCAGAGTTCCCCAATTTTGTCATGTAACCTGTCCCTTACTGTTTGTTCTACAAACTTACATAATACTTTAAATCATGCAGCCTGTTGGAAGTGTGCTGTTGTTTTTCTCAGCAACTTTCACCTGCCAGTTGATGAACTACATTAAAAAAAAAGATCACATTTACAAAGAACCCTTGCCGTTTCTAGACTCTTTTTACTTCGAGCACATTTTGGCAACCGCATAAAATGTGCTAAAAACCATACAGTACACCCTAACACCATGGTATTTGTGGTGCAAGTGTTGCATGGGCCAAAACTACTCTTATTTTCCTGCTAAAATATAATAATTTGTTGAATCTGTCATACTGTCATCCATCAAAATTACATGCAGGTTTGATATTGCAAAGCTAATGTTGTCAATGTAATGAAATATTCAAATATTTGTAATTAAATAAATTTTTAATGAATACTTTAGTTTTATACAATATTATAGCATTTTTTAAAAATATATATGTATTCGGTTATAATAAATATTTAATTTATCTTAAATTAACTGTGAAAATGGTATTTTTTTCTAGTAATATCCTCTTGTAGCCCCCTGTTTGAATAACATTATCAAGTTTCAGCATTATCAAGCAGTACTTCATGTGTTCTCTATGGTTAGAGAGTCTGACTGTGAGGAACTGCAGTCTGAGGACACTTTCCAGGTCCCTTGTGAAGCGACTGAGATCAGAGCTGGGAATTAGCCCCTCTCAGCACTCACAGGGTGAAAGGTCAAACTCTGACTCTCATTGCAGATAAAGAAGTCTTTTCATGTATTGGCCCCACAGACCAAAACACACAAACCCGCTCCGAGTCACTTTGAACTCAAGCCTGTGCTGCTGACGGCCGGCTGAGGAAACCTTTCCTGTCGACACATCCTCTCCATTTGGAGTTAGAAAACTCTTTTAAACATAAATGCTCACACACACACAGCGCTCAGTGTTTTACTGAGGAAAGAAGTGATGAAGCTCGTGACAGGGATTGTTTTGTCATGCCCAGCAGCTTGGATTGTGTATAAGAGTATTTAAGCTACTGCGTTCTGACCTTTTCTGTCAATCTAGATGTTAGAACAAACAAAAAGTGACGGTGAGTTTGTAGCCCTAGATGTCTTTCTCAGTTGTTTTGTTATAAAAGGAGAAGACTGAAGTTAACTGAGTGAACGACTTTTGTTTCTTAAGAAACTTTTTGCTATCTTTAATTAACGCATATACAGAATTTTCAATCCTGATTTGAACTCGAGCACTAATCAAAACTGATGCCATAACCGCACAATTATGTGGCAATTGGCCAAATTCTCATTTTACTGTTGCCTTTAGTTTTTTAAGCTTAAAAGACCGGAATGGAAAATATATTTCCTGTTTGCATCTCGAAAGAGAAAAAAAATTTAATAGTTGACACTTTTGTGTTCTCACAATGCCGTTAACCAATCAGTATTACTATGATGTAATTTTGAAATGTCCGTTGGCTCAGAAAAATCACAAGCCTTTAAACTGTTTACCAAAAGGTATTGAAGGTGGAAGAACTTTTTTCACTCTTTAATATGCTTCCAGTCAACAATAACCCTGAAGTACGCTATTAATTGTGTGCTTTCTTCGAGAGGCCCTAGAATTCATGTCAAGTTGAGACTTGAAGGGAACATTTGGGCTTTTTATCACAAGGAAAGTGGCAAAGAACTTGTAATTCGAGTTGGTAAGACTCACTTGAGGTTGTCTCTGAGCATGTGCACTTTGACCTGAAAAGAGGAAATGAGGAAGTTCGCAGGCTTCCCTGATCAGGGAGTCAGTCGGTGTCAGCAGTCATGTGGGGATGTGTGAGTGTGTACAGTCTGGATGTGTATATATAGAATTCTGTTTTAAGCCCTTGGTTGTTTTTTAATCGAAGGCAGAGATAATAATAGCATGTTTTAAAATTATCCTGGCCCATATGACAATTCTTAGGCTGCAGTAAATCCATTCATGCAGGCTTTTTCATTCACACACACACACACACACACACATACACACAAACTTGTGCCATCTCGCTCCCAGGCATCTGTTCTCACTGTTTGTTGCAACATGGCTTTTTATCATTATTATAAAGTGAAAAAATGCACTTAACCTTCAAACGCGGCTAAAATATCCATGTTGACTAAACAGCTAAAAGGGAGACTTGTTAGTGAGAAGATTGTGAGTGCTGCTGGATGACACACTCAAGCACAGAGACACTTCAGCAGGTGTTTCCCTGCAGGTGAAGATGCTTCAGGTCTGTAAGAGACATCAGCGTCAGCGGTTTGTGAACAAGAACATATAATCAGGCTCTGTCAGGTTGCAGGAAGGGGCTCTGCCCAGCTGTATGAGGATGTCATGCGATGTGTTGTTTAGTTTACACTTAGCTATGGCTGAGGTGAGATTTGTTTATTTTGTCCTGCCAGGTCTTTACAAGCTTAAGTGTTCCCATTATGGTCCTCAAAACTAGCAATATCAGGAAACATAAATTGACAGTATCTTAAAAAGTTTATTTTAGTTTATGATGGGGTTTGAATTATTTGAGTCAGTAGAAATTACTAGTTGTGAGTTTAATCTTTATAAATGGATTTTTAAAAAATCCTAGAAAAATAATGTAAATGTATTGACAAGAAAGTGCGGGAACCCTAAAGTTTGGAGGCTTGAAATTCAACTTTCATTTGCTTAAATATAGGGGTGAGTGAGTAGGTGACACGATAATCACAGGCCGCTGATTATTTGACAGGCTCCCCAGTATAAGCTTTGTGTTCGATATTATTGAGAAGAGCAATAATCTTTAATCAAAATTTTCTTTCCTCATAAAATTACAGATGTAGATTGCAGAGCATGTTATTCTGTTGTAGTTTGTAGTAAATTGGTACAATTAATTATGTTAAATATTTTAAATATTGATGTACACTACTGTTCACAAATTTTAAGCATATACTTCTTTCAAAAACATAAAAATAATCGTACCCGCTCTAATGTTAACCAGCATATGTAATACAATTATTTAATAAGTATATTTAAAAATGTAAAGTTCTGGTCTCTCTTTTCTTTTACAGAATTCATCACCAGACCATCTCCATCATCATCACCAGATTTTTCCAGGGGGGTTTGGATATCAGAAAAGACACCTGTCGGATGACATGCACCCTGAGCAGACAATGATCTGAAGGCCCTACCAGGAGGCCACATACTTTCTTTCTTCCTTCCCTCCTTCCTTTTTTTTTTATCAGTGGAGGAAGACGGGTGAGCCCAGCTGCCTCAGACAGGTGGCATACGGAGAGAGAGAGAGACTCTCTCACACACATCTTCATACACAGAGGCGACTAGTCGCCATTTGTGCTCCCGTAACTGCCTCGAGATATTCTGACCTCTGACCTCACCACCCCCAACCTTGCCCCCACCCCTGCTCGGCCAATCACAGCAGCCATGGGGAGGAAAAAGATCCAGATTCAGCGAATCACAGATGAGCGTAACAGACAGGTGAGTGCGAAGCCTGATCGTCTGCAGTGGCAGCATTCTTAGTTCAACGTAATTTCTTTTCAGCTTTAAATGCGTAACTGAAAATCATTCATTTTGGCAGCTGTCTCTGAATAAAACGCACAGAATATACTCAGGAGAGCCTGAAAGATATTATTGCCATTTTAACAAATCTTTCCTATTGGTTCTGACTTTTGTGAGTTGCCTTAAGTTGCATCTGTAATTTAGATATCTTGTTCAAGACAAACATTGCGAGGCAAAATCAAATCTTACTCCTCCAGTGCAAGGTTCTGTTGATTTGTTGTTGAAGTGTGGATTTTGTGTGTAGTGTGTAGTACTTTTCCCTATTTCAGTTTAATAAGCAGAGACAACTACAAGTTAACCACTCATAGGTTGTCTTCCCTTAGGGTGTAAACACCGGTGCTTTCAAAGCACTGCTGTTTGTTTGAATGGTGAGGTTTTTCAATTTCTAGCTCAACTGATGCGGCAGGATTGTGTTTATTAATTTTACATATAACAGTTACATTTAGTTTATTTGAATATTAGTATTAGTTGTAAATGAATTGAATTACACCTAATAGAATTGCTGGACTAAGCACAGTCATTGTTGCGTGTACATATGGTTGTATTTTTACCACCAGAAAACTCACGAAGAGCTCATAAAAGGCACTTTAGCTCCTCGTTTCTTCACGTTTGCCCTCTGCTCATTTTGATGGGAACCCTTTTGTTTTGTTGTGCATCATTACAGCACATCCTGCACATTTTGGTTCATTTAGAAGTGTTTGGTCTGTGTTGCATTCGTATTTTATTCGAACCATGTCAGAGTTGCTTGGAACCGAACCGAGCCCCATCTTTGTAGTGCTTGTTTGGTGCATGTCTGGGTTCGGATGGCAGCATTCACACTTACTCCAATGAACAGGCCAGTCGCACTAAAGTTTGTTTTTAACCCATAATATGTCATAACCTAAAATTAAATGTGGTATTTTAATGATTTAATTATTAAATCCTTCATATAGAGTCATGGAAATGTAAGTTTAGTTTGTTAGTTTTTGCTGTTTTGTTAAATTTATTATATGAGTGGTGTTCACCTAAGCTTAAAGTCTGTTCTCTCTGCTCCCCATGCTTAAACAGTTAACCCTGTCCTATGAAACCCATTAAATCTCAAACTTCGTAACAGCTTAAAGGGTTACTCCACCCCAAAATTACTCCACCCCATCTGACATCAGTGGTACAACCGTAATGTTATGAAGAATATACAATAATACGTTTTTTATGGTTTGATGTGCACAAACTGTATCTTTCCATTGCTGCTTTTGTTTTCTTTCAGTACAAAAAGTATTCGTGTTGCTTTATAACATTATGGTGGAGCCGCTGATGGAGTATTCTGATGATGTCTTTCATACTTTAATACAGAGTCACCTTCCAAAATATCTTAAATTCAGAGGTGTTCAGAGGATGAACGCAGCATTTATGGGTTTGGAATGATATGGGGTTAAGAGATAAATGACGAAAGTTTCATTTTGGGGTGAAGTAACGCTTTAAAGTAATCCATTGTGTTTAGTTTGGAGTTAGAAGTTCTACTAGTGCTCCATGTTGGTGAGAATGTGTGGGAAAGGTTTTTCTGGTCACAGTTGTGCTGATAGGTGTAGTCACTCTGACCGGAGCAGGTGTGCATACTCAACCTTAGCCTGCTTCGCTGTGTCAGCGCTCTCTGTCTCCCTCAGGTGTGCCTGACTAATCATATTTCTAACAAAGTTACAAAAAAAAAAAAGTCTTGTAGTTTGCCTGACCCAGATTAGGCCTCATTTCGTACTAAATATCACTTTATATTGAGATTTCTTCCAGAAAATGATTCTGCCTTGGACATCTTGTCCTTCCTACCTTCCTGTGGTGTAACAGGTATTTTGGCAATTAAAGAATTAAAGAGTGCGAGAAGAGGACGTGAACTACGGTTTTTGCTGCAATAAAATGTGCCTTTTAATTACCAAACTCCAGCATAGAGGCAACTTTATAAGAGAGGTGTAGAAGAAGAGAGGTATCCAGAACTGACAGACGGCAGCAGGTGAGAGAGCGAGCTAGAGTCTGTGTGTGCAGTAAAGGTCAGTAGGTAAGCATTCGGCCCTGAGGTTAATTGGATCGAGAGAGGAGCGGAAAGAAGTCAGGTCGCTGCCTCTCAACATTCTTCACAATGATAAAGTTGTTTTCTCCTGTTGCCATTGGTTACCTGCGATTTCTATTTTCGATGGCAATTATGTTGCTGGTGTTTATCCTGGTGCTGGTGTGGAGAGAAGGAACATCAGCTCTCTGATTGTCGAGGTGGAGGAGATTCTTTCACCTAATGGAAAAGGGCTTTTATTTACAGAGATGCAATCACTGTCTGCTAACACTTACTAGCTCTTAAGGTTAAGGAGTCCTGGGTTTGAGCAGAAAAAACTTTCTGTCTAGAGGTGGCACTTTTGTTAGCAGAGAGCAAGAAAGCACTAGAAA
Source organism: Enteromius trimaculatus (assembly GCA_032361065.1). Lineage (NCBI taxonomy): Eukaryota > Metazoa > Chordata > Actinopteri > Cypriniformes > Cyprinidae > Enteromius > Enteromius trimaculatus. The sequence continues at coordinate 10,756 of JAUMHP010023824.1, forward strand.
GCTGTTTGGTCAGTTACGAGCTATTCGGCGGCTAATCCTGAGTCAACCTCTGTGCACTGCAAAAATTCTGATAGGAGTGATTTATGAAACCCTTTAAAAAATCCTGTCTTTAATTTTCAGCCTTATTCTGTTCCAGATGATTCCAGACTTGGTTTTCCAGAGTTTCCTGTTTTCTGTTAAATTACAAAATATGTTTTGAAAAATGTAGTTGGTTAATTTTGCATTGGTATTACAATGAATAGTGACTGGAGCTTTCAAGCTTTGGAAATAACATAAAAGCATCATAGAAATATCAGTATTAAGTGCGAATTTTAACCAATATTGTATAACAACTATAAAATAACAGAATTTACAAATGAAGCAAAGTTGCATTAGATATAGCACTCAGTTCTCATCTCTTCACTGTTTAACCTAGTAATTTTATTTTTTATGTTTAATGATATTAAATATTAAATACTATTTTTATTTGCATGTTAAACAGCCACATTTGCATTTTTAACTTCCCAGACAGTATTAAGTGAATTCTAAACAAGTCTGAATTGTGGATATGGTTTATCTGACTCATTTTAAAGATCAAAATAAAAAAATTAATTTGTTCATGAATCATACATCAGTACTTCTCAGCTGGTGCACATCAAGATATTGTAATAAATTTTGAATTTTCGTCTTTTATTTAAATAAAAATGAAAATTGATTCTTCAAAATATCTATGTTTTGATTTCACAGAGCAAAAAAAAAAAAAAACTGGTTTGGAACAACATAAATCGGTTGTTTAAGGTTTACTATAAGTGTAGTATCTTCTTTTTTTTAACTGTAAACAAAGATATAGTTTTCTGTTCTCATCCTTCATCTCAATCATCCTCTTTTTCACCCTGTCTAACCCAATCTTTCTCTCTGTATCCACAGGTGACCTTCACCAAACGGAAGTTTGGTCTGATGAAGAAAGCTTATGAGCTCAGTGTGTTGTGTGACTGCGAGATTGCCCTCATTATTTTCAATCACTCAAACAAGCTCTTCCAGTATGCCAGCACCGACATGGACAAAGTGCTCCTCAAATACACCGAGTACAATGAGCCGCACGAAAGCAGGACCAACGCAGACATCATCGAGGTAACACAGACTTACAAGCCCACCATGAATCCTCCCAGTTTCAGGTGGCAGGAAATTGTTTCGTTTGTTTGTTGGTCTCATTCGTCCTTTATTTGTTTGTTCATTCTTTCCTTCCTGTCTTTGGTGAACCATGTTAATTTGGTTCCAGTGGTTCAGTCAATAGCCCTATTTGGTCGGGACTAGTTTTCCCTGAGGAGGCCAGGTAAATTTGTGTGTTTTTCCTCACAGAAACCTTGTTAAAATCACAGAACAAATTACCTACTGTTTTCCGGCTAGCACACAAGTCCTCTGAGAAAGATCCGGTCCAAATAGGAATGTCTGTAATTGCAATGACGCTTCTCCTCATTTATTTTGACCTTTATCGAATACTGTAACCAAAGCTAAATTTGTCACTTCATTATATAGTGAACTTTCGTTATAGACCATGATAAAACCATTCTAATTTGACTAAATTTTTATGATACTTATCTATATAATCTTGTTACCATGACCAAAAAACCTTGGTTATACCATGGTGACAATGTAAATAGACAAAATTGCAAATTCTTCAAGAAATGGCCAGGCTTTTGCATAGCTAAACACTCACCCATAGGGAGGCCGGCTGCATGTGTGAGAGAGTGTGTGTGTGTGTGCACGTCAAGAGAGCATGAAGGGTGGTTCAGAGGCTCGTGGATCTCTATACGCTGCTGGCTAACTGCCTGGACGATGGTGGGACAGGAGAGGTAGGGACAGCTGCACCCTCTACCACCTCCTGCCTTTGGCCAGAGAGAAAAAAGTGGCTTACACACAAACACACTCACGGTGCCCATCCGGTCTCTGTCCCGTCCAAAACAAGATGGCGACTGCGCGTGTGTGTGGCATGTTGTTATGAGGCACGCAACGTTAACATGGAGAGAGCAGCAGCCGTGGAAGAGTGTCTCAGATTGTATAGCCTTGTGCTCTCTAATGCAACCGTTTCCTAAAATGTGTAGTTAAGTGCAATTTATGAATTGGACCAAGCAATTTGAATTGCAGGTTGTGAATTGGATTCTTGATTTATCAGCTTGGAAATTATTGGTAAATAATAACTTAAATTTAGTTCCTTTACTGACAGCGGAAAAGTTAAAGAGTGTCTCAGATAGTATAGTAAATAAAAAGCTCTGGCTTTATTTACTGACCCTTATAGAATTCCAAAATCATATGTTTTTTTTCCTGTGTTGGTGGACCTTCATGCAGCTGTTTTCTGTAATGAATTATTCGGTGCAAGTTGTGAACAGGATCAAGTGTTTAATTGAAATAGACCAGTTCAAAAGAATCGTTCACATGCAAATTGAACTGGTTTGATTTTTCAGTGATTTAAATATTTTGGTCCTCGGGTTAACAGCTTATTGGAAAGTAAGATTATCAGTTAACAGTAACTTAAATTCAGGTCTTTTACTGACACACAACTATCATATAGCCTCAGCGGAAGAGTTAAAGTGTCTCAAATAGAATAAAAAAAGTTCTGTCATTGTTTACTCACTCCAAACTCATGTTTTTTTTTCTTGTCGCGATGCACTTTAATGCGGCTGTCCGTAATAAATCATTCAGTGCAAGTTGATCATGCATTGAATTGAAAAGAATCAGCTCAAAAGAATGATAGGTTTCCCAGTTGGATGGTTGCTTTGGTTCTTGGGCTTAGTGGAGGGAAAAGTTAACAGTGAATAGCAACTTAAATTGAGGTCTTGTACTCGCTCAAATTACCATGAACAAGATCCAAAATGTAGTGCACAGGTAGTACAAACCAGTTTTTTAGTGCTGTTTTATGCAATTTGTCATTGCTATAAACTTCACTGTGAACTATGAACAAATACGATACTATAGGAACTACATGATAGTGGATAAATGATGACAGAATTGTTTTTTTTTTTTTTTTGTTGAACTATTCCTTTAAGACACAAAGGTGTGTACAGAAAAAGCAATGTTTATTTCAACATTAGGTGGTCATTCCGTGCAGTTTCAGATGCATTCATCAGAGAGTGAATGCTTATGTGTTTGATGTTGAGAAACTGATGACTCTTTTGCAGAAGCCCCCAGTGGTACAGGTGCATGTTTCCTGTTGGTTGCAGCTGCAGAAATCTCTTAAGAGAGTGAGCGTGTGTGTATGCTTGCATGCACTGTGGTGAGGGCGTTAGGCCGCTGTGGGTCACATCAGCTCAAGCCTGACTGGGCTGCTTTGTGTGTGTAAAGCCTGAAGGCTGTCTCATGTAATATTGAGAGGCAGAGTGACAGTAGAGGCAGACCTGGTGCAGACTTCCCAGTGTTTGGCCTGATGTTTTGGGGGCAGTACCGTTCAGAAGGCCCTTTTTGTGACTCATGTCCATGTCTTCTGTGCTTTACCTGGTTATTTAACTTTCATAGAACCAACACAGACAGAGAGACAGGCAAAATGAGATAATTCAATGAAGTACGAGAG
>JAUMHP010024405.1:0-14258 GCA_032361065.1 Enteromius trimaculatus
CAATTAAAAAATATATTATTGTATATTATTAAATTATTTTATTATAATTATATACTGTATACATACATTATATATGTATGTATACCATTTGTTATGCGTATGTATAAATACACCTACAGTATATACACTATATATTGAAAATATTTTTTAAAAAATATTTATATTTCTATAATTATATTTTATATTGTGTAGAAATATGTTTAATGTATTAACATAGCATATTTACATATGCATGCGTGTGTTTGTATTTTTATATAAATAATAAATATACAGTACACACTTATGTAATAAAAATATTTTTTTGGATTTAATCATGATTAACTGTGTGACTAGTAAATATATAATGCAATTATTAATATAATAATTGATATTAATATATATTTATAAACACTTTTTACATTTTACTCATTTATTTGTTTATTTACAATTATGTTGCACAACCCGACAGCCAACAGCAAAAGAATAAAGAATGCAGAGAAATCATCTTTGTTATTCATATATTGTGGCGGGTCTGATGTTGTTGTCTTTATCACATGCCAATTTAAGGCATTATGATATCATTATCTTTCAGAAGAATGTTCATGATGATACGGCCTTTAAATCCTTTCTGAAGACATGTGCTTATTATCTATAAAGAATAGTCATCTAAAGGAAATCGCCTGCTGAAAAAACATTGCCATACCTCAGAATGTGAAACTCTTAAGTACTTTGTATCTTATGATGCTGCAATAAATCATCTCGTAACGGCTCCAAAAAGCGCTTTGGAATCGCAACTGAGGGCATGTTTTATGTCCACAGCTTGTTAAGCACATGGGTGTTTTACTGAAGCATCTGGATCCCGTAGAAAAACATATGCAAACACATCTGGCCTCGCAACAAATTGAAGTGAAAATATGAATCTCTCACCCTTCTGAAGTTTGCAAGAATTGCAGACTCACCACAACACAACCCATGCCCCCCCCCCTCAAGCATCCTTCCGTCGCCCTCTTGAAGTTCGTCATCCATAAACTGGCTTGCCAAATAATCTCTGGTTCACCTCTGCTGTTAAAGAAACATGCCTCCACCAGTTCCAGAAAGATGCCACCACATCGATATATTGTTTAAAACACTTTAGGTCATCATCCACAACAACTGCCTTACAGTAAGTCAAGTAAAAATGGCTAAATTCTCTGTCAAATTCCAGATTGAATTAAAAAGCTTCATTTGTCATGAGTGCCTTGCTGGAAAGCAGCAGTGTGTATAAAGTATACTTCACATCAAAACGCCCATTAAACAAATCATAAAGTCTACTTTGCGCTGATCTTAAATTTTGTTTTGAGAGATGCGGGGCCCTGTTGTCTAGAGCCATATGGGAAATTCAGGACATTATTTTCAGGTCCAGAGCATGAAATTAAGGACACGTGTTAAGCCTTTTGGCTGCATATCATTTTCATTGTGCGGTTTTCTGAGTTGCCTTTTCTGGGTTCTTTACTCTGTACAGAATGCGCCAAGCTTGGCAATTAAACTCTCTAAAACGGAAATGTGTATTTAACCCGAAACACATGGTGACTCCTATTTTCTCAGCTGCTAAGTAAACACATATATATATATATAATTATTTTTTCTTTTTCAAAGCCACACAAATAAAGTATATTCTGTTATGAGCACAGTGGGCCTGTTTCTCTGTAGTGGTCACTGAAACGATGGACATGTTTGTGCTCATAGTTTAATATTGTCTTTTTCATCTCAGTAGGTTGGCTACATACTTTGTATTTCTTCAGTTCTGACCTGATTAAATTTCCTCATGCTCACCTGAAGCTGTTATTCAAATGGTGATTGATAAAGTCCTCAACTGATAAAAGATGACAGTTGGAACTTCTTTCTAAAGAAGTGCAATTTTTTGCATTGCCTTTGTATCAAATACTCTGCTTTATCAGGTGCTGAAAACGCATTCAACTTGATTCGTATATAAACACACACACATGCATGTATATATTTGGAAAACACACACACACACACTGCATAATTTTAAGTCATTTAATTTATTTTTTACCCCAAAATTAAAATCGTCTTTTAAAAGCCTTGTTCTCCTTGATAATATTTAATACAGAATAACAGGCAGAATGTTGCTCTCATTCTCTCTCTCTCTATATATAAGGCATTATAATCTTGACTGTTTGGGTTTAATTGCTGTGCCGTTTGCATATAACGATAGCTGTCTTTAGTGGCTGCTCGTGGAAGATTAGGAGCGCTTCGATTTCCCCCCCACCTCCCTCCTTTCACCGCAGAATGCCCTGCCACTGGGAAAGTGAATAAACAGCCTCAAATAAATTGTACCAGTGTTTTCACCAGAAAACACTCCCTTGGGATTTATTTTCAAGCCGATTCCACCATAAATATACATGTATTAAGTGGTGAAAAGAGCATCAGAGAGAGAAGCAGTGAATTAATTTGCATTCAGATGCTTCTTAACTTGCCTTGTTAAGATATTATCCGTTGTTAATGTTCTGCAGACATTTGCTTTAATGTATTCCATGTCTGACTGCTGTTTCTGTGTATGTACGTGCATATACCTCTTTTGTACGGTACGCTCCACCTCCTTAAATAATTACCCAGACTGTAGCAAAGCTTTGTTCACACTTAAGAGGGTGACGGACCCTGATCACACTGCACTGACCCCTCTGACTTGATGGCTGCTCACACAGTCAAAGACATGCAGAGAAAGGCCTTTAGCAGCAATTAAACGGTCATCACTGAATGTGTGTGTGCGCGTGTTTGGCTCTCGAAATGAAGAATTGCAACGGCGGCTGAGAGGTGCTTTGTAGCCTCTGTTAAAATATTATTTAGATTTTATGTCCGAGAAGTGTAAGCTAAGCCTCCGAAGCAATTAATTTTTTTTTCCCCCCATTACAAAGGTAAAATGAGCAAGAGGTACATTCCAGCCTTATTATACTGGGTGCCGTGGGGAGTGTGGGATTAAGATGGCCATAATGAGGTGAGGCCTGTAATAAGAGTGTCTTCACCAGGCCTAATGCGCTCGGCTCGGATCAGATGTGGCCTCTTCGAAAACGGCGCACTTATCTGAGGGCTTTAGGAGCAGAAAGGAGACAAAACCGCCGTCCCTCCCCAGCCCTCGCTGTAAATGAGTCTGATCCTTTTCAGATGTGATTCAATTAATTTACTTTAGATTTAATTACATGTGGAAGAGTCCGAGTTATCCCTCTCCTCTCGATAGGGGGTCTCTGCTGTCTAACTAGCCGCCCCCGGTGACTCCGATGTTCTTAATTACACTTTTATTTTCCTTTTTCCCCCCAGCCCTGTTTTCACTTCCTCTTCCTGCTCTCGTAACCCTCCCCCCACCACCCCTCAGCGGGCAGAAGAACTGGAATGGGATTATGGGGTAGATGTGGGTTGTTTGTTTGTGAAAGGTTCAAAGAGTCATGTGTAGCCATACAGGGCCCATTTGAGAGCCCAGGTTAATCTGTCAGAATGCTACAAATCTTTTTTTTTTTTTTTTTTTTCTCGGGGGGTGGTATCTTTTTATAAATTGACATTACCAACCACCTGTCTATTCAGGGGGGAAAAAATGATGGATGGATTTTTTTGGGGCCTTTTTTCCCCTTGAAGTCATTTGCTATTCAAATGTTTGCTGGCCACTTCAATTGGCCATCACTCCCTTCAGCAATTCATCCCATGGCAAGCAGTTGGCGATAAGGCTTCTTTTAATAAAAACCTCCCTGACTTGATGAATACTGCCATTGTTGTGCCAGAGACCTCTTATCAAACACCTCTGTCCTGCTCAAATCAGCAGTCTGCAATATGGAAAAATATGTAAAAATGGTATGATTAATTCCCTTAGCCTTTTTATTTTTTGAAAGTTCTTGGCACTTGCGTGGAGAAAATATAGTAGGTGGGACTTGTCAGTGTAGTTGTGGTTTGATATCAAGACTTTCATTGTCTCGTATTGGCAGTTTGAACGCATCAAATTATTGTGTTCATTGAGTGACTCTGACAAATCAAATTAGAAAAAGTCACACTTTAACAGATCGCTGACATTTGTGAAGTTTTTTGCATATGCTGCATACTAATATAGCAGATTCTGGTAAATAAGGCCTGGTATGATAGAGCTTTCATATTCTGGGGTAGATCTTCACCTTTAACTACAGTAGAGAATAAATATATTTTTTAAAGCCCACGTAGAGGTCCGTTCAGCCTATAGTAGCAAATAAGTGTTTTAAGTTTGTTTTCAAAACCAAATTGTAATTTTGTCTCTTTAGGCTTCTTCTGCCACCAACCGCATGTTGGAGTCTCAGAGCATCAGTGAACTCAAGGCTGAGATTGTATCTCTTAAGGGTCTTCTTCTCAGCAGGTAACTTTTCACTTTTTTTAATATAAATCTCTAACAATAGATTTCATATTTGATTTGACAGACCAAATGTTGCTATGAAGAACGTTCATTTAGAATCTTTTGTATTTGAGTGTCAGTTTGTCAGCAAATTGTGAAAAAAGCAAAAAATACATGTGACCTTATTTTTTAGACTTTCTGATACATAACAGTATGACATTAGGGATGGGTATTTTTGATCATATTTCATTTCGAGTAATCCACAGGTTTGAGAAACGAGTACTCGATTAATCGTGGGTGGAGTTTAAGCAAGGCAGATACACTTTCTCAGCTACTGTGACTATGAGCCGTTTCAGAGATTCGGCTACGGCATTTTTAAATTCAGACACTCTTGGAAACTCACTCCTCATGTGTTTAAATGTCTAGTAATGAGACTGTGTGTGATCGGATGGACCACTGAAGAGGAAACATGGGTCAGTGGAAGAACGTGGGTGTCAGTTCTTCCACAGTCTCCCAGTGCTCAACTTTTAGGTCAAGTGTCCTCACATCGGCAAGTTTTATAACATTGCGATCGGACAGAACAGCACAAACAGCCCACCCCTATTCCAAAAGGCGTTCGAACATTTCACACACCGAATTCCACCGGGTGCGACTGAATAAGCTTATGGTCGGCTATATTTTGTTCTTGTTGTTTCTGCCTTAGCGCGGCTGTACTGTAGATATTGTGCTGTGGTGAAAATGTGATACCAAACGGCTACTTGCAGCTATTACATTTTTTACAGTTGCAACATTGAAGCCCTCATTGATTGCAAGCTGCAGGGTGTGTGAAACAGGCCACTGCCATAACCATGTAAGCAGTGTTCTCGTGCACACATGCCATTACTTTTTCAGAACTTAACAGACACTTTTCTGTTGCATCTTTCAGGTAGTTGGCATTGTTCACAGCTGTGTGTCTTTCCTCGAAACGTTGCATCTCTAATTCTGCGCTGTGAATTTTCCATATATTTATGTAGTTAGCGTCATATACAATTCATTGGTTACAAATCTTTTAGTAAACAAGCGCATTTTTCGTATAGAGCATCAATCCTTGCGGTGACCGTTTTGCGCGATGGCACAGTATAGTGGGGCTCAATGTAATTCATTAAACTTGTTTGTGTACAATAAAGTCTGACATCCACAAGGCCTTTCCTGCAGTTCCTGCAATTTCTTAATTTCAGCGTTTTGAGATTTGTGCTTGAAAACTAATAAGATGCATGATCTTTAATGTCCTGAGGAAGACCTGTAGTGGGTGTTCCAGCCTGCATGGTTTGTAATATCACAGTGTAAATGAGTGGAGAGCATTGTTTCTCACTCAGGGCAGCTGATATTAGTATGCCTTGGGACGATTTGGCAGATAAATGTGTCTGAAACGGTTTGATCTGTATGTGTCATATCGTTCTCTTCACCGGGGCATGTAGCTGGAACCAGCTCATTACTGGTTAATGAGGCCTGATGCATCCAACAGGTTCCCTCAATGCCCCAAGATGGATCTTACCTCACTTTCATTAATGTTTACTTGATTATGTATGTATCATGCAAATTAAGATCTAAGTAATCTCATACATCTGAAATTCACACAGATAAAAGCTTTCGCTGGTCTGCCGTTTCGTTCTCATTAAACATTTTAAGCTGTAATTACCTTCTTTTTCTTTCACTGTCTGAATGTTGTGTCTGGTTGTCCTTCTCAAGATGTGAGATCTTGGCTGTAAATACAAACCGAGCTCACCATCTGCTCAACTTGTTGCCTCATATATTCAAAGAAACCACCCTGAAGTCGCTTTTGAATTTATTTTACCTTTGTTGCGCGGACATGCTTTGTTTTGCATCAGATGCCAGGTGTGGAGTACATATGGACATAATCTCTCATGTGCTTTCAGACTGACAAATCTGCTCGTGTTTCCAAAGCACAATAGCTGGACTCGCTCGTGCATATTTTAGGCAGACAACAAGCCCGAGGCACAATGTGTACTCTGTTGTGAGAGATTTCAGCAAAGGGTTCGAAGAAAACGCTTGTAATTTTCTATTCATGTCCTCTTTCTTCTCAGGAGACAGTTCCCCGCTTCACCCTCCGTTCCCAAAATCCCATCCTGGCAAATCCCTCTCAAACCCGGATCGCTGTCCAACCCGCCCTCCGTCAACCACACCAACAGCAGTAGCGACATCTCGCCCGTCAGCAACGAGTCGGCCAGCTCCTCCCCCATCAAAGAGGGCAACAGCTCCCAGGCCACCCCTTCCGGGTCCCACTGCCTGAATGGAGACGTAGGCCTGGGCTCCATTCTCCCTCTGGACCTGAAAGACCAGGTCCGTATGGAAGTCCAGGGCGAGGAGGAACAGAAAGAGGATGATGAGGACGAAGACGAGGATGACGACGTGACCCATGCAGATGAGGAAGACCACCTGAGTGTGCAGACGGAGGACAGGAGAGGAGGCGACGGACAGATAAATGAGCAGGTGGAGAAGCTGCGGCGTCCAGAAGGTGCGAGCAACGAAAGCGAGGTCGATTAGATACAAACATCCATCCATAGGCTTCTCCCGGTTTCCTTAGAGTTCATTTAAGTTCTGATATCACACCCTTGACGCAAGTAGGCATTATTTAACACTGTACGAAAGCAGCAGGTGGAGGCGGATTATGTTCCTTTCACTACAGGTCTTTACCCTTTTGACTTTTCAACATGCAAACGTTCAACGTGCAAACTAGAGTAAAGACACAAACCTTCTGCATGCCTCAACAAGCACAGTGACAAAGATTTCTGGAAAGACAAGGAGAATTATGACTTTTCCCTTTTGCCATCCATACATTTTCCCTAAATACTAGCTAGCTGTTTTACTAGAGACTGTAGTGCTCCACAAATAAGCCCATTTAAGTGTACCATAGAACGTCATCAACTGCTGTCTAAGGACTAGACAAGGCACCAAAGAACTTAGATGCGATCTGAGATCTGTTTCTATGCCGTTTCTTTAGTTTTTTCAGCAGTAAACACTAGTTCGCACAGTCCCAGCGTTGTTTTATGTCGTTGTAGTAGTGGACCAGCTCTCCTTCAGATGTCTAGTACAGGTTTCGGCAGTCTGTGTAAGAGAGGCCTTGTATTTTGTGTTTAAAGTTTCTGTTCTAGAAAGAAAGCGAGAGAGCGAAAACGTGAATGAGAATGCAATGAGGGGAAAGAGAAATGTGTTTGTCTTGGTCGTATCTCTGCAGTCTCCAGCAGGGTAGCTGATTTGGTTTATGAAGTATGTTAATAATCAAATGATCGACAAATAACAGATGTATTAGTTCATGCGGCTTGAAATGTCAAGGAGGCTAAAATCGGAAATCTAATACTGAAAGCCTGTTATATTGTATTATATTACATGACAAACCCTCCAGTCCAAATTATATAGGCCTCCTGCAGTGAATAATCTTAACATGAAACGGTGCTGGGGTTTTGTAATTAAACTGTGTAAAACAATGGATGCTTCAGCGGAGGTGCTGACAGTTGTGCTTTTCTCTTTGGGGGCTTTTCTCTCAGAAAGTCCTGGGAGGATAAAAAAAAAGACGAAAAAAAAAAAATTCCTGTGATGCAAATGGAGAGTAACGTATGAATATTTAACTAATGAAATTACTCACTCACCAGCTGATGAGAAACAAAGCCGGAGAGATCCTGGAGTGAGAACTAGAGTGTCATATCCATTGTGACATTTTCACTTGTAACAAATGACCTTCAGAGTAACCGGATTACAGCGCAGCCAGGTGAATTGTGGGTCTGTGGCGGCACAATGCAAAGGCACAATAAAAGAGCTTAACTTGTCTGGCCATGTATGTATGTCTTCTTGCTTCCTAGACTAGGGTCGGCTTACTAACCCAAACAAGAATAGCGTATATATTCATACGATACATTATCAAGAGAAACCGTGTTTATTTGAAATGAAGTGACTTTGTTTTTTTCTCTTCTTGTTTTTTGTCAACTCGGGTGTTGATTTGAAAAGCTAACAACCCCCCCAATACACACAAACACACACACACACAAAAATGTGATTTACTTAAAACTTTATACTGTCTTTTTTGAACAGTGGGGTTTTTTTTCCAGTACAACTGTTCATTGTGAACTTTCATTAAGTAACTTGCGGAAAAAATTATTCAAAATATGACATTGTTCCATAAAAATGCTGTTTGGAGTGACATGAAATCGAAAATAAGATGTTTTTGGTGGACTGTCATTATAAAGAAATCAGTATATGTCAGATCAAGTCTGTATAAGCTTGAAAGTGAATTGCCGTTATTGGTGTCAGAAGTGTCATTTCAGAGTAAACGATAAGTAAGCTTTTTAAGTTAGAGGAAGGAAGGGAGACCATCGGCTTCAGAATGAGACGGAGCTTTTAATGTGAGTGTGTGCATGTATCAGTTTTTGCTTAAAACCACATTCAGGAGTTCCTGCAACTGGCAGGTTGTTTCTGATAGCGTGGCGGCAGAGGCCTTTAAACAACATAGTATGCTAATTTTAGCTAATCATTGTAAAGCCGCTGTGAGGGCTACTGAATTAAACATGATATAAGCCACATATTCAGTGCCTATATCTCTTTTAATATTGCATCCTCATCTCCAACTGTTTTTATGAGTTTTGTTAAGAATCTGCATCCTGCTGCTCAGTTTCAGCAACTCAGTTTAGGGATTTAAGCATTCGTTCTCATTGAGAGCTGAGAGTGTGTGTGTGTGTGTGCTGGATCAGTTTTATAAATAAGCTTACGTCAAAGGTCTGTAACGGTTTGTACGTACTGCACATTGTTGCTGTATGTAGCTCTGTGATTGTTGTTCACACCCTACTGGTATTTGTCACAAAGAAATTCTGGTATGAAAAGATGAATGTACATAATTGTAATAAATTTGATTTAACACAAATTTCCTCATTTATTTTCTAATTGTATAAATTCAACTTTGGTGTAATGGTTTTATTGTAACAAACAACAAAAATGTGTTTCGATGTAAGAAAGGAGGGATAGTATTAATAAGTTATTCATTGAAGTAAATTATTCATATATAATACATGCATTAATTTTTTATTAGGTTCCAAAATAAGCAAAAATATTATGAAAATAAATTAATTGCATTTCGATTATGCAGTTCATTTCAAGTACAAATAATAATTACATGTAAAGTATTTACATTTTTTTAATAATTTGCACTTTATGGTCACCAGCCTAAAAGAAAAGTCTGCATGTATTTGATCTTACTCTAAATTTCACATTAGATCAGCATTCTTCTTGGCGTTTTCAGTGGACTCTATTAAGTGAATTTCAGTCGATAAACCTTGATCCTAAAGCAGCACTGTTTAAAAAATGTAAAAAAGGCCCCATTCCACTGTAGTAAGCAATACAAATATTCCAGTGCATTATCAAGTTTATGAATTTAATTTGTCTGTCAAGGTCTAAATGATCAATAGCCTTGCACATATTGATGTGGTGTATAAACTTCTCAAAGGTTCGATACCGCATCCCTTTGTAATCCATTAACCTCTCCCCGGAGTTCAGGCCAGGCTCAGATTTATAGGGGCTGCTGTAATAAATGCACTTGTACATCATTTAGTGTCTTATGGGACAAGCAGTGCATTCCTGCCCAGAAAGCCTCCTCCATCCCAATCTCCCAACTCTTTGGAGTGGTACTGTAGGTGAGGCTTACCAGTCATTTAGGCCCAGTGTGACTCATAGTAACAGGTTAAGATACTGGAAAGCAGTGAACACAAGAAAGCTGAAGTCTTTATGTCTTTTCAGAGAGACTGAAAGAAAGGGTTTTTTTTTTTTCACAGACACTGAAGGTGTCTGTCGTGCTTTTTGTGGAGAGCTTCAACCTCATCAGTCGGCTTTACTAAACGGAGTGCGCTCAATAGGCTGCTGCTGTATTGATGTGTGCTGAACTCCATTGTTCTCCTGAACTGAGCACTCAGCAGGTTAGAGGGCTGAGTGTCTCCTTGGATCAATGCAAGGGTTGTTAGCCCTTCCTGCCCCAGGAGGTTCACTGAACACAGCCTGTGCTCGCAGCCCAGGGTGCTCATGAAGGAATTGCAATAGGTGACGCCACATCACCTCAAGTCCCAATCTGGATTGTCTGTTGCCGTCCGTAGTTTACAGAGCTACAGATTTGGGGAGAAAAACCCTGCAGAGATCCAGCAACCACTTCTGTAATTATGCATTAACTGTATCTAGTTAAGAACTATTTTATCTTTTAACTATATAGTCACAATTTAGGTCTAAATATTCAGACTTATAACTATAATCAGATTTTTTTATGTACTGTAGATGTTTTGCACCTCATAATCTGTGTGTGTGTGTGTATATATATATATATATATATATATATATATACATTCACTCACATACATGCGCATATATATGCATACATTAGTATGCTGTATACTGTATTATTTATATTATTATTTTAAGAATTCATTGCAATTTACTCTCAATACTTTGTGCTATATGCTGCTAATAAAACTAAAGAAACACTTTTAACACCCTTAAACATAACTTTTATTTTTATACTTTCATAAAATGGAATTAGAACACATTCCATATTAAAGATATCAGGAGATGCCCATCATACCTATCTTTGTTTTTAACAATAGCACAGCAGGTGCCCCATTAAAGCAGTATCCCTGGACACAATCCCAGTCGCCGGGGCAGAAAACCTCTCCAAGTTCTCTCAGCTTTGCATGAGAAAGGTCAAGCCTAATTCTACAGGGATGGACCGGAGGGGTGACTTCCTCCTTCCGTCTCAGATAAGATAAGCAGGAGCGCATGCAGTGCTGCATGTGTAGGAGGGAGCCTGTTTGATGTTGTGCTAATGTGGGTCCAGACCTCTGGAACACTGCTGAGTATCCTACACTCAAAGGGAATCCACTGATGGACAGATGGTAGCATGCGCCACGGGACGCTAGCGCTCTATGCTGATTGAGTCAGCTCACAACTCAAACTCACAATGCATGAACAACAAAGTGATAAAACAAAAGATGATGATAATAGTACGTTTTTACTGAAGAGCAGCAAATGTTTCTGTCATAACATGACCTTACCTAATTACAATGCAAGTGCAAGTCATTTTGTACAAAAAAACATCACATGGTTCTTTGTCACCTGATGTATGAATTCACATGAGACATATGTCATTTTTTCGTTTGTTTTTAAAATGTATTTTGCACCTGAACAGAGATGGTCATTCTGTGACTGAAACAATCTCAGTTCCTCAGTAAAGTATTAGTTCATTGAAATTTCTTACATTAGCTTTTTTGTGTGAATTCATACAGTATGAGTTTATCTTGTATTGAGTGACTTCATTACGGTTTTGCCTTGATATAAAAAAATATATTCACATATATATATATATACACTAGTAAACAGTATATACATATACAGTATATATAGACACACAAACACACTCACTTATATATTTAAATTAGTACAAATAATAGTAGTAATAGTTATAGTAGTGTAAATCTAACTGTATTTATGTTGTAGAGAAAAAAAAAAAAACATTCCAGCTGAAGGTGTTGTCGTGCTCTAAAAGTTTTAAAAGGGACCGCATGGGAGCTGTAGTTGAAGTGAAAATGGGCCAAGGTCGCGTGAGAAGGCCTGCATAAGACCTTAGTGGGCTAAACCCAAGTGCAACAAAGCCTGCATAGTCATAAAGCACTTTGTCATCACTTATATGATTGTTCAATCGAGCAGGATTGCATTTCGCCCTGCTGTGTGGCTGCTGTCACTTGATGTTCCTCTGGCCCTGTTTCAACTCTAAATGGAACAAATACCCACCGCTGTCATCCTTATGCAGCAAACACTGTGGCTGTGGTGGTCAAAACAGTGTCACGTCTTACAGAGGAGGTGTGGAAGAACGGAGGGTGGGGTATAAAAAACAGAAAGCAGGAGGAAAACAATAGCATGCTATAAAAGAGAAGAATAAATCTCCGGGGAGCTGAGAGCCCCTGGAAGTGGTAATACTGCAGACAATATTTATGAATTGGCCTGTAATGAGCCATCAGCGGCATGGCGGATATGAGTGCGCCACAAGAGAAAAATGCCCTTGTCCTACACAGACCAGAGAGAGCATCCGTGTTATAGTGGGTAGAATGGATTATCTAGGGGTGCTTGTCGCTTGGTGAGGATTGGGGACTGCAGGCGGTGACGGGGCAACAGGTGCAGCCCTCGCCGAGGCTTGCAAATTAGACAAATCGCATGCGCAGCACCTGAAAGACGCCGGAGGCTCTGAGGAGGAAGCGAAAGCGAAGCTCGACCTGCCACTGACTCCCCGTTTGGTTCAGATAGGATTCACTCGTCCTTCCTTATCGCAGTCTTTCTCGGTGGTTTACTTTCCACATGCAAATGCTGACTGCAACCCTGGGAGGATGTGCTGGATGACACTGACGTGCTCCCGTGCTCTGCTCGAACTCTGCACCTAAACCAACAGAGCTGCTTTTTAGCTTAGAGCGGAGAGTTTATGCCTTAATTAAGACGATGAATACCACTGCTAACTTCCTCATCACGGTACCTGTGTAATTACACCAGCTCTGCTATATCCTGGAGCACAGCTCTTAATGACTGTGGAATAAGTAAGATGTCTGATGCCTGGAGAAATAACTAAGTCTCTTGTACAGCTGGAGGGTTGCTCTGTCATTAACGTGTTTATTAAAGACTGTTTAGAAATGTGCTGCTTGCATAAAATGCTGCGTGCTTTGAAACCGGGCTAAAATGTTGTTAGAAACAATAAAGCCATTAAGAGACCCAATATGTGGCGGCAAATTATGTTTCGTATAGATTTCACAGCCCTCAAATGTGGATTTTGTTTGGACTAAGATGTACCAAAAGCAATAAGGGTTATATGCAGCTTCATTCTTGGTAGCTCCGCCCACCACAAAATCTCATTAGTCCAAAAACCTGCAATTACGTTAGACATCAAATAGCTTCTGATTGGCTGTGATAGTGCGGCATAGCTCAGCAGTTTCATGTTTAGTGTGCGCAGACAAATTACTTGTCGTTGGAAATGTGTCAAAGACTGTTAGTCTCACAAGCCAGTGTTTTGACTATCAGAATTAGATTTGATGCACATTTTAAATAGGCCAAAACCGTCTGTTCAGATATACGAGTGTTTCTTATTGATATGTTTAACCTCACACTTCAATGGAACATAAGTGTCGTTGAGAAGATAGTATTACAATAGGGTGCGTCAAACATTTATACAAACATTACATTACTTTCAACCACACGTTCTTAAATTTGTAACTTAGTACTTTGTCTCTAAAATTGTATAGGTTTGTTTCTTTTTAAGTGCGCTTACCTCGTTTCATTCTATGTAAAAAATAAGAAATTTTTACTGATGCTAAAACTTACAATTTAGACATATTTTAACCTTTAAAACGTTCAAATCGATACGTATTTTTAGTTTAAAAAACGTAAAATATTTGCATAGCTTTTATATAAAGATATTCGTATCAGTGCATTTTAGTTGTGTCAGTAAGTGATTTAGATTTTTAGACCCCTTAACCAACCCCAAACCTATCCATTTTAGCGAATATAAAATACAAATACAAAATATGCAGGAAAATAACCATTTTTGTAACAACATAGCATTTAAAGGTGTTTTTATAGTCGCTAATCATATTCTAAGCCCGCCCATACTTCCTTTGACACTACATTCATTTTGCGAGCAAAGTTAGTCTGGCCAAGCTGGCGTTTTAGAGCATTTCTGTTCCCAAAAAAGTGGGAACCAATGAGAAACAAGCTCTTCAGGTTCCGCCGCTATGCATACGTCATCGGAATGAGTGGTCTGATTGGTTGTAGATTTGCCCAGTAGTATACAAAGGCATCTGATGGACGCAGGTTAAGCCCGCCTCCCAGAAGGCGGGTAGTAAGGTAGCTTGGCCAGACTAAGCTCCTA